>PYHW01010784.1:625078-674358 GCA_013186435.1 Turdus rufiventris | reverse complement strand
ACAAATGATGGGTGGGTGAAGCTTTGTGAGTTTTGGTTGTAGAGCTGATTTAATCTTAATTTTAGTATCAATTATTTAATTTTAATATAGTATTCAGGGGAGTTGAAAAGTGTTTATTCTTCTAAGTGAATATGACTAATATTGAGGGGAGAATGAAGATGATGGATGTGTTACCTGTGTTTGCAGTCACATGCTGATGACACAGGCCTTGATCCAGGGAACTTCCTCCAGATGGCAAAGGGTCCTGAAAGAGCCCGTGGACCCTGGCTGGCCAAAGGGCTCGTTGGCACAGTGTTTCAGCTGCAGGGTACAGCACCCTGGACTCAGCCTGCTTTGTTCCCAGCACTGGCTTGGTCTGTCGGATGCTGGAGCACAGCTGGCCTCCCTGTGGATAGCTCAGCAGTTGTGTATTGAGTTCCTGCTAACTGGAGCAGATAGAGTGGAACCCACCCAAAACGGTCCAGATATTTGACAAGCTACTTATTGTCATTTACTGAGCATGCTGAAATTCTTCCAGTTCTTTTTTGGCTGCTCTAACAGAGGAAGAATGCTCTCTTATAAACATTTTAAATTTCTATCATGGGTGGTTTTGTTTGGAATTTTAAAATTTATCTGACTTCTTAATAAAAGGTGACACTTTTTGCCCTCAGTGCAAGAGTCCTTTTGTCACAAAATATGTAGGTATTGGATAGCTTCTGTAATATTCTAGATACCATGTAGGTCCTGACTTTGTCATTGCTTTTTGTCAGCATGCTGTATGGACAGGTATAGTTTGCTTTTTTTTTTTCCTCATTTGTTGAATGTTCCTGTAATTTCTCAAGAATTTTGAAGCTTTTCTCCCTTTGCTCCATCTCCTTTGCTGGTACCCTCAGCTGATTCTGACTTGTCTGTAGTGAGCCTCCTCAAAACCTGAGGGTTGCTCTGTATATAACTTCAAGTGAATTTGAATGTCTGATTTTCATTCATCAACTCTGGAAAACTCCATGAAGTCACATAAGACTTGGAAATGGCGAGATTGCTGTATGTAACAGGTTATTTTATGAAGTTTATTGTAGTTAATAAAGTCAAAAGAATACATAACCTTATTGAAAAGCCAGTTAACAGTCTCAAATATTTGCATTTTTCATGCAGATTTCTTGCTTGTTTAAACCTTGTTACTTCTCTTGCCAGACTGTATATTTTGAGTTGTCTCTGTGACTTCTTAGTTCCTAAGCTGAAAACTGGAAGTGAGACTGGCTTTGCAATTACAAAAAAAAATGGAAAATTGTTTTGTTTGGATTTCAGCAAATTCAATTTCGGGTCAGGTTTTTTTCTTTAACAATGTATGCTCTATCTTTTTATTCCTAAAGGCATATTTTCAGCAATTTGGCTTAAGTCTGTGGTCATGGGGGTGGAATTCTTTATCTTGGCTTGATATAAGCAAGCTTTCAGAGGATGTGTGGGTTAGTGTCTGACTTGGTGCACAGGAAAACACAATCTCTTTGTCAGGTGGTTTCTGGGTCAATGAAAGAAGTTTTTGGTTGAGTTTCTTTGTGTATGACAACAGCTTGGTAAGTTTGAAGAAATAGGTCGGGCTTTCAATAAATAACTGTCCATTCAATTTTAAAAGTTAGGAGTAAATAAAAATCAACAATTATGTAGCCAGCATGTTTCCATGGCAGTTTCAGAAAAAAACCTTAATAATGTGAGGACACTCTTGACATAAGTGTTGTGAAATCTTTCTCATATAGTGCAAAGGAAAGGTAAAGGATAATTGAGCTTTTACCTTTGGTATATTATTCTACAGCTTCTTGAAATCATGTTTGTCTTGATAAAATGAAAATATCTGTCATGTTACAGAGTATTTTGGTACAAGGAATGATTTTGTTTCATAGTTGAGAGCTGAAAAGCAGAACATGCTTTCTTGTTCTCTTAAAAATGTAGTCTTTCAATACAGACAGAGGAAGGAGTTTTGACACTAATCAATGTAGAGGCAGTCACCAACTCAATCACACTCAGTTTGATAACTTCAAGAGTTTGGAAAAAACCTGATGTTTGAGATCAGCAAAGTTACGGTAATTCATTTAAAGACCTGACTTAATCAGTGTATCTTGGGTTCCCTTCCTGTAAAATATGACCTGTATTGTAATAACTTTTTAAATAACTGAAATAACAGCTGAAGTGAATGCTCAAATTCATTTTTTCCATGTGAACCTAGAAATTACAATTGGGCCTTTTTATGATTTGGTGATTAAGTAGACAAATGGTGCACTTCATGGGTACCATAACAGTTAACACCTGTTTCAACTGTTCCATATTTGTATTGGATGGAACCTCAGCAACCCAATATGTCTTGAAAAGCAAAAACGTTAATATAAAATATTTCATGGTATGGAAGAAATTACAATAAACAGAGTATAGCTTAAAATATAAAATGCTTGTTATGCACATTTACATAGGTTTCATCTGTATTTCTGAAACCAATGTAGCCACCTTGTGTAAAAGTAATCCTAGTTTTTGTGAGGGTTGGTTAAATGATTATTCAATACCATCAAGTAAATACTGTTTTTTAAGAAAACAATATTTCCTGAGTTGGCAGAAATGAAACAATTTGTCAGTCAGAAGTCAGGTACAGCTGGGTTAATTAGCATTTAGTTTGATTTCTCTCAAACCTGGGGACAGGGACCACTGGCAGAAGGGTGGAGTGGTCTCCTAAGGCATGTTCCAGGCAATAATGTCGCTTCCTTTTGTTGTTTGTTACTGGTGTAGTATTTTGAAGTCATTAATTTCAGAAAATGTGAAACTTTGTCCATTAAAATCTGAAAGCTTATTTCAAATTTAGTAGAGATGGGCTCTATTGTGCCTTCCATGCAGCACAGGTATAGCATTGCTGGCCCCTTCAGCCTCCCACAAAAGGCATGTTGTCTTTGGTGTTTGATAACTTGAAAACTTCCCGCTTTTTTTAATAAAGCTTGGTTTGAAAATCTAATTATTATTATTAAGATTACAAAAATAATTTGCCAGAGTGCATTATCAGATGTAAATATAGTGAGCTTCTTAATGTGATATTTCAAAGCTGAGGTTTGTTTTGAGGGTCAAGGTTAATACTCTCAAGATTTGTTTAGAAAAGATGATTTTGGGATGTGATGACCTAAGAGATTTTTTTCCTAAACAAGAAACCAAGTTTGCTTTTATCTCAGTTTATCTGATTTGAGGTAAACCTCAATGCCTTACTAAATTGCATCTGCTTGTAGAGAACACTGTAAATGATTTGCATTTTAATGGCTTCTCCATTAATTTAATAACTCTGGAATGCTTCTGTTGTGCATTTCCCTGCAAAAGGTGCTGGGCTTGTCTTGCTGTAACAAAATCTGTTTGGCTTTTCAGTTATAAAAGAAATGGATAAATTTGCCCTTGGTTTTGACTATTCCTACTGTTCTTGTAAGTGCTAGAACGTCCTTTGCCTAGTTTGGAGAGCAGAAAGGCTTCAAGATAATTTCACATGAATCATAAACATTTCAGACATGTTGGAAGCTTTTTTAAACATAAGAACTTAGTTTGGGGGTAAACTTACAGGTAGTTGTGAATAGCATCACTAAACTCCTAAACTACTGATAGGATTTAAATTTCTTTAACTGTAATTGCTCCTCATAAAAACCAGAGGAAATTTAGGAAGTAAAATGAAAGAGTAACCAGATAATTGATTCAAAGATTTATATCATAAAAGGAAGACAATAGCTGGGAAAAAAACTAACCTCAAAAGAAATGTAATACACTGATTCATGTAGTTTGTCTTCAAGTTTCTAGGCATTTTTTTCTTTCATAGTGGAATATACCGTTCTAAGTGTAACAAGATACTTTAAGCCACAATTGTGGGCATCTTTTCTTTTTTAATTCAACGCATAATGGAGATGGTAATGGCTAGACCATCTCAATATAGAAAAATGAAGCATAATCAGAGTCATACCTCTTCCTGGGTTAGGTAGTGCTGCATCTTGGACATGAAGTGACAGAATTCCAACAGATTGCAGTAACCCTTAGCATGTGAAGAATCGTTCCAAGGTACAGACCTTCAACTGCAGTGTCTTTCCAAAAGCCACCATACAATCTGCCCTGCCTTTTCACAGGTATCACAAGACCTGACAAAGGGGTTATTATAAAGCATCTTATGAGCTGAAAAGCACTAATGTAAGACCATATCTTTATAGTATATTGTAACAACTAAACCTGCTAGTTACTAACTAAAGATTTTTCTAAAGTGCCATTTACTCCAACTTTCCTATTGTCTCTATTGTTGTGAGTATTTTTCCTGTGAATCCGTTCTGGGATGTTCTCATTCCCTCTTCTTTCCCACTCTGTCCGTGCTTGTTGGATTCTATCTGTTGTGCCATCAGTTGTTGGTGGGGCCAAGCTGTAAATCAGGTCACCAGAATGATTCATATTAAAAATAAACCTACAATAAAAAGCTTGGAATCCACTTTGTCAGCATTCTACTTAATGCCCTGCAGAGCATCACTGCTATTATCTTAAGCCATCTCTTGTTTGTATTCAGCTTGGAAACTATGCATTTGCAGCTGGAACAGAATCTGTCTATCCTCAAAACTGCAGCTTCAGCCACACATCTGTCACGTTCTCATCTCCAATTTATCTCAGGTACCCTCTGATTAAAAGCATGTTGGTCCCATGTTCCACTTGAAATAGGGGGGTGGTGTTCCTCACTTCCCAAAAGCATTTCCCATCTATTCCTATTCCTATCAAGGGGCTGCTTCAAGGAAGTTGTTTTCCTGCTTCTATCAGTAGCTTGTAAATCTGGAAAACAAATCTTCCCCAGTTGTTTTCTCTGCTTCCAGAAAACCGTGTTCTGGTGAAATGTGGACCAGTTTGTTCTTCTCATACAGGCAGCTGTGGGTTTTGAAGGTGGGGAGGGCTTTTCTTTCACAGACTTGTGGAACTGGGGAGTCTGGAATAGCTCTGCAGCAAGATGAGTGCTTGACGGGCTTCATTTGCTGCCTCTGCTCTGGCTGCACTGGAGTTGAATCATGAACTTCTGAACTGTATTAGATAAAACTTGCTAGTGTGTTCCTCTCTGTGGTATTGAAGTGTTGTTACTGACATTGGAGACGCTTATTTCGAATGTAGTGGCACTTTCTTCCTCTGCGGTAGAAATCATTTCGTGCCTCCAGCCTGTATCTGCTCACTTTCATTTGCTATCACGTTGCAGTGGCTGAGTTAACAGTTCCTTCAGAGTTAGGAATTGGCTGTGTAGTTGGAGGAGGGGGCAGAACTAAGTAGTTGCAACATAGCTTTGAAGCCAGGGTGATTGGGTGGGCTTGAGGAGTCTGTTTTGTACATGAGATACAAAAAAATCATGATGTGCCTAAGTTGCTTCAGTAACCCTGTACCATTCAGGAAGCTCTTTTCTACCCTTGGAGTTCTTTTTGAAGGCATCCCTTTCTCCAGGGAAAAGAAAACAATCCTCTTCTTAATCAGTTGGAGCTACTGTGTTTTGAACTGGTTGATAGTTCAGCTAGATAAACAGATAAAATGCAACATAAGCTCTATGCAAACAGTTGTACCATTGTAAATGTGATAATTTGCATTAACTGAACTTGCAGTTATGGGTTTAAATACAAGTGGGAGATAATCCAGGTCGTGGTCTTGAGATCGCTGAATAATGTGATACGCGATACAGCAAGTCTTGCGCTCTTCTGGCTTTCTTTTGATCCTGCCGTTGGTAGAATTGCAGGGCAAAGTATGCAGTGTGACTGAATTGTTATACTTATACCATGTGTATTTTGTAGCTAACATGTTTCAGTGTGTTAGAGCTCCAGTATGCAAATATAAAGGTTTTAGGTTCCATCCTTGGCTAGTGACTTGCAAAAGGTTGATCTGTGTATTACTCAGTTGTTGACAAATGTTTAGTGCATGATTAAAAACTGCCAGAGTTCTTATTTTACAGTAGTGTATACTCATTGAGAATTTCTATATGTAAGCCTGCAAATTTTCTGTGTGTTTAGTAACCTGATCCCACTTCTGTTTTACAGCTGCTGCCGAGGGCAAAGGGAAAAGTGGGGAAGACTTTTTTCAGAAGGTAAGAAAGATATTTCAGTTAGATAACAGCACCTGAATAGAGGAAAAAAAAAGGAACCGATTACTATGCCTGTGACCAACTAATTAAACTTCATGTGCAGTTTGCACCGTACTGATCAAATGTTTAAAAATTATTTTGTCATTTGAAGTGTCTCCTTATTACCAGCCATGCATGGAATGAGAATGATAAACAGGTTATTTGATGTATGCTCCTGTTATCCATGCACAAAAACAATTTTACATTTTTACCAATTCTTTATATAGAAGTGTTAAAGTATGCATGATGAACATTTGCTATGCTTTCTTGTGGGGGTTAACCCAGAAGATGATGCAAGCTGGTAATGTTTTCTGTGGATAAATGCTGCATCCTGTTATTAAAAAGACTTGCAACTTACTGTCATATTGTTGAAAGCATAAATATTTGGTTGAGAAATGCAATGGCCTTTTAAGAAAGAAATGCACAATCCACAAAATGATTCAACAAACTTTGTGGTTGGACAGAGGCACGGAAGGACTGGAAAAAGGAGTCCTGCAGCAACTAAACTACAAAGAGAAACGTGGTCAAGAGTAATGACTTGGAAATTATTTTTACAAAGCAGCACGTTATTGGGGTTTTTTGGTCTTTTGTTTTGTGGTCTTTTTCAAGAATAATGTGAAGAGCATTATTTATGAGTTATGTTAATGAAAATCTGCATGCTACAGGCTAATAAAAATGATGAGCTGTTTTGTCTTTAGTGCAGAGAAGACAACATAAACTTTGCAGTATGCTGAACTGCCATGACACTCCTTTTTGACTCGTTGTCCATTGAAGTGATTTGCTATGTTTCGCTCTAATTTTAAATGGTTATTCCTGAAAGGAAGATGTTAAAGGTTGCTTTGCCCTTTATGTTACTGTGGGATGCCCTGATAAAGGCTAATGAGGAGTATATATGCTGATAAAATGTTTGGATTTTTCAGATTTCTGTTTATTTATTTATATTCTGATTTCTTTATTTACTGTAGACATGATGTACCTTACAATTATGTAGCCAATAGTGTAATAGCAGAAATTACAGAGTTGAATATAATAGGAAAACAAAAATATGCTAAAGTTTAAGTATGTGAATGAGTGCTCTCCTTATCCACACTGATGATACAGTGGCTATCTTGGCATTTAGATCTTGTCATATTTGTGCATAATTGTTATCTAGGCACAATGGAGGGGCTACAGTTGGTTAAAGCTGCTTCATTTTAAGTGGCATTCATCTTACAATATAATCAACTCCACAGTATGGATTTCTGACGCTTCTAAGCACATACACACAATGCTACAGCTAATAAAACCAGATGGAAACTATCTCCTTTGAGTTCTCTTTTGTTGGAAGAAATCTCTGGACGGTTGCTCATAGCTTACTCACCGTCTCTGTCTGTGCAATTTCCTTTAATCAGAGTTAAATTTTTCCTGTCTCATGTGAAATGAATAAGGCAGAGTATGTGGAGGTAAAACCAAGACTCATTTCATGTGTTTCAGGTTGGTGCAGTGAGGAAGAAAGTGATTTGTGGCATTAGGAACAAATTGCAAACTAAGGCAGCAGGATACTTCCGCAAACTTGATACGAACTTGAAGCTGCAGCAAAGGGATTTTTTTAAAGCAGCTCAGATAATGAGGCTTCAGGACATTATTGGCAGGATTTTGAGTGGAACAAGGAGGGAGAAAGTGCATCCTTGAAAGGCCACATCTAGAACATGAGGGCATTATTTGCATTAAAATGCCACATTTGATATATTCTGATCAACCACCCTCAATGTACTGAGGTTAGCTATTGGCTGGAAGTGGTGTGGGAGATGGGAGAAGTTTTCATGGGAATGTTGAAATGACAAGGTAAAAATTCAGGAAGATGATTTTATATGTCAAGGCATGCAGCCCAAGAGGGAGGAGAGAAAAGGCTGTGGCTGGGGATTGGCAGAGACTCAGTGTGCATTGTTAAGTTGCAGAGAGGCTTTTAAAGAAAGTTAATACAAGGGTTTGGTGCTAAGCTGTCTTTTACTGGTCTTTAAACATGTGAGAAAGCAGTATGACTTGGATTTTCATAGTCAAGCAGAATCTCTGTGGATTTGAGCTGTTCCTATCAGCTTTCAGCTTCCAGAGTTTAATAACAATTTAAATGTCAAAGTGCATTATTTTGGTGAGCATTTTACCAGAAGCAAACACATGTAATGCAGTTGCTTGTGGAGTTACAGAATAAGCCTCAATTCTTGGTGAAATTCAGGTCATATTTCTCCCCTGTCATGGCTGGAAAGATCAGCTGAAGAAGTGCCCCTTCCTCTGGTTCTGAATTCAAATGAAAAGTAGATAAATGTCTTTTGGTAGTGTCATTTTTAAAAGTCTGAAGACTTTATCATACTGCTCCAGATGAGGGAAAAGCTAAAATCATCTAATGAGGATTTTTCAAAACTACTGGGAGCTACTAATAATTTAGCAGGAAATAAGTAAATAATGGAATTGTTTTCTCTGTAGAGCTCTTGGATCTGCAGTTCAGTGACAGGTAATCCTAAATAAACATGGATTGCTCTCCTGTTGTCTTACATACTGTTTATGTAAAACATCCTTGTGGACCTTGCTCTCTAAATTGTTGTTCTAATTTATTCTGTGAAAGGAATACATAATATGAAGTTATTACGTGTCCTTGATCCAAAGCCCATTTTCAGTTGATGGTGGATTTTTTCCACCAAGTTCCACAACATCTGGCTCATGCCTCATAGGAAGCAAGTCCCTTTCCCCAGCAAAGCAGGACATTGTTCCAGGGAACAGATAATTTATATAGCCCTGTAGAGATGCATGGCACTGTTGTATAAAATGTAAGATCTTTTTAAACCCTTGGGAATCTTAGTACTGATGATAATCTTCCATTCTGAAACTTCTCAGGACAGGAATGTATCTGTAACCTTCTCAAGAGCCTGTGAGTAGTAGGTGACAGGTGGAGACTGTGTCTGTGGTACAATTTGGGTGGAGTTCTTGGGCTAAGATGTCCAGAAGGTAGTGACTGGAAGTGATGCACTCATGTTATTCTGCACAGGGGCTGGACTCCAGCTCACATCCAAGCTCTTCATTTTAGTCCAAGCTCTTCATTTCAGTATTACTCAGAGTGTGTGTGTGTTAGTCACGGGCTTTGGGAGTATGCCTGGAGGGGCTCTTCTGAGCTCTGGCTTTCCTGGCTTTTAGAGTTCATTTGCAGAGCTTGGTTTTGTGGGAAGCACCAAATACTACCAGTAACTTGTGTGTTTTACTGGTCCTGAGTGTTTGGCATTCTTTTCTGTTTTGTGTCTTGGATTTCCTTTGTACCTTTTTATAAGCAGACAGAAGTGGTGTTTGTATGCATTTGTCCAGTTGAGGTACTTAAGGCTTTTAAGATGTCTCTGGATTATTTAGACAAACAGTGTATTTAAATGCTCATGTTTCTCTTGACTACAGAGAGACAGTTATTCCCTGAGGGAGACATCAGCATGCTTGGAGTTGTGAAGTTGCAACTGGGCAAATGTTTCAGATGTACCAAAACCTCTTCTGTTCATTATTAGGAGCTTAGGAGTGTAAAGGAAGACTAGTGGTTTCTTTTACTTTTCTTTCCTGTGCTTACATGTAACATGTTTAAGCTGTAGCTTCTAATTTTATTAAATAATTATCACTGCAGAAGTTACTGAGGCCATTTTGGAAGCATGATGTAAACAGTCCAGGTATTTGGAAACAGTAGTAGCAAGAGAATAAAAAAGAAAATAAATGCCCAATCAAAGCAAAAAAAACCCAAAAAAAACCCCTTGTGATTATTTGAAGATGTGAAAAATAGTATATCTAACTGCATCTTTAATCACATTTCTGTTTAAGTCCTCTATACAGTAGTTATTAATGTTTGTGCATATTTATTTAGGAGGCTCTGGCAGCAAAAGCAGCAAGGAAGCTTCCTCAAGCCCTATTTACTTATCTAAGACAGTAAAAGATCTTGGTTTGAGACATGCTGTTTTCTCTTGTGTCTTGGAAAAATATCTTTTATGTTGGTCTGGGACAAACCTTCAAACTTTAGCATTATTTTTATGCATGAATATATTAATACAATGTTGATGTATTCATTTTGTAAGTATAGGTAATATATTCTGATACAAGTAAATTTAATTTTCTGTTTGCAGTAGATCAGGCTGGAAGTGGATCAGTCTTACTTTTTAATCTCTGAATGTGAAGCATATCTAGATCTTGAAATGCAAGTGGCTTAGGGCATTTTCAGACATTAAAATTATTAATCGTTGACCTGAGTCTAAGATGTCCCAAGCTAATTATTATCCACATTCAGTTGTAACTTCTGAAGGGCTTTCAGTGTGTCTTCAGCTGTGACTATTCCTGAGCTGCCTATTTATAACTGTAGTTCCCCTAGGGCTGTATTTCCATTTCTGATGGCAGCCCCTCAGCTCTCAGTTTCTTGCTGAGTTATTTATCTTGGTGGTGAGACCTCGTGAGTTGGTGGTGATCAGACTTTATCATGGGTCTTGTATCTGTTTCAACCACAGGAGCCGTTTGGGGCTGCAGGAACTGGTTCCACACATTCCACTTTTTTCTGGGTAGAAATCAGGATCTGCACTAACATTAAAATAACCTCTTGATGTAGAGCTTGGCTCATAGCATGTGACAAGGATATATTAAGGCCATACATTTCCAGAGTTGGCTTCAAGTGCCTGGCTGGGGTGGGAATACTGGCATCCAATTTACATTGAGCTTCATCTCATTTAGCTTCCTGGGAAGAGGAAGCGACTGCTTGGAGAGGGCAGTATAGATTAGAGGGCTGAAAGAATGTCAGTGGAAGTTAACATTTGCAGTAAATCTTGGAATTAACATATTTGTCTCCCTTTTGGCAAAACCCCACCCAGTGGAAGAGAGGCTATTTAGGTTGGATCAGTTTCTCTGAAAAGGTAAATCAAGAATGCTTACTTAACTTTTTGCTTAGTTCAGGCAGAGCTGAGTGGTGGGCAGGCTTCATTTTTGTGGAAAATGGCATTCATCCCATCTGTAGTATAGTGACCATTCTGCTAAGGCAGTGGAGTAATTCCAAGGATTTTTAGGTTTTTTTGTTTCATCTCCAGTTTCTCCTGTGCTGTTTCTGATACAATGGGCACTGTCTTGAGATTTTACCTGTGATATGAAGTCTTAGTTAATAAAGTTCAACTTTATGCTGCCTTATTGCTGTACTTAACACTGTGCAAGATCTCTTGCATTGTAAAGCAATAGAGGAGGAGTGGTTTGTCATCACCATCTAATTGAGGTGCTCAGTGCTTTTCATTCTGAGAGTTAAACCTCTGAAAATGGAGGAGGGATGTCCTTCTCAGAAATGTCGGTACTATTACCTTGGGGAAGAAAAATAATAGAAAGGAGACAAGTATGAGAATGATACAACTCAAGAATATACGCTTGGTTTCTGGCTTCTAAGGAGGAGAATTGCTGATTTTGCTTTCAGAGAGGAGAGCTGGATGTATATTGGTGTTTTGAACAGTGTTCTGTGGGGCTTAATTTTTCAGTGATACTTTTCTTAGAATTTTTTTACATTACTTGTGTAATTCATTAATGCTGTACAGATACTTCTATAGAATAATTTTTTGCATGCTTAAGTATTTTCTTTGGTTTTGGCTATCCTTTCACGTATTTAAAACAAAAGTATTACCTGTGACCCTTGACTAGTATTTCCATTGAGGGGTAAGAAAAACATTTAAATGAGGTGAAGGACTTCAGTGTTTCTCCATAGGTAAGGGCATTTGGTCGATTGATTTTTACTCTCACTTAACTTTATTTGCTGTATTTGTAAATTAAGTACAAAGTTCTGTACATGTTATTCTTGCAGAAGGTTCACTTAATGCAGTTTTTTGATGCTGCAACAGGACTGCAATATTTGCTTAAACAATAGCCTTGTTTTAAGAATCATCTTAGCTCTTTTCAGGTGAAGTGAAGGTTAAAAATACATGCATGTGTTCTCACCCTTTCTAGGCTAAAAATCCCTTACTGGAAATGGAAACAATAAAAATTCCAAAGCCATATCCGTATAGGCAGCTTTCCCAATTCCATCTCTAGTGATTTAGGGCTTTTATGTACAGTCTGAAAGTTTGGTTTGCAAAACTGGTGTCTTTTACTCTGCTGCCTTTATTGCTTTGGTACATAATCTCTTCATTAGTGTGTAAATTTTGATACAAATTGATCTAAACTATGACTAAATACATTGCCTATGATGTTAACCTTGACCTCTAATTTTAGCTTCAGCACCTCTTTATCCTGCACATGCTTGCTTTAATTATTGATAAGGTCTTTAGGAAGAGCTGTGATTAACTTGTGAAGGTGGTAAATTTGTTAGAATCAGTATGAGCTAGGATTAGGCCTTGACAACCAAGAACCTGTTTGCTGCTCTGGGGAAGCCTCAGTCTGCACAAAAGTATTGGCTGTGAGAAGCTGTAGGGGGAAGCATTGTTGGTGTTTTGCTTAGCTTGACATGACTCTGTGTAGCAGTATGCAAGTGAGAAGCAGGCAAGTTTTCCTTCTGTTCCCTTTTTATAATGTCAGTCAGAAACATGTCAATTTTTTAATAGTTATTTTAGCATTTAATAAACTTGAAATAAAAACCAGTTTAACAGAGAAGGACAAGTGAGTGAAGATCAATTTCCTGCAGTGTTGAAGTAAAAATGACTTGCAGTAGAAGCAGGAACAAAACCATATGAGAGTATTGATCCTTATCCATGCTGCTTGTTCCAGGGGGTAATGCCAGAAATAATTTACATATTGCCTTTTCCAAGACAAGTAAAACTAGGGAAGAAGGACTAGCCAAGCAGTCCCCTTTTCTGAAAATGTGTCTGGGTTTCTGCCAGCTGGTCTATAAAAGAGGAAAATGAGGAGCTCTGCCATGGAGATGCCCAGGCATTCATGTCCTTGTGTGTGGGAAGGCCCTGTTGTCCCACTGTTCCTTCCTGTACAGAAGCACAAGTGGAGCTGGATCCTTGTCCTCCCTGTGCATCATTTGGTTGTGTATTTTAAAGACATTCACTTGCATCTGTGCTGTCAGTACTGACAGTCGGAAGTCAGAACAAACTTACTAAAGCATTTTCTGTATTTTATAGTTTAAATTCTGGTTCTCTGCATAGGAGGTGGGGGTTTTTGCCACACAGGAGCACAAACTAGAAAGTCTGGACAGTGTAGTATGGAATGTGGGGGGTCTGGGGCCATGTGCTATTGCTGCTTCTCAGGAACAGCCCCTCATCCTTACCTGCAGAATTAGTGCATACACTGTGGGATCAGGCTGTACTGTCTAACTTCAAGTAGTAGCTGTGACAAACAGTGCATTCTTGATTGGAATTTCTTATATAGATCATCTCGAGGGAAAGAAACCACAGTGCTTGGGATCCAAATCCATTGCTGTACCCAAAATGTTGGCCAGACTTCCACAAGAGCTGTGTACTTGAACCAGGCTTTGGGCTAAGTTTTGTAATCTTTTTTAACTGCTTATATTCCTCAAATTTCCTCACCAAACCAGTAGTCCTTGATGCTGCCCTGCTGATGTTCTCTGGCAAAACAAGTGGTTTCACTGCCCTCACCAGTTTTGGAGTTTGAATCACAGTGGTTGACTTCACACAACCTTCTTTTGAGTCTAGTTCTTCCTTCCCATCCTTGTTCTTGCCTTGCTTTCTCCTCTCCCCAAACAAACAAAAAAAACCCTAAAAACCCCAACAAACCATTAAATATAATAATTCTGGTTCCAGCTACACCCATTGCTCTGTTCCTGCTGCCAAAAGTCATGTTCAGGGATTAGTCATCCTTTCAGATTATGCTGCATCACCCCTTATGTATTGCAAGAGAAAGAGCTGAGGATTTCACTTGTCTGCTATCACTCTTCACTTCAGATCTTGTCCTATGGAAATATATTTTCCTTTAATTTTCATTTAAGTTATATTCCATTATTCAAATAACCCATAAGAATAAACTTGTTTATACAACCGTAAATATATACAAACTGAGGGGACTAAGACAACTTTTCTGAAAGCTAAAGATGCAACCTGAACATTTTGAGTCTGTGAAACCAATAATTCAGAGACTAGGAATAACATCGTGATGTAAAGTGTGATGGTCTCTGAGTTACTTTCCCATGTGGCATTGAAGTCCAAACTAATTAATTTTTTTTTTTCTCACTTGCTTGAAAAAATAATTGCACTTAAGTGAGGAAAAGTGGGGAAGGAATTCCAACTGGGAGACTACAGAAACCTACTAGTAGATGCAGATTCCTGACTGACCCCTTTTTCCTTTAGCTGTGATTAATACCTGAGCAAAGGCCAGGATGCCCAAATCCAAAAGGTGGGAAGGTCAGAAGGTCAGAAATGGGTATCTTACCAATAAAAACTATAAAGAATAATACTCTGAATTAATGTGTTTGCTTTAAATGAAGAAAGGTCTGTTATATATGTTGTTCTTGTTCATCTACTTTGTGTAAAATACTTCCTTTGAATTCTGAAATACTTGTGGGCTTTGGGGGAGTTTTACTTGGTTAGTTTTGTCTCATTCAGGACATTCCAGTTTCCATCCAAAATCAGCTAAACAAAAAATACAGCATAAGAAAAATCATTTCTTACTGTCTTAATGTAAAAACTCCCCAAAGTGCTACAAACTACAAACTTTTCAAGCTGGAATACAAGGAAGCCAAAAGTTTGTCTTCCAGCTGCCTTACATTTAGAGGTTTTTTTTCTTGAAGGCCCCATGATTTGCAACTAGGGCAATTGTTTCAAGGTCAGAGTACAGTCTGATTTGTTTTGTTGGTGTCTTCCAGTGTCCTGTCCTCTTCTGTTTTTTTCTCCACTGAGAATAGCTTACATATTTCGGCTTGTAAACACTACAGTTGCACTTGGGGAAAGCAGGGGGAAGCAAAGCTGTAGAAAGACAATTTCTTAGGTTTTCTTTCATTTTGAGAAGCAGCATGAGCTTATTTGCTAGGGGTTTAAACCTTGCTGACAGATATGTCTGATCCCTTGGGTCTGTTGATCCCACAGGGTGAGGAGAGCATTGATTAATACTCACTCTATCACTTCATATGGAAATAAGCACAGCTATGCGGAGGTGCTGTTCTGCAGAGATCATGAACTCTGAGTCATTCCTAGGCTGAATTTCCTCTAAATGTTATGTAACTCAAGTATTTATACAATTGGAACACATGTATTATAGCTGGAGTACTTGTGAGTTCTCTTTTTTTTTTTTTTTTTTAATGTGAGAGCAGAACCCCTGTTCTCAGAGTATGTGGCATAATGCTGAGTTTTCCCTAATAAAGCAGTTCCATTGCAACATGCACTTGAGATTGGAATCTGGAATGATTCCAGATTTTTCAGTTAAAAAAATAAAATATCTTGGCACTTAAAACTGCCTGGGTTTGGATGGTAAAGCTGAAACAATAAGTTGATGCAACAGTGATCTATGCTGTCTACAGTGTCATCTGTACTTTCAAGTTTAACTGCTGTAGTGAAAACTCAGTTCCAAGTTTTCCAGAGCTTTGCCCACACTACTGTTATAAAAAATACAATTCATAAATTGTAACTTAAATACGATGATAGTTCAAGAAGTAAGCAGCGTTTAATTTCTTTTTAAGCATTCTTATGAAAGCCCTGATGTATTGTAACATTATAGCCTGGAGTTGAAAGGCAGCACAGACTGAGCATTTTGATACTTTAGTAAATGCACTTCATTTAAATGCATACTGACTTTTTTTGCCTGTTTAGGACAGGAGATAAACTTGTCTTTGTAGTGATCAAACTGAGTTGTCTTTTTTGGTCTAATGTGGCAATTTTTAGCATTGCAAAGAGCTTAAGGATAGTAGACGGCCAGCTCTCAGTGGCTGCCAGTCAGAGTGCTTTTCCTTTGAAGATGATATATGCATCTTTCTCATATGTCCCCAGAATGTGCAGCTGTGAAGTTTGTGGGCTTTCCTTTTATTTTAGTTTAGTGTAAGAAATGGGGAGGATTTAATTTCTATAAGACAGAAGTCTCCAACCTTTATTGAGAGGGTAAAGGACTGATGGGATGTAACACTTGCCTTGAATGACATGCATTCTTCTTCTGTCTCCTCTCTTGTGGTTCCTTTCATGTTGGATCTTCTATAATTCAGTCCTGCACCATTCTTTGTTTTAGCATCTCCCTTTTCCTTTTAGCTAGTGCCTTTCAATTTTCTGTGTGTTTCACTGCCTGTTGCACAATTAAAAATCCTGGCCCCCAAAGCCTTTTATCAGAGACAAGTGACTTCTTTGAAATAGGTTTTTTCACATCTGGATTGAAAAATGGCAAAAAGTATATGTATGTTGCTGGTAGAATTTCACCCTCCTGGAAGTGTTTTATTTCAGCTGTAACTTATTATCCAATAGTGCTGAAACCAAAAATACAGTATAATGAAGTCTGGCTGATGCTTTCAGTTTTTCCACATGCCATCCTAATCTGGAAGATGTTGTCCTTGGGTTTTGGATATAGAAGATAGGAATTAGGTAGGAACTGTTAGAGAAATCTGCCTTAATTCTGAATTATACTGTTATGGAAAAATTGCTGGTATTGTAGCCGTTTTCTTAATGCATTAGTTTTCTTGAAAGTGGCTTTGCTAATTATTTTGACATTTTAACTGTTTTCATCCATCTTAAGTGTGACGAGGTGTGAGCTCACCATGCTTGTTGATAAGATCTTGGTATAAAAGGAAAGTCCTTCAGTCTCAGTAGACCTGCCCAGCATTTCTAGGAGCTGGATTTCCATTCATATATCTAAAGTCTTTGGTGTCAAGCAGTTCCTTCTCCTGTTTTACAACTAAATGTGTTGGTGAAGCACTGTAGCTCTGTGCCAGGATGAAATTACAGTATAATATGCCTGTAATAGGGCTGATGGAATTTTTACTGAGCCAAAAGCAGCAAGAGAATGAGAATGGACACTGAGCTAAATGACTGCATGGTTTTCACAGTATAAGAGTGTGTGCATAGTTTTTGCTTGTTGGCTGGTTGGAGATGTACAGGTGGGTTACACGCTGTGTCATAATAAACAAATGCTGTCAAATGTCTGCTCTGTGTGCTAAACCAAGAAATAAAAATGGTGCAGTCTGGATAAGTTTATAATGAAAAGCTGCTTTTGGGTAAAAGTGAGGCAAGCCAATATATCTTGACTAATGGAGACTCAAAAAGACTCAATTTAAATTTGATAGGCTTTGCTTAAAAACCATTTTAAGGTAACTGAAGAAATACTTGTGTTGAGTTGTAAAGGTTTGAAACTCCCTCTGAGAAGGATGTAGAGCCTGCTGTAGCTATTAGTGGTCATTTGAACTTCGTGGAAGCTGTTGAGCATCTTGGCTTTGCTCTGTGGAATTCTTTTGAATGATCAGAACTCAGCCACACTTAACAGACAAAAGTTCTTGAGAAAACCAGAGAAGCAGTTAATGGCTTGTGCTATTTAAAAGTAATAATAATCAACAGTTTTAAGAATGGTAAACATCGTATTTTCAGAAAATGAATGTGTGCTTTTGCAGGAGAAAAACTTAATTTTTTGAAAATGCTTTCTATTTTAATAGATTATGGAAGAAACAAATACACAGATTGCTTGGCCATCAAAGTTGAAGATTGGAGCAAAATCGAAAAAAGGTATTTTATTTTGTTTTTATTATGGGATGGGAGTCATTCTTAGCATACTAAAACCACAGAATAAAAATTGGATTTTTAGATTCACCCATCAATACTAGTCACCTGAAGTATTTTCATTTTTGTCTGCTGATTCTTAGAGAAATCTCTTGTTGAAGTTATCTTGCCTTTATATAGATGTTTTATACATAAACCCTTTATACACAAGGAGCTTGCAATTCTGTGAGTATTTAATCAGTATTGTTATACTGTTGTGTTAAGCATGTGTGCCTTCTGATGAATGATTCTGTATCTGATCAGAGCAGTTCCTTTATTTTGCAGCAGCCAAAGTCAGTGTTTCTGGTAACATTTTAGATGAGTGGGTGTTTTGTGGGGTTTTTTGTTTGTTTCTGTAGAGTACAGAAATGAGTGTTGGCCAAGCCCAGCAGAACAGTAAATACTCATTGTGTCCCTCTCAAGGACAGGCTGTATGCTTTTTTGGGCTCTCTAAGAAACCTAAGTGGAGCTGTTTCTTAGGAATGAGCAGTATTACGTTTTAAATTATTTTGGAAGTCTAGCCTCTTAGTGTGAGCTAAGTATACAGTCTGGAGCATCTCTCTTTTGAAATAAACCTTCCTGTTCTGGTTTTAAGGACAGATAGCTGGGACTGATTGAAAGCAACATGTAATTTCTCTTTGCATTAAAAAATGAATTTGGGAGTGATTTTTAACATTGAATGCATTTCTGTTCAGGCTGATACGTATTTAAAAACCAATACAGTGAACTTAAGATAATTTCTCTCTGTTATATATAGAATGTATAGGTGGAGATGTGGGCTAACCTTAGTAAATGAATAAGATCTCTTGGGAAGAAAAATGATCTTTTTAGAGATGTGCAGGATTAATAACAATTTTATGGTGTAAAATGAGATTGTCTCTGAGGTACTTTCCCACATGGTATTAAAGTCCAAATTGATTTCATTTTTTCTTTCCCCACTTGCATGGAAAAAGAATCTCACTTAAATGGGGAAAACTGGGGAAGGAATTAAGACTGGGAAAAACACAGGGGTTATGCATGTAGGCATTAGTATGTGGAACTAACATTTATAGTAATGCAAGAGTGACAAGGTCTCTGTGCAGACCTGGGGAATTCTGTGTACCCTCTCCCTGGAGTGCTGTGAATTGATGCACACCTAATGCACCTCAGGAAGCTGAGGCACAAGAGTTTATTTCTTCTTTTAGGAGAAAAATAGAGTGATGCCTGTACCTTTTTTCCCCTGATTTAAATGGGCTTAGTTCTGAAGATGAAAAGCATGAATGAAAGGTCAAGAAAAGAAGGGTAAGAGAAGGTGGTTGGTTGAGTTTCTGCAGTGATACTTAGAGGTGCAGCTTTAAAGTAAATTAATTTAACGTATTTATTAGTGATCTCAAGTAGAAGATAATACAATGAAGCTCTATCAGTACATGGAATGAATTTGAGTACCATGGGAAATAAAACAGCTAAGAGTTACGAGCTGATAAAACTGAGAATTGAGGAAAGGGAGCACATATTACAGCTGGGCATACTGAGTGTATCTGCAGTGGGAATGATTATCCTGGAAAGTCTTCATGCCAAAAGAAACTTTAGTGAGATAGTGATGTGCTGTAAACGAGACATTTTAGCAATATGCTATACTATTTTAAAAAGTGTTTCAAATGCCTGTGGATTTCAGGGTGGCTCTAGAGTTAAAACTTTTACTCCCTGGCCAGCTCTGGTGTGCTAAGCTGTGTGTATATAAACCTAAAATAGTAAATTACAGCATGTGTGCAAAGAACCCCTTAACCTCGAGGTTTCTATTTCTTGTGAAATAAAATGTAGTTTGTGTTCTGTTTACACTTAATACCAATTGTTTGCAGTTCTGTGACTTCCCACTTGAGCTACAGCAGCTGTTTATATAAGGGAAAATATTCCAAGTGTTTAACATATTCCTTGCTTCACTTAATCACATTTTGTGATTGAGAGGAGAGTCTGTAACAATTAACTGACTGGCTCTGCAAGGACTTGAACTCAGAACTTGCTCTCTCTGCCTGCTCCTTGGCTGGGACTGAGTGCCTGAGTCATTCAGTGGGGGAGCAGCAGCTCTGGATGGACTGTGCTTTACCCCAGCCCTGCACTGGACACAATCATTATCAACACATACCACTTTTTTTTTTTGTATAGTTTTGCAATATAATTTGCCTGTGGTTTCAGTGGCTTCATATCCTGTGTGTTGTGGCCTTAGGTCATTCACAGCTTTCCTTCCAATACAGGGGAAGAAGTCATTAGGGGAACATTGCTTTGCTTTCTGTGATATTGGTCAATCTGTCATAAAGCTCTTAAGGCTTAATGGTATCATTCTTCTCACTGCTGATGACAGTTTTCATTAGACTCTACTGATGCTGTATTAATAAGGATAGACAACGTTTTGTTCTGAATTGAAACACAGAGGTATTAAAATTTGCAGCCAAGGTGTGCGTAGTAAGATTCAGCAAGGATATGAAGATTAATTTCTGTACAAGGTCCAGAATCTTTTTGTGATCTTTTAGAAAAAAAATGTGCTATAGTGAAGCTGAAAAACCAAGAGTAGATGACTTGCCATCTTCTGTATCATTTCTTTTCTGGGACAATATGGATTCTCATCTCATATGGGTTACAACTTTTAAATTGATGAGTCCAAAATTCTATATTTTAAGTATCATAATGGTAATTCATTAACTTACATTTGACAAATGTTTCCTGAATTGCAAAAGTCTAATGTTTGAATTTAGCATAAGCAGATTTTAAAAATTTGCTAATTTAACCTTATTATTTAATAAGAGTTTTCTAAAACACCTCATCATAAAGCTGAATTTAAGGAAAAATGCCTATTATCTACTCTCAACAGTTCCATAAGGGCAAAACGGGAATTTCCTGGTTTTAACAAACACCAGATGCTGTAGACTTACTCTAGTGATGAGGAGGGTTAAAGTATTTTGCAATGAATGTTTAGAAAACACACAAACAGATATAAATCTTCCACAGCATCTTTAAAGCAAGCCATTTGTTTAGGTTGCCAGAGAGATCCCATAACATTAAGGATTTAGGGAGGGAAGTGAATAATTTGCAGCACTTCATGACTGATTCCATCAGTAATGAAAGAATTGGCACTGGCACGGTTTGTTCTGCTTTGCACTGGTGCTGTGGAGCTCAGGGTGTACCAAAGCCTCGTGTTCTGCAGGTCTGACATCTTCTCTAGTCTGGTGAATTCAACACCAAATTGAGAGACAGTAACTTTTGCTCTCGACATGCTTCTTTGCTCTGTTGTAGTTACTGTTCTTTTGGAATGCTGTTAATTGTGTTTTAAAGATTTATTCAGTAGATTGCCAAATCCTAAATGGTCAGATGCTGCAGTTCCACAAGCACTTTCCAGCAGGCATAAGCTGATGAGATTTTCCCTCTCCCTTTCTGAAAAACTGTCTTGTTGATCTGCTGTGCTGTCATTGGTGCTTGCATAGGGGCTTAAAACTAGCCATAAATAATTTCTACTCTTGGAGAGAGGGAGTTCTTGTTCTCTTGCTAGGTTCTTGTGGATGGGTATTGGAGGTGTTCTTTAGGAAACGGGTATATGGGAGTTCAGATTTCACCTTTATTTTTTACTCCTTTTCATTTCTAAAACCTCCCTCCCCATACCCTTGGGTCCCTCTGTTTTCCACCAGCCATAAGGAGGTTCTGGGACACGTGTGTGCTCAGAATGCAGCTTGAAATTGGTTTTGGGGAGCAGCCACCATAACGATCCCTTCAGCTCTTGGAAGCTTAGTGGCTCTAAGCAGAGAGATCATCAGAGAGTTGGAACAAGGAATATTTTGGGAAGTTAAAAAAGGTGATATGGGGAAATGCAGGATAAATTGAACTTAGAGAGCAGGTAGAACTCTGGGGTCTCTTCCACCATTCACTTTAAAAAAGGACTTCTCTTGTTCTTTTTCTTCCTCTTACTCCCATATTTTCATTCCTCTTTTATTTTCTTTAATCTCCAGCTCTTTATCTGTATCATATCTTGAAGTTACAATTTATTACTTTTCTTTTTCTCTTGAACTACTGTTATTATATTTTACCTCTTATTTGCTGTTTCTGGTTTGGGGCTTTTTGTTTTAGTTTTTCTGTTTTTCCTCTCATCACTTACGCAATTAAATTTGTCAATAAAAATCTAGTCCATGTTCTGTTTGTACTTTTTAAATTTGATTTTATTTTTGCTAATTCTTTCGTCTTTTTAATAACGTTAAAAAATTTAAACTAGCTTGGTATCAAAGCCTTTCCTACACGCTGTTTTTCATTAGCATGGGTCCAACACAAATACAGAGCACATCAAATTCGTATCTGAGGAGAACAGCAAGGAACACAGTGGTACTGAAGGTGCTGGAAGGAAGGCAGCAGTTACTAGCACTGGGCACTGATGGCATTCATTACCTGGCTGTCTGGTTTCACACTTCTTCATTCAACTCTGCCTTTTGCAAATCATCTTGCAAGCCAAGTGCAGCTGTTTCCTTCTTTGTGTCCTAAGCTGTGAAGGTAATGTGCACAATGAAGTTAATAACAATAATACCACATTGAGGCAAATAACCTCAGAGAGACTTCAGCCAAATCAGTTAAACCTCACTCTTGTTTTTTGGAATCTTGTTTGGGTACAAGGAAAGTACTTGGCCTGTTTCAGGAGGTGTTGTGATAAAAGCTAGAGCCTCCTCTTTTGTTAAAACATATGTCACTGCATAGTGAACTCAAGGCCAAACTTGTGAGTTATTGCCTTAGATATCTAGAGTAAGCTAAAATGTTTGTTGTTTCAGACCTTTAAATCAACTTGCAATTGTTTACCAGTACTGTGATAGAAGCTGAAGTTTATATTTTCAGTTGAAATGGAGAGGGTGAGAACAAAGAACTGCAGTGTCAGGCTGTGCAGCCTTAGGAAAGTGTGCAAATAAAATGCCAGGTTATTTCTTCTTTTACCATAGGCTTTCTGATAAATCCTAAATCTGGTTCTAGGCTTCTTAGGTAATTTTTCTTTTCAAAAAATACCTAATTTTTTCAATTCAGTTTGTAATGCAATCTTTTTTGAAAGGAGTGTGAACTGCTTTTAAAGCTAAACCTCTAGCAGTAAAATATCCCAGGAGTGGTTAATATGAGTAGTTCAGAGTTGTGCCTGCCAGTTCAGTGTCCCATGTGCGAGCCCTTCATTTACACACGTGTTCCATGGAGGGATTACATCACTGCTCAAAACACAAGTGTGTCACAAGTTATGCAGTGCTGCTCTTGGTGCTGCAACCCCACGTTTGTACAAAGGAGAGACTGTCCTGCAGGGATTCCACCCTGCAGAAACACTGCAAAGAACCCACTTCAGATTAATGGATGCAATTTGTCAATGCTTCTGTCCAAACCTGGTATTTTATCATTATGTATCAGTGTTAATGGAAGAGTTAATCACCCTGCACAGCATCATTATCTAGGAGTCTTCAGACCTGTTAATGAACCAAAGACTCTAACAGTGGTTTGGCTTTTCATAGTTTGGGTCAACTCCTACTCTTGACCTACTTTCATATCTTTGTGTGCTGTTTCTAGTTACAATAATTGTAGCTTCTGCTGTTCTCAAAAAAAAAAAAAAAAAAAAAAAAAAAAAAGAAAAAAGAAAACTGAAACAAAACCAAACCAGTTTGAGTGAATGTGGGATATAATCAACTAATTTTCCTACCTTAAATTCAGTGCTATGAATAACCACATAATTGATTTAGAGCCTTAAGTTCCAATTAAAAAAAAATAAAAAGGGTTGGGGGAATTAATCAGACCCTTGGACACCTGCAGTGATATGTGCAATTTTTTCTGACAAACTTGAGCTTCTCACCTGCTAAGATGCTTTTGAAAATTGTGCTAACTGAAAGGCTGTGCCCTAACTCTTGGTGGGAACCTAACATGCAGGGAGTGATGACTCTTCCTGTTCCATGGCCTTTAGCTAGGGATAAAGGGATGCAGAGCGATGCAGAGAAGAGAGCACCTAAACCTCTGAAGTTCCTTGATGATTAAGCACTTACAGACAGAGGTAACTTTTGTGTTGGTCCATGATCAAGGTTTAATTTGTTGTCTCAGCACTGATTTCAGTGTGCACATCAGTGGAAGTGTTGGCTCAACTTGCCCAAAGTCATCCTACGGAGTCATTCTTAGAGAAAGCAATGTACTTTATCCCAGCTGGAGCTCTGCCAGCCACTCAAAGGCTGCTGCTGCTCTGAGCTTTAGGCCCTCACAGAGCTGGTGAGTGCCTTCCCTTGATCCCCACCCTTAAAGACAAGGAAATAGTCTCCTGTCCATGAGTGGTGCAGTGAGGTGAGGGAGGTGGTGGTTTGGCTGCTCTGGGCACCTGTTCTTTGGGAGAGGGGCTTTTCACCTGGTTACACCATGGGCAGCAGAAAGGTGCTGCAAGAGGGGCTTCTGAACTCACTTCATCAGCCTTTCCCATCTGTAAAAGGAATGAGGATCCCAGTGCAACAGTTCGAGTGACAGCAGCAGGCTCAATGGGTTTGGTCACCAGAGCCCAGAACAGCCTTACTCCATGTGTTGTGAATAATGATAAAGGTGCACTCACTTGTGCCTTTTCGAAGCACTTGGAAAGGCAAGACTGCTAGAAACAAAAGCAGGAGATATGATAGGTGCCACAGCTGGCAAACAGTACAATTGTGTTCTCTCTCTCTCTCTCCTGCCTTGCTGCGTGCTTCCAGCCTGTGCCCTGCCTCCATAGCTCCCTGCTAGGCAGTTCAGCCCTGCAGCCTGGCATGCCCTGGTGCCAGTCCCACTGACGCAGGGGGCATTCAGCTCCTCTGGGCATGGGGGCCGGTGCTCTTTTGTCAGCAGAATTTTTCCTGAAGCTGTTTAGTTTTGGTTCCCAAGGTATAAAGTTGTGGGTCTGAGTTTATACCAGATCCATAAAGGTTTTCTCAAAAATCTTGGCTTTTAAATCCCTTCTACTTGTTGGTGCCCATGACAACAGAACCACTGGTTTGGGTATTCTGTGTCAGCTCTCTGTGTGTGCAGCAAAATTCCTTTGCAGCTCTTATTTGACCTCACTAAAAACAGGAAAAAAGATTCACCCTGTTATGCAATTGACCAGCTAAGAACTGAGTATATAAGTAGATTTCTTTTCAAAGAAAAAAAAAAAAAAGAAAAGCTCATATCTTAAAAATAGATGAATTGCACATATGATTCTGCAATGGAATTGAAGTTTGCTCATGCCAGGAGATAAAGGGTGCTCTGCAATGTTTCTTGAGAGTGCTGGCAGTATTTGGGGAGAGGGGAGTAAGATGATTTCTTATCTATGCAGTTGCTTCATAAAATAAAATTTCAGCCGGATCTGGGACATGGTCTGGGAAATTGCAAGGTTTTTTCTGTTCCTGAATAGGATTAAACTTATTTCTGTGCTTGAACTTGTTGCAACAAAACTAATGCTATTTGTATTGCTCTAGCACTTTTTCCTTTAGAGAAGGGATTGCTCATCCTCTTGAGTATTTTTCATGAGAGAAGATGAACTCTTGGTGGTTTTTTTTCTTTTATTGCCATGTACTTTTTCATGTGTTTGGCGGGAGAAGTGTTAAAAAAGGGCAAGTGTCATGTTTCATTTTTTACTAAGTGTGACATAATCCTTCTTCCATCTGTTTCAATCCTAATGGTTGAGAAGGATTGAAGGGGTGCTGAGAAGTGCCAAAATAATGCATTACTGTATGCAAATATCTGGCACTAATATGAATAACTGGGGGTGCTAATTTCAACTCACCAATTATGCATTAAGCATTGTTCAGTGAATGGCGATGGTATGCCAGGTTAGTTAACAGGATTTGAACTCTGGTTTTGAATTGGAACAAAAAATGGCTTGAGCAGAGGAAGCCAGAACCCTACAGTTCTCAAATGCATAGAGAAACAGAGATGCGTGGTGGAAATCTCCTTATGATTCTTGTCACAGTTTACAGGAGAAAAACAACAAAACATATGCCCTTGAATATTACTAGTGAGAACGCTACATTTTTATACTTTGAAGCAGTTATACCTGATGTGTGATATTCTGTAGCTGACAAAAAAAAATTTCCATTTTCTCGATACAGTGTTTCTGTAGCTGCCTTCCCCACAGATGCTTTCACTGGCTCCTGCATTCCCCACTCCAACCCTGATCAAGTCCTATAAACCTCCTGAAATTACAGTGTACATGAGTATCATCCTCTCCCTGCACATTTGAGATATTGCTAGTAATATTCTGATATTATTTTTGTGTACTTTGATTTCCAGAGTTCTTTATACTGTGCATTCTAAATATAGACAGAGTCCAGGCCAAAGACCAGGTGCAAACTTACAAAACCATCACTGATAGAAATTCTCTTTAATGACTTCCTCTGGAAACGGTAATTTCAATCACATGATTTTTCTGAAGTAGTAGTAGGAGGTAAGATCTGAAAATTAGCTGTAATTTAGTTTTTAGAGTTTTAAACTTTTCATCTGTACTAACTTAACCTTGTATAAAACTGTGCTGGTCATTTAATTCCTTGATTATTTGGCAAGACTGACATTGTCTGTAAAGCAAGTCAAATCTAGAGAGAATGTAATTCTGGGCATAGTGTTCTGGTGACTTTTTTGGTCCAGATTTTTAATGTTTAAAAAATAATTGTATTTTTATGGTAAATGCTTGTTATCCACTCTGGTAGTTTTGGAATTGGTTTCGTTTAGCTGGAGACCAAAACCATCTGGCAGTGCTCACCAACCACAGCCAGTCTCAGAGGGCTGTTGGCAACATGTTCTCCCTGTATTAGCTCCTGTGAAAGGGAAAGAAGAAATGAGCTCTTGTTAATGGGAACAAAGCTGTGGGAAAGGACAGAGTTGGGAATGAAGTGGAATGAGGAGAGACGTGGAGAGGAAATGAGAGGCTGATGAGGAGACTGAAGCCAGTTGGAAAGAGGTAGGTGGGATGGCAGGAAACGTGAGGTTAGAGTGGGAGCCTTAAAGATGTGAGGGTTTTGAAAAACTGCAATAGAGAGTTAGTGACCAAGATGGTATAAAGATAATGGGAAAACAGATGAAAAGGAGGAAGATGGTGAAAATGTGTATTCCAAAAAGTGGAGGGGAGGATTATAGCCTTGTGTTCATAGGTGTGTGACATGAATTTCCAATACACATCCTTGTCTTGGAAATTAGACACAATTCTGAGGTTCTTAATGAATATCCTAGGGACAAGCTGGTAAAAGCTGCTCTATTGATGTGTACTTTCATTACTGTCCTAGACCAGTGATTCAATGTCTAACATGTCACTGTTCCCATCTAATGTCTTTTTGCAGCTTCCATAAAGATGCAGTTTTGATGCCTGCAATTTAAATTTGTTAAACGTTTACCAGATGTCTTGTCTTTCATCAAAACATATGGATGACTTAAAATACCAGGAATGCAAAATATGAATTTCTAGTCCATGGGAGCTGAAGATATTGGCAATTTATACTTAAAAAAATCACAAAACAGAATTAGAATGAGTGCAAGTAAACCAAGATGGCAATAAAAAGGATTAATTTTGAGCAGCTTTCATCCAGCTGATTGGATTTGTGTCCAGTGCAATGTCAAGTAATATAAACTTGGTTTT
This sequence comes from Turdus rufiventris, assembly GCA_013186435.1. Lineage (NCBI taxonomy): Eukaryota > Metazoa > Chordata > Aves > Passeriformes > Turdidae > Turdus > Turdus rufiventris. The sequence continues at coordinate 647,030 of PYHW01010784.1, read as the reverse complement.
GCAGTGCTGGAGGAAATTAGTAACCAAGAAAGCTGCAGAAATACTGCGCTTCAGCAAAGTGCAAGCAGGTTTGTGGAACTGGCTTCAAGTCTTCTAATGGCACACACTGAGATTCCCAGCAGTAAATTTGTAGCTATGCATGTGCAAAATGCATTCCTGTGTAAAGTTCCCCTCTTCTGTTCCTGCTACTCTGAGTACAGCGAGCAGTGAAGCTCATGTTGAGCTCTCCTGCCTCTGGGTTCTGTCATGTGGAGGGTTACAGAGGGTGAATTAACTTGCTCATAGATGCACATTTGGTCACATCCAAGAGAACTCAATTGTCAGATTGAACATGTGCTTTCTGTGACAGGAAGAAATGCTGAAGGTGGCTATTTGAGTGCATAGTTGTTTTTATTTTCTTCTTGTGGATTTGCTTACTGAAGGATGCTGCAAGAAGAAATCCCTTTAGGAATGCCGTGATAATGTACAGAGGTGCATCTGGGAGGGGAGCAGATTTTGGATTCCGTCAGTAAAGATCAAGTTACTTCCAGAGTGATGGGGTTGGAAAAAAAATAAACCAGAAGAAACTACTATAGAGAAGACCATTTATAGCATGAATTATTGGTAGAATGCCAGACAAAGATAAAGCTATGACAAAATGGGTTATGCTTTTAATCAGCTGACTCATTGCAAATTTCTTCTTAGCAGTATAAGCAACATATCAACCCAAAAGAAGAAATTGTCAAGAAATTGGAGAGTCTTGGCCATTAACTCTTTTTTTCTTTGTCATTCTAACATACATTAACAGACACAATTTTTTGCATATTTTCTGCCTCATTTTGTGTTATTTTTACAGCTAAAACTTTAACCTCAGTCATTGCCAGCAGCAGCTGAAAATGAACATCTGGTAACTTAGACCTGAGTGCCTAAACTGCAGTTTCTAAACCTGTGTCTGCAAGTGGTGCCCTTTGGCGTTCTGCTATCATCAGCTGGCAGGGAAAAGATGCGAGCAAGAGCTGTGGGCAGAGGTGGTGCTCTCCACTTCCTGATATTAGTATGGATTTTTGTCTTGTCGACCTCTTTCAGTTACCAGTGCCTTAATCACCCTAATGACACAGATTTATTTTTTTTTCTTTTCATAGGCAGGCTAAAGGTAAGAGAGAGAGTGTGAGTGAGGTGTGTGAGGCCATAGCTCCTAACTAAAATATTGACATAAATCTATGCCCAGCACTGGCATTCAGGCTGGCATGGTGGAGTGTGGGAAGTGCTAGGTTTTATTTTGTGGTTTCTCCAGCAATTCTCTGATTTTTAAGTTCAGTGTTTGCTGGTAATTTCTGAAGTAACTCTCATGCCTGTTATAATACACAAATGTTTACAAAATTCCTTTGTTCTAATGCTAGTTGAAATTTACCCAAGTAAAATCACTTGATGACAACTTTATGAATATTGCATAAATTTATTATTGATCAAATTATCAATTTTTAGGGCTTTTTTTTCTGTACTTGTGAGCTAGAATTTGATTTTGCTACAGTTAATGGAAAACTTGTCTTCTTTCACAAGCATTTAGACAGCTGAACTGTCAGCTAAACTGTGGGGACAATTTTCAGCTGACTTACATTGTTCATCCACAGCTGTTGTTATACATTTTCCTGGTTCAAATTGGTGGGACACAAAATATTTGTAGGAGATGGCTGGAAAGGGGCTGTAATTATTTTTTTCTTTAGAGAAACAGTTACTGGAAAACTAACACAGGGATTTTTAATTGTTTTCTTCCAAATGTGGGTATAGAATTTGAAACAGCAATTATTTTCTTTTGACTTTTCTCAGCATTTCAAATGAAACAGCACTGCCACCATTTTTCTGAGTGGACATTCTGTCTGGAGACCCAGGCTTCCTAGGCCTCACTGTCTTCTAGTCTAGTTTTTTTTTTAATAATTTGCCAAGAGTGACAATATTTGCATATTTTGCTATTTGAAATGTGTGCATGCAGATGAATTACCCAGTTTTTCTTTGGCCAGTGGCTGCTCTCCTCAGGATGAGATGTATATGTGGAAAAATTCTGCTGTTTTCTGTGTTTGTGATGTTTGGCTGTGAATATTTTGAGGGGAAAAATCTTTTTAGTTTAAATACTTCTCCAAGTATTCATTCTGGCTCTCAATGCTGAGTTTCCTAATTAACCTGCATAGCGGCTGAAGGACTTCTTACCTCAGTGCAACTTTGTAAATGTCAATAATTTCTGTAATGTGTTGCTGAGGCAATCAGTCTGGAATTGACTTGGAGATTTAAAGTGAGTCTCTTGCTGACATTGTGTTTATTGTTTGGAGTGCCAGATTAATTACAGCATGTATTGTAGTTGCTGTGTTATGACCTCCATCTGCTTTTTATTAACTTTCTCTGTAAATGAGAAACTGTCAGTGCATACTGTTGTATTCTGAAGAAAAATTCCCCCAAACCCCACAATTGTGTACTTTAAAAATTAAAGAACCGTTGTGTTTAGGTCACAAGTTTATTTCTTTTGTTTCTGGAGCAGCTGACTCAAGCATAGATGACTCCTCCCTGTTTTGCAATAAATAAATGGACAGAAAGACCATCCCAGGCCATCTGAAACTCGGCCGCTGGAGTTCATGTTGGTTCTCTCTGATTCCAGCAGTTAGACACACACAAACCCACAGCATCCCTTGTGCCAGCAGCTGGCAGCAAATCCCTCATTTACTGGAGTCACTTATCCAGCCTCCAGACTGCTGCCACTTCAGAAAACAGCCCCAGCCATCAATTCTGCACGTTTTGCATGCGGAGAAGGTGACAGGCAAGAGGGCTTTTAAAGAAAGTCACATTTGCTTGAGCCTTTTATCTCGTTTGTGCTCAGCTTGCCAATGTTTCTGTGCTCAAGGCAGTGTGTGCCTGCAGCCATGAGAGCTTAAAGTCATGGATTTATACCGGTTCAGAGGAAGATAAAATGGTCACATTGGTTCATGTTTTGAGGAAACTCTAGGTAGCAAAGGAGCTGGCAGGTGGGCATTGTGCTTTACTACACTTAGACAAGAGTGATCTGAACTTTGCTCATTCCTGTAAGGGTAGAAAGATTTTGGGCTTTTCTGTTTTTGATCAGAGCTTGCTGTGTTTTGTGTGAAGAACAGTGATTTACTTAGACTTGGCCAGACAAGGGAGGGGTAAGATACAAACACAGTTGTAATATGAAGGGAATTATCAAGGGGCTTAACATCCAGTGAGTGTGCTTGGCAGTAACTGTAATAAAACTGAAATTTCAAGCCCTGGAATGTAGTAATATAAACTTATTGCTGCAGTTAAATTACTTGAGAGTACAAATTTGTCACGATCTTTCAGTGAAAATTGGAATTAGTTGATGTATTGGTTTTGGACTTCTAGGAGCTTCTAGCAAGCAGATACCTTGCAATGAGCTCTGCACTGCATTTGCATGTAAACTGGAGAGTGTGTTCCACTCTGATGCCCATCTTTCTATTTCAACTCAATTTTTAGGACACAAAATGCAATTTATCAGAGTGACTGCTGAAATTCTCATTGCAGAGATGCTCAATAGGTGATTAATTTCCCAGAGGTGAGTTTTGCTCTTAGTGTAGTATGATGGAGAGACAGATGAACAGAAGTGATGCAGAGACAATTCATCTGAGAACAGCTCAGGAATGATTTCTTGATTTGAAAGGCAACTCTGGACATCTTTCAGGTGTTTGGTGGTTTTATTTCTCAGTATACCACAAAGAAATTACCCTTGCAGAGGAGCAGTGTGGACACTGTTTGCTTGCTCTGAGCCCCTCCCTGAAAAGAAAATCAGAAGTTCTTAAGTCACTGTTTTCAGGAGATTAAGGTTCTCTTCCCAAATCAGTTGCATACTGCCTGTTATACTGGTGACAATCATTTAATATCTGTGAATAAGAATAACCTTTTGATGTAAGATATACAGCTCTATACATATTGCTATATACATATTGCCATGCTAAAAGCTAATGGTCGATTATTGCACAATTAAAATGTGATTCAGAATTCACATAACAAACTAGAAGGTTTTAGTGTTCAGAACCGATGGTCAGCACATGGATAATGTTTTTGTTGATTAGGTGTATGCCAAGTGGGTTTAGAAAGAAGATTGAAACACTGCTTTCCATATCTATTTGCCTTTTTCTTCTGGAGACTGCAGCCTGCACAGTAGTGGTGCATGGAAAAAGCCAATACATTGCCATGCTGGCGGGGAAAAAAATGTGTACCTTGTGCTTCTAAAAAATAATAAAATAAATAGTCATGTTCAGTCAATGGCAGAAACTTGTTCATAACATAGCAATTTTTGAGTCAAATTTCATACGCTTAATATTATCATAACTTTGAAATATGTATTGATCTTTCAAATTTCAATCCCAAGATGGAGGAGAGTTATGTTAATGATCTAACACTTGTAGGAATTGACTTCTTACAGCTCCAAAGAAGAGTTCATTAACTATTTCTTATTTAGTATTTATCTGCTTTAAGCAATTTAATTAGTGTCTGGTACATGGAAGGAAAACTAGGCAGTTAAAGTGTTCTGCCTGCACTCGAGTTCATTTTTGTAAGAACCTACTAAGCCCTTGAATCAGTATTCCTGTGGACTCTTAGACTGGGTTTTTACTGGGTTGTCATAACTTTCATCTAATTCATGTGGCTGTTGCTTCTTGAATAGCTCTCAAGAAGACAATTTAGATGTTTCTTCATTGGACTTGCCATTTTTCTTTGTTTAGAAAAAATGGAGCAAATGAAAACGTATACTTGTTCACCATGTTCATCAGGAATACGGTTGAAATAACCTCTGAAAATATAATAATCTGGAAAAGGAAAATTTTCCTGGGGAAATTCCTTTCCCAGAGCGTGATACTAAAGCAGGGAAGGTAAAGTGTTTGTAATGGTGATCAAAAATATTTTATGAGCTCCCTTTGGCTTTAGTCACCTGATGCCTGATGTCCTGTTGGGAGGCAGCTTTTTTTATCTTTCCACTAACATTTCATTCCATCCTGATTCCCAGAGGGCCAGGTCTGTTTGTCCTGCTCGTTCAGACCTATATTAATCTTTGCTGCAGACTAACTGCATCCTTCTGGTCCGGGCACAGAACTCATCCTTGCAGTGGCTGTGTCCAAACCAGCTCACACAGTGGGGTGCAGTCAGTCAGAGCCATCAGACATTAAAAGGTGCAGCAGTAGCCAGGGATTGAATGTGGGAGCACAGCAAGGAAAGCTGAGCCTGAGGCGTGAATTTGAGCTCACGAGTCAGATGATGTTTTTTATTTAGAAAAATGCAGTCACAAGGACTTTTTTTGAGAATGTGTGTGTGAGAAACTAAAATTATCTCATGGCTTATGCATCAGAATTGCAACCCTGAGTATGAGTCTTTGTGCAGTGAAGATAGTGGTGTTATTTCTGATAGAAGTGTTGTGGCTGTTTTCTAGGTCCTCTGTTAAGCTGATCTTACAATACTATACTTTTTTTCTTCTCTATGTTTCTTATTTTCTTTCCCAGGCATTGTGATTCTGTGTTTGTGCTTTGACATATAATGGCAACAGAGTTTTAAGTCAGGAACTGTGAATTTGTTGTGTCCGTGCTGAAAAAAATAAGACTTTGTGTCCTGCTGAGAGTTTGCCTTGCTTTGGGTGGCTGCTTGGGCTAAAGGCTGAAGAGCAACTACCCAAGAGGCAGCAGAAGGGCTACATGGCTTGTGCCTTTTTGTGGCTGACTGTATTTGCAAAATGTCCCTAATGGCTCTTTTTAGAAGTAAAATAAGAAATTTAAGCTAGTCATGGTGGTAACTGAAGTTGTGTAACTGAAATGGAGTGTCTTCGTGATTACAATTAATTCATTCTCATTTCTTCTTTTCAGGTATTCTTCTCCATCTTGGCCTTCCCCTTCTCCCTTGAAATCTGGTCACTTTTTTTGTTTAAATTACCATATGATCTGTTACCTCTTCTTTGTCTTCCCTCTTTGCTTATGCTTTAAAGAGAAGTCTTTTCAGCTTCATTTCCTCTGTCAGTGGTCCGAAATCCAGTCATCAATAGTTTATTTCTCCAAACGTTTTATTGTACAGGTAATCTATTTTTTAAAGCTTATCTGATGTTTCTGGCTAATTTTCACTTAATTCTGAGCATTCTGAACATGAATTTTCAGTGTTCTGCTGGGATGTTTCAAAGCTGCTAGGAGATCCAAATGTGGGATTCAGCTATGGTTCATGTACAAGTGCATCTCAGCTCTTTTAATTTGTGAGACTGTATCAAACACACATTTCACTCTAAGAGCCATTTAAAGTAGCCTGTTGCAGATATTGGTGTTTTCTTTTGAACTACTCTGAAATCTTTGAGAAACATGATTCTTTGCTCTACCAGATGCTGCACTGCTTTTTTTCAGGTTTCTGTGTGTGTAAGGCTGGTGTGTCACTCAGTCTGTGCTTCGTGAATCTGTGAATGTCTGTGTACGTGTGTGTATAAATGTACTGCTATAAATGGTGGGGAGAAGGGAGGAGGGGATTGATTGCTGGCTGCACATCACACAGTTGTCACAGGGCAGGGTTGAACAGCAGTGCTCTGGGAGTTAATGCTCCTCAGGTGACAGCGTGGCAGCAACCGGACTGCAACAAGAGTGAAGGGCGGCATGTAAACTGCCTTCCCTGGGGGAAATAGTGTGCAGGAACAATGCAGCAAGTGTTTGCTTTTTCTCAGCTTCCTTCTCATGTCCTGAGCTGAACAGCAATTCTTCTGAAGATGGTTTGGAGTTAGGTGCCAGTAATGGGGAAAGTTAAGGGTGGAAAAAGTGCTGAGAAGACAAGGAGTCCTTCAAATGTGTGCACACATATAGCTCTAGCTCTTCCCAGGAACGTTTCATAATCAGTTGTTTGTCCACAACAAACAGATCCCCCAGAATGCCCAGAGCCTCAGGATATGTCTCCTCTGAAGACACTATTAATTGCTCTCAGCCCATGTTGAGTTTTATGATGTTCTGGTCGGCTTTTGATCGTGCCAGAGTTAGCTGGGTGAAGTCTTGTTCAGAGAAAATAATGCTGCAGTCTAATTTCAGCTAAAAAACAAGGAAAAAAGGCAAACCCCAAACAAAAAACCGGCATGTTGTTGTTGAGTGATACCTCTGAGAATACTCAGGAGTCTGCAGTAGGAAATGGCTTATTGCTTTCTGCCTTAATACATGAGTAGCTTTTTCCTTCTGTGGTTTAGACACTGGGAGGAGGAGTGCCCTGAGTTGTATTGGAGAGAGGGTAAGAATTCTTTTAAACTGGTAAGCCAACAACACTGTGTGCCCAAGTGACGAATTTAATTTATTATTCAATCGAACTCCTTTGCATGTGCCCTTACTCCTGAGCATTTGCTTCATGCTTTTAGCCTTAATATTGCTTTTCCATGGCAATAGTTTGAGCCTATTTCAAGTCTGTCTTGGCTATTACAGTCATCTAATTTGGTGAGGGAATATCTGCTCTTAAAACTGTACATGCAGTATTTCCTGATTTATGAGCATTAAATAAATTGTTTCAATTTAATTATCCTTTTTTCTATATTAATAGGAAGCCTTGCTTGACTTTTCGCTTAATTCACTTATTTTATAGGGCTGTCTCTTCATCTTGTAGGGTGATCAATGTATTTGCCCTTTTAGATGAGAACATACCAATGTCTATGTGTTAATTTGTTTGTTTTTTTCTTTTTAACTTCTCACATAGCTTAGTGTATTTTTGTTGGTACTTTTGAAGCAGACACTGTCATAACTTGTCCCTTAAAAATGCTGGGTCTCTTTTGTCTTTCTGTTTGAATGGCTAAAGTTCTGTAATACTCTCAGGCTATTCAGATTTTAATCAGCCACTCGTTAAGAATGACTGTCATCTGCCCTGGTGTTGCCCAGTTGTCTGGCTATTTTTAGAGTAGTGGTATTTTGGTATTTGTGTTACTTAACTTACGGTTGTTCATCCTGTAAACAAGCTGGATGCATAGCTGTGGAGAGCTGCCCTGCACATGAAATGTAACACTTGAATTTCAGGAGAAGCCTACACAGTTAAATGGCTTCGTTATTTGGAATATTTCTTGTCTGGCAGAAGTTGGTGTAGATGCATTTACACTGGCACAAACAAACTTTTTGCTTGGAGGAATTTTATTTTGTTTACTGAAGTGTCACACACAATAGTAGCAATAAAACTAGAGGCTTTCTGGTATAGCTGTGGACAAAGACTGGGGAGGTGAAACTCTGCCAAAGTGTGGAGTGAGGAATTTGAGGATAGGAGCAATAAAAGGCCACTTGAAGGCAGAAGTCTGGCAAAATGAAGACTGTTGAGAAAAATGTCCAGCAGTGTCTGTTGTGTAACTTCAGCTATGTAAATATTCCTCCATTCTTGGAAGCAGGGGGAGGGAAAGGCCTGTTTAAATTAATTTTTTCTTTTCCAATCCTAAAGAAAAATATACTGCCCTTCAAAGTCGGTGGAAAAGATGGATTACTGTATTTTTAATAGTTTGTAAGACACTAATTGTATTGTTTCTTAGGAGTTAAAGCCTTTTCCAAGGTCTGATACTATATTTTAAATAAAGTGTTGAAGCCTTATATGCTTCTAGCACACAGATCTCTTCTGAAGCCTTTGTTCTGTGTTTGCAAATAGTTTGCAAAGCTTTGGTGTCTTGTGTCTTTATTTATGGTAGGCACCTGCTCTTTGTTCTCTCTAGTTTTATATGGAGTATACTTCCAGTTGTGCTGAGGAGCTTAAAAAAAAAAGTGAATTTTTTTTTTCCCCCCAGGAAAACCAGGTATCAAACCCTGTGTTCCTTAGGGTTGAGGAATGACTTAGCATCACCTGGACAAAAGTGGCTTTGTTGTGGCCCCAGCCAGGGGAGTTGGTTTGGGTCAGTGGAAATAATGCCTGGAGTGCTGGGTTGTGCTGATCTGCACTGTCAGTACCAGACATGCATCACACTTGTTACAGTTTTGTGCCTGACAATCCTTTTCACACTTCTGAGAGTGCCATGTCTACTCTTTGGGACTTTGGCAGTGCATTGCTGCCATCACACCTGTAGGTGTTTCAAATGTTAAATGTAGAGCTTTAGCCAACCAAGACTTTTGTCTTGGTGCCTAAGACAAGGTAGGCTTTTTTTTCTAAATTAAATGCAACTCTTAATCCATGGAATCAGCTGCAAAGCAAACAAACTATTTGATGCCACAGCTATATTAAGAAATTTTGTTTCTGTAATGCACAGAAAATCAGGTTATTGTGATCTAATTGTCTCTCTAAATTCTAAACTGATTCCTGAAATGATCTGTTAGTTGATTATTTGGGTACCTGTGAAATTTCCTGCAGGTCATACATAGTTTCAATGTGCTTTCAACTCATGCAACGCCAATTCAAACATTTCAAAACCTTTTAGTTACAAGTAACTCTTTTCAGACAAAAGGATGTCGTATTTAAATAGCATTTCCCTGAATGAAAGAGTGAACAAAGAACAAATTTCCCTGACTTACACTGACCTGTTCATGAAGTCAAGTAAGGAGAGGGTACTTAGACCAATTTTGGAAGATTTGGTAGTATATTTTAGTATTGTCACTGGCATCAGTGGATTCCTTTTTGCTTTGTGGGTTTTTCCTTGTTTTTGTGGGTATTTTGTTTTGTTTTGTTTTTTAACTGAGAAATTTCATCTCAAGAGAGCAAACAAGTGTAGAAATACAGGATGTTTGGCTGAAGCTGTCAGTGTCAATAGAAAGATGTCCTACTGAGATGACAAATGGAAAACATAGGTATTCTAAACTGCATTTTCACTCATGAGTAAGCAAATAATATTCTGGAATTATAGTAATCTCTTTTGTTACTAATAAGATGCAGGGCTTGATTTCAGGTAATTTTCGTCCATGTAATCAAATGTGTATTTAAATATAATGCTTGCAAATATGTGAAAATTGGCTCCATGGTAGTGATGGTGTGGGCTTATTTTCCCTGGTTGCATCTAAAGAGCACTTGGGGCACACACAGTGTGCTGGAATCTGCTTCTGAGAATTTCTGACTGTGACATCCACTTCAAGTGTCATTCACAGCTTAAATGCATTAGAACCATATGGCTTCCTGTCAACTTAGAAAATTTGCCCTGAAGACTACTTTGTTGTGTTTTTGTTTGACTCTGCTCCATTGTGAAAGGCTGAAGTAGCAGATTTTTGAAGCTTCTGTAGGCTCTGTGTGCGTACCGTGTTTTTGTGACTACGGTTTTTCCATTTTAAAAAATAAAATATATCTGTTTCTCGGAACTCAAAATGCTGCATTTTTCTTGACTTTCATGAAACTTGGCAGCAAATCCTGTGTTCCTTCAGTGTTTCTGCATCCTCAGCTGAATGTGCTCAGAAATTCTCAGTGGTAAAGAATACAGGCTTATTTTTACTATTGGAATGAAAAGAGTATCCAGGCATGACTTAAAGAGTTTGAATTTTCAATTGAATAAAACAGGTTTACAGCCTAAGGTTGTATTATTTCACTTTTTTTTTTTTTTAGTAGGGAAGTGGTTTCAATCATTGAGATGATGGGAAAGGCAGATATGTTCTGTTACAGCTGTTATTTATTTTTATATTCCCTGAGATGCATATATTTGTCTAGCATAATGAATTACATTAGTTCAAGAGTCAGAAGAGGATTGAGATTTTTTTTTAAGAACACTCCATAGTATCACAGGAGAAAAAGGCACTCCAAAAGGGCAGAGGACTCAAGCACAGGGGAAAGAGGCATCACCTGCAGTATCATCCCCCTGTTTCTAACAGTTGGAAATGTGGATGGTGGTTGGGCACTTCTTCCTTTGTTGTAACGTGTTTTGATGGTAATTTTGCACTGTGGCACTTTGTGCTCCTGGACACCAGATGGTGCTGCTCAACTGGCTGATGTGTGATTTTCACACTTGGAGTAATTGTTACTTCATGTAGTTCCGAAGTCGGGTCTGTGCTTGCTGACCTGGTGTATATCATGGGATGCAGAACTGTACCTGCTAGCTCAGCCCAACACCTTGTGTTGTTTAAGGGCTGACGTCTGAAAGTTATCATGTAAACCACGTGGGCTGTAGAATTAATATTTTAGATCTCACTGGGCAAAACCCACCATCAGCTGGTGTTCCTGCTAATTTATGTACTTGAACTTCAGTTATTTGTTTTAATAAAGTGTCATTTGAATTTCATTTGATAACTGCAATCAGAAAACATTGGGTGGAGACATCTTTAGTGCCAGGTTAGGCACTGCAAAGGATATTTGTGGATGCTAATTAAATATAAGGAATTTAGGATGAGGGAGGCTTTGAGTTTGGTGAGCTACCAAAAAGATTAGAGCTTGTTACTTTTGGTTTGAGAAGAAATGGTGGCTTAGCTATGTAATTGCATTGCAGACAACGTTTATGATACTGTGATATACATTTAGAATTTGATTTCTATTTATTTTAAGTTGGTTCTCATGTTTTAATAAGTTCATCTGGTAATCCTAATTGTAGGGCTGAAGGGATGGAATAAGAAATTTTGATCTTCAGCCGAATCCCAAAGGCTGGTGGTACAATTTATAAGTAGATTTTAAATAATGGGCTCGAATTTATTTCAGCAGTGAGGAATTTTTTATTATAGATATTTGACTGTATTTTTTTTTACAAGTTTATTTCTTTTATAGATCCCCATATTAAAGTTTCTGGAAAAAAAGAAAACGTTAAAGAAGCAAAAGAGAAAATCATGTCTGTCTTGGACACAAAAGTAAGAAAACTTTCTTAGAATGACACCTTAGCCCCTAATTTTGTGGTGACATTGATCTCTTTAATGGGCTCATTTCAAGAGAAGGTATTTATGGACGCTCTGAAGCAAAGTCTCCAATAAATGCCTTGCAGATGTTGATTTTGGTGTATTCTCACATATTTAAACGTTTTGCAAGAAAAATACTTGCTTGAAGCAGCTTTTCCAGATCTGAATTATATAGAAATATTTCCAGCCATATGGCTAAAAGCATAAGTGATTTGTTCATTGAATTGGGGCTTTTACTTCAAAATCTGAAATATAGCTTCACTGCAAGCAATAGATTATGCAACCACTTCAGAGAACCTAAAATTTTGTTTCTGTTTGAAATTTGATTTTAGGAGCATTTATGCCGTTTTATATTAAACTGTTACTGTGTTCTTTCACTCTGAAACTTCAGAACCAGAATTTCTAAACCATCTAGATTTTGGCCAGGGGTCTCTTCTGTTCATCAGATATTATTCTCATTCATCAGCAGCCCTTCTGGGGCAATGTCTATGGCTTCTGTGGAGTTGTGTGGCACCTTCCTGTTTCTCTGAGCAGATTGCCAACAGGAGCACTCAAGTGATGAGCATTACTTTTTGAACAACGATTAACAACATTATTATGAGCTGTTAACAATAGAGCTTTTAAAAATAGCTGTAGTCAGTGTTTCTGTATTTTAAAAATTCATGTACCAAAAAAAATTGTTTAAGGAAGAAAAAACACTGTTACTTGGTTCCATGGATCCTTTCAGATCAAGCAGGGATGTGTGACTTCAACTGAAAAAACACAAAATTAAAAGAAATTAGAATAAATTACAAAAGACAAGAGTACACTTAAGTCGCAGTTGATGGAAGTTCAGGGCTATTTTAAAAGCCTTAGTCATTTTTTGAAGAGGCATCTTTTGGGGTATTTATCTCCATGTTATTTCCTCACTAGAAAGAAAACGAGACCAAATTAACATCCAACCAATCCTTATTAAAAATCATCCTTGAGTAGAAGTTAATGTAATAGCAGAAATACTTTGGAAATATGATTTTGATGTCATTTTTGAAGTTACATTAAAATTTAAATACTCAGGTTCTGCTGTGACCAAGTCTGTGGGTGCTTAATTTCCAGAGCAATCGGGTAACCTTGAAGATGGATGTTTCACATACAGAACATTCTCATGTGATAGGTAAAGGTGGCAATAATATTAAAAAAGTGATGGAGGAAACGGGATGCCATATCCATTTTCCAGACTCAAATAGGAACAATCAAGCAGAGAAAAGCAACCAAGTAAGTTTAATACTGTTTAATACTGAGCTCATTTGGATTGTAATTCCTGAGAGTATAAAACATTTCTAAGCTTATTTCATCATGGGTTTTTTGAGGATGGTGTGTTCATGTTCAGGGAAATAGACTTTTGGTGTTTACACTGTGTGGAAAGTACAGGGCTTCCTAAGTAAGCAAATCTGTTGAAAACAGATGGAAACAATTTGTGATGGCTCATGAATAATTTTAATTTTTTGAAGCTAAAATTACTTTGCGCATACAGAAGTCAGCAACTTAGTGTGAATGGTAGAGAAGTGGTACCAAAAAATCTGCTTTTGTAATTTTTTTTTCCTGTTCAACACAATGACTTAGCATACTAATTGGTTTTTTTTGTTGTTGTTGTGCTTTTTGCTTATGGTGTAACTTAATTGAAAACTAAACTTAGCAAATAGCCAGCAGAAATGAATGTTCTATTGTAAGAGTTCAGCTTCATTAAAGTCTCTAAGCCTGAATTTTACATCTTTTCTAGTGCTTATATTAATGGAATGTTCAAGTCTCTCATCCTTGTACTTAGAATTCCCACTGCATCCTAATGGCAGCTGAACAAAATGAGTCATTTCAAAACATTCAAGAAAATCTACTGTTGTCTGAATATTAGCACTGAGCACATGTATGCAGTACTAATTTCATTATTTGACCTAAACTACTGTATTTTTGATGTACCCTTTTTTTCTAGTTTAAGTATATATAACCTAAGATTCTGTAGCATTTTTTTTAATATTGGCTGTAGTTCTCAGCTGGTGTTTGGAGAACAATTAGGATGTCAGCAGGTATGCATGGTGTTATTTTTTTCTTTGATTTTTTTTTTAAGGAGAGCAGAGTTATCTGAATAACTTTTCCATGCTTCACTTGAAAATATGATCCAATGTTTTTCATAATCTTGTTCTTCCAGGTGTCTATTGCAGGACAGCCAGCTGGAGTGGAGTCTGCAAGAGTCAGAATTCGGGTAATGCTGTAGCTCAGTGTAGTGTCCCCTTGAAAACACCTATCAGGGAAAAAATGAATAGTTTTGAGAGCCCTGGGGTTGTCTGCCCCTGTCTGGTGACAGCAGAAGTGTAGGAACAAATGTGAGCATCCATATGAGAAATATGCAAGGATATTGTAACAGTGATTCACGTTCTGGCCAAATTTAAGTGGCCCAAAGTGGGTCTTGAACACGAAGTCTACACTCTAAGCAAGACGTAAATTAATTCCATACTGTGCAGAAAATTACATCTTAACTTACCCACCACAGATGGCCTGTGGAAACTCAGGCATCCTATATGAATCTATGACTTGAGAAAGGCAATTTCTATTTCTCACATTTCAACTATTTTCATGTATAATTTGTATAAATAATCCAGTGTCATTCTCCACTTGTAGCTATTTTCTATCTTTTCCTTTTAGTTTCAACTCTTATGTTGTTTTGGCATGGATAATGAAAAATCAAATAAATTACCAAAAGCTTACTGCAATTCTTTAGCCAGACATGTCACCCAAGCTTATTCCAAATGCTCCCACTATTTTGAAGAAAAAAAAAAAAAATCGGCCAAACAAAACTCAAAAAAGCCTCTGCAAAAAATCCCCACTCTAGTATCCCTGGAAAAAGAGGTGCCTTTTTCCAAGTGTCAGTATATTTTTATCCATGAACTCTGGGCAGAGGATGTTCTGTCAGTTAAATCATCACTGACCAGTACATTGTGACTGAGGAATAAAATTGTTGTATGTTGAGTATGGATCTGGTTTTCAATATCTCCTGTTCATTTTTGTTATAGGAGCTGCTTCCATTGGTACTCATGTTTGAATTGCCTATTGCTGGAATTCTCCAACCCATCCCAGATCCTAATTCTCCAACCATTCAGCACGTATGTCAGACGTATAACATTTCAGTTTCCTTCAAACAACGCTCTCGAATGTATGGTGCTACAGTCATCGTCAGAGGGTCACAAAACAACACTAGTGCTGTGAAGGTAATCTCTGCTCCATAGAAGGTTTCTGAATGTCATATAAATATAATTTGTATATCAAAGATGGTATATCTTGCCTCATCAGCGCATGTTATTGCATAATCACTTGCGAACCCTGAGGGTTTGAATTTTTTCCTGTACTTATACAAGTGTAAAAATGCATAGAAAGTAGTTTTAAGTTTAGGATTTAGCATCGTTGGTGGCAAGGTTATAATCCACTGTTCACCTCCTGCACACTTGTTCAGGTTTTTGGCAATTCTGAAATACATGCTGGTCTTACTCATCTTTTAATTCAAAAACAATGCCAACAAAAAGCACAAAATACATTTCCCATCTCAGGTTGTTCATGCTGAGCTCTTCTCAACATGCAGACAAATATATAACCTTGAAAGTTGCTCAGTCAGTCAATAAAACTGATCTTGTGAATCCAGTGCTTGGATATGTGAATTTGGCAGCCAAGGCAATGAAATGCCAGGAGCCTGTTCATCTTAATAAAGTAAAGAAGTGTTCTTGTTAGGAACTGGATTGATATGGTCACAGATGGGTGTATCTCAAGCCAGTAAGAACATCTGAGCCCAACACAGAGAGGCAAGTTTTGCAAGTAGTGTACCTACCCAGATAAATCTCTGTTGATTTTGACTGCCTTTGTGGCCACAAAAGATCTGTTGGGACCAAACCATGTGGCATTGTCTTACTGCCTATTACAGGGTGCCAATTGAATGCTGCATTTGGTCATAAAATGGGAGTAGTGGGCAGAGTTTAGTGCATTTGTTGTCTTTAACAAATCAATTGTGGTTTTAAACTCAACAAAGTTTTCTTATCTTGCCTATGGAGCACATGACAAGCAAGGAAGCAGTCTGAGATCTCCTTTTGTGTGTTTTGTTTCACTGGTTTCTCCCATTTCCCCCCAGGAAGGAACAGCCATGCTGTTGGAGCACCTGGCTGGGAGCCTGGCCTCTGCAATCCCTGTGAGCACACAGCTCGACATCGCAGCGCAGCATCATCTCTTTATGATGGGTCGAAACGGCAGCAACATCAAACATATCATGCAGAGGACTGGTGCTCAGATCCACTTCCCTGACCCTAGTAACCCACAAAAGAAATCCACTGTCTACCTCCAGGGCACAATTGAGTCTGTCTGTCTTGCCAGGCAATATCTCATGGTAAATTCTTCCAGTGAAACTTGTGTGAAAAAATTGCCAGATCATAAAAAATCTGTTTGCTCTGCATATATTTACAAGTCACATGTAAGTTAGCCTTAAAGAGGAAGGATTGTTATTCACACTGCAAACAACTGATTCAGTTTTTGTCAGGGTTTTGTCAGTGTTTGTAATTACTGAAAATATTTGTAATCTCTGGTAAGGTGACTTGAAAAATAACCTTGGTAATATAAATGCGATGTGAGTAATTTAAACTTACAGTAACAATATGCTTCTGAGTAGAGGCAGATTTCTTGAAATATTCTGTGGGTGTTGGGTGACGGGTTGTGTTTTATTTTGCCAACCTGCCTTTTCCTTGTTTGTCAGGTAAACAGGTTTCTTTTGAGAGAAAATGTCAGGAATTTCTTAGTTCCCATGTAGACAAGTTTCAAACAAAATTGGGAAATAATAGGAAATAATTATTTATTTTGATGTCTTACATTTTATAGTACCACAGCCACAATTCTATAAGGCCTTTTATAAAAATAGCTCTGGTGGTGATTATCACTATCTGTAGAGATTTTTTTTATACTGGTCTTTAAACTTCCCAGGAGGATTTAGCATTATTTTAGTACTAGAGTATGCTATAGTTATAACATACATTATGACTATATATACGTTTTTAAATTTTTTATATATGTGAATATTGAGGAACAAAATATATGAGGACTGGACCATACCATTTTTGGGGTTTTTACTCTAAAGCTTTAGTATTACAAGTGTGTTACAGATGTTATCCATATCACTAGAAAATATTTACATAGCTGATCTGGAATGGGGAAGAGAAAGGTAGAAGTTAAGACTTAGGCAGTGCTGAATTAGAGATGTTTTACAAGTGTGTTTCTTTATTTCAAACAGTTTAATGGGTGACTTTTAGTATGGGTGTCCTGCCATCATTTCCTGACAAGACTGTTCTGATTGGAATGTCAAATACTCAGTAAATATTCATTTCACCCTTGTTCTACCATACTCTTTGTTCAGAGTCCCAGGACAGGAAGATACACCTCTATTCTCACATACAAGGAAATGGCTTTTCCCTAAAATTTTGTCCTTGCTGTTTTTTCTGATCTTACCTTACATCACGATGTGCAGATGTAACAATGTCTATAGTTCATTTTATTGCTGCCATTTTCATGGGAAAATGCCCAGTAACAAGTGCTAAGAATTTTTTGTGCCTTTCTTTTCAGGGTTGCCTTCCCCTCGTGCTCATGTTTGATATGAAGGAAGAAATTGAAGTAGAACCACAGTTTATAACACAGCTAATGGAGCAGTTAGATGTCTTCATAAGCATTAAGCCTAAGCCAAAACAACCAAGCAAGGTTTGTACAAAGCTGATAATTTCCTTTTAGACTTTCATGGCAAAGTTATAGAGCTGATGAGTTGATGTGTCCTCTTCCCAGTTTAACGGATCATAAACTTGTGAAAGCCATATGTATTCTCTGCTTGAAATATCAGCTCTATTTTAGGGTGATTTGACTTTCATTAAATGATTAATAATAAAAAAATTAGGTTTTGTATAGAATACATTGATAAAGGCAGTGGGAGGTGGTGTTTATTGTAAAATATTTAGGCCAGTATGGATAGGGAACTCTTAAAGTTACCTGGGTTGCACCAAATGCCAAAGCAGGCAAAAGTTTTTAAATTTTAACGATCATTCCACTGTGTCAGTATGTGAGCTTCCCTGTGTAGGAATATATAAAATCAATACAAAGAAACATCCTGTAGAATGATGTACAAAAAGCAACGAGGCTTTGTAATTTAATTTTCCAGAAACTTACTACCTTATTCTTAGACAGCTATGAATTTAGTAGGCAAATTTAATATGAACAACTGGGGTTTTGTCCACTTCAAGGTATAAAGCTCAGGTAAAAGAGAAGATATTAATTATTGATGCAGTTGTCTAGCTCTTGAGGTGCTTAACATTTGGTCTACCAAGCAGCACCAGGGTACTATAGTAATTAATTTTCTTAGGTCTTCCATCATTCTCATTGCAAATCCTTATTAAATCCCTTATGAAAGTCTTACTCTGCTGAACTTCAGAACTCTGAATTTAAATAGTTGCTAATGGTTGTTAGCTCATTCTGTCTCACATTGCTGTGATTGTGTTAGCCATGCAAGGGTGTGAAGAAGAATTATCTGTGTTGCAGATCTGTGTTATGAAGTGTTACTCACTGATTTTCCTTTTGTTGTTGTTGTTTTCTTTCCCTACAGTCTGTGATTGTAAAAAGCGTTGAACGAAATGCCTTAAATATGTATGAGGCACGGAAATGTCTCCTGGGACTTGAAAGTAGCGGAGTCACCATAGTATCAAATCCCTCCACTGTCTCATGCCCTGTTGGTCTGTCTTGTCCTGGTTTGGATATTTTGTCCTCAGCAGGACTAGGACTCACTGGGCTTGGTATGCATTTATTATGTTTATTTTTTTTTAATATAGTTTTGTTTAAACTTAATTCACTTGTACTAGAAAAAAGGACCAGATGTGTGTTTTGCATAAGGAATTGTGTTAAAGCATTGGAGAATTACAGAAGCCTCTGGCTTCTCAAGGGCTTGTTGTTATCAAACTTCTCCAAAGCGTTTGTAATCAGGTGTAGGACTCATCCCTGTAGAAGAATCTCTGGAAGTGCACAAACCACTCAGCTGAAAGGGAGGGAAATACAGGTGAGGTGGGCCATGGGTTTTACAGCCATTTGGCTGTGTGATGTCTCAGGCTGTCCTGAATTTGCATGAGTGCTTAAGCCTGGCAGCAGTACCAGGAAAGGAATATAGCATATACGACATTTCAGGTCAGTATCCCACTGTAACTGAGGGATCCATGTGCTTCTAGTTTAGACCTTACCAGTAGGAAATTTAGGATAAAAATTAGTAAACTTCTTATCTTAATTTTATAGAAGCAGTTCACAGTCCTGGAATTGCCATTTTATTTTCAAGCTCTGCAAATATCTTTATATCAGAAACGTATAGACAGAAAAAAAACAAGTAGTCTCAGAAGAATCTACTGACAGATCTTGACACAGGTCCTAGAAATTGAGTTCTCATGCAACCAGCATTGTCCCTTGTGACCTGCCATGCAGGAGTGCTGCATAGTTCCATCTCACATGCTTCCCTGGGGTCACACAGGAGAAAATGTTTGTGCCATTTGTGGTTTTTAACACTGCTCTTGCCACACTGCACTTTGTGAGTTTGGATTTTTTTACCTTTCCAGTGTGTAGGGCTGAACTGCTTTGTGGATGTTTTTCCACAAAGAGCTATTTTGGGGAATGTTTTGGGAGTGATCAATACATTTGCGGGTTGATTTGCAGCCTGTATTGAAGGTGCAAAATGAATAGTTGTTAGTATGCAAGCAGTGCTTGATTCACAAGCGCTTCTGAGGAAAAGGTTACTGTGTGAAATGAAAGTGAGGTGGTGCAGTGCAGTTGCTTTCTTCTCTCTGTGATGCTGGTTTGAAACAACCATCAGAGGCAGCAGAGGGGATACAAAGGGATGCCAGGGCTGAGAAGCAGCCAGTGCAGACTCTGTTGTGACAGGAGTTAGGGTCCAGTAGAAGGATCTAAACGATGCTCCAATTCTTCTTGGATGTGTGATGCCCAGTTTAAGAACAAGAATCCTTAATGTGCAGGCTTAATGTAAAAATTGGTTTATGAAATACAGGTTGGTGTGAATTAGCAGGGGGGTTGTTTCTTTTCAATTGTGACTTTTGTGAAAAATGTTTTCCTTTAAGTCTAAACTAAATACTAACTTGCATAATTTTTTGCAGGCCTTTTAGGTCCAACAGCCCTGTCAGTCAACACCTCAACTGCTCCAAACTCTCTGTTGAATGCCCTTAATAGCTCCGTGAGCCCTTTGCAGAGTCCAAGTTCAGGCACGCCCAGTCCCACACTGTGGGCAACATCTCTTGCTAACACAAACACCACAGGTCGGTAGAAGTTTAATGTGAATTAAATGAACTGTGCAACATCAAGTCATTAGAATTGCAGTTGACATGTCAAGATTGATTAGTTCTTTGGAACCTTAATTCCTACACTTACCTTAGCACGGATGAATAAATATGCAAATTTAAGGTTATAACTTAATTTATGACATGCTGTTACAGGCAGTGTTTTCATCTGCTTTATGTAGAAAACAAAGTTAACCTACCCAGATAAAGCTTTATAGTTTTGGCATGCAATTCTGATGGAACCTTTTTAGTAATGTATCATAGCTACATAAAGATTTAGGTCAAGTAGTATAATGCCTGAGAAAGTTAAATGAGATGCTTAATCAGGACATAACCAAATTTTGTTACAGGTTTTTCTGCTATTCCACACCTAATGATACCATCTACTGCCCAAGCAACCTTAACTAGCATTCTGCTGTCTGGAGTGCCTCATTATGGTCAAAACGCTCCTTCACCCCCACCAGGCTTGACTCCTGTTGAAGTCCATGTTAATGGCATGCAATCAGAAAGTAAAAAAGGTTCATCTTCTTTAAATGGTCACGTAAAGGTAAGTGATACTATACTGGAGAATCCAATTGGTTTATACTAGGCCTCTACTAAGAAAAGCTGAAAGAGAAAACTAGCTATATTAGTGGATTTGTAAAGTTTCTAAATTGAAAAGTACACAGCAGAGTTTTCAAATACGGCTTAAAGATTGAGAAATAGGACATTCAAACATATTGTTCTCCTCTAGCAGGAATGAATTTCTCATTCTCCTGCACAGATAGAAAGGGGAAATTGTTTCAATATTTCCTTTAAGCATAAAAATCACTTCAGTGATTTGTGAAAATCTTTTCAGGCTTCAAATATCAAGTATGCTGCACTGTCTGCCGCATCGCTGGGAGAAAACGTGCTGAGCACAAACCACAGTGATGGAGTAAGGCAAACTGGTGCTCATAGTGCCTCTGAACAAGTAGCTGCCAAGGCAAATAGTGAAGAAGGTGAGATTTTGACATTGCATTCCTTTATCTGGTAGTGTTTGTACAGTCTGTGTACAGTTCATGATACAAAAATATAATTATATTCTCTCTGAATTGGTTTTGCAACCATGTTTAAGGAAAATATTGCTGAATGTCCCAAATTCATTGTCAAGGAAGGTAAATAGAACTGTAGTAACTGAGCTGTACTGTTGATAGAAACACCTTAAATCAACATAAATGTACTTGCAACCTTTTGCTTACTCCCTAAGAGCAGAGAGAGATAACCTTTAGGTATTTCATTTTTTGAGCACCTTAACTAAAATCTGCTCTTTAAATGATGTTTTATTTTAGCTTTTTAACAAAAGAAAATAATGTTACCAGAAGGTTTTTTGCAGAAAATTGTGTAGATCTAACCTAGATGATGCTGGGAAACAATTTTGTGTTTTGCAACTGCATTTCAATTATGCTGCCTTTTAGAAGCTAAAGCACTTGACTTTCTCAGTCATTTTTGGAGGGGGAGAAAGCCAGCTCCACTTCAGCTTGAGCAAATATGTGTAAAGGCCTTGTTTTCCTTGTCAGCACTGATCAAGGAGATCATCTCTTATTTGGGGTTGTGGTCATTTGAAATGCTAATTTGAATAAAAGGTACATTGCCAATTTAAGGTGATAAGTATTTCCAAAAACATCCAAAGATATTTGAACATGAAGTGGGGGGAGCTTGCTATTCCAGCAGAAGTTACCTGAGCACCTGGCAAAGTCTATTAAAACTGGGTATGAAATCAAATTTCTTCAGAATACTTAGTCACTTTGAATTGTCTGTCTTCACATTTGTTATTAATTAATATTAATTAAAATCAATATTTGAAGAAAGAAA
>PYHW01010784.1:606900-625028 GCA_013186435.1 Turdus rufiventris | reverse complement strand
AGCTATCCCTGAATGCAGTCCTGTAAGGAGGAAGAGGTTTTCTCCCATAGTTGCTCCCTCAGAAAGCTGCCAAGAGCACAGCAGGGTGGTTGTTTAACTCTCCTTTTCTTGGCCTCATAGGTTGCAATGATGCTTTCGTAGAAGTGGGCATGCCTCGGAGTCCATCCCACTCAGCAAACACCAGTGACCTGAAGCAGATGATGAGCTCTTCCAAGCAGGCCTGTGCCAAGAGACAAACGGTGGAGTTACTGCAAGGCACCAAAAATTCCCACTTACAGTAAGCTGAGTGTATAAGCACAGACTAGTGGAACTTTCACAACATAAAATTCCTTCTCATTGTTGTGCACTGAAGGGGTGGTTCAATCATAAGAACTGATTTAATTTGGCCTTGATTTTCCATCACATTAGGCATTAATATAGCCCCCTGTTTGCCTGATAAATGCACACTTTGAATGCTTTTTGTTCATCCTGTTTGGGTTTGAAAAATATCTTTCCTCTTCCACAAAAGAGTGGAGATCCTTGTTAGAGGAACTTTCATTACCGGTTTCTAAAATATATACCTTTGCACTCTCCTCCTTTATTGCATGCTTAGAGAATAATTTCTGATAGCTTTTTCTCTTTGTGTGTACCTGAGGGTGTTTTCTTCTTAGGAAAGCTGTGTTCCGGGCATAGCAGCATGTTCTCAAACACTTGTCTCAGTGTCTCAGATAATTTTGGTTGGGTTGACTCTTTAATGACCCAGCAGTGGGAAAGGCTTGTTTGAGTCATAATACATCTTGGCAGCACAGGTTTGGTTCTTGAGGCAGTGTTTTTTGTCTGATGTACTCATGTTCTCACTGTTTGGGCGCTGTTTATCACCACTCTATTGAGACATGTATTTTCTTTTGCTTCATTTATTTACACTACTAAGGCTATGACATGTATTTCATTAATTCTGCTTTTGCAGTTTAAAAATCCAAGGAATTGGATTCTAAAACATGATCACCTTTTGAAGTATGAGTTTATACTGTTTTAGAGTTCTAAAGTCTAGAGTACTGTTCTAAACTCAGCCTGAATTTAGAAAATAAATTGCACCAAGAGGTAATGTAGGCATGTAGGACTGCAGTTATTGAAGCTGTGAAAGCAGGTAGGACCTATGTGAACTTTTAGTCCCTATTATGCCAATCTATCTTACAACAATGAACCTGGCTGGCCTGAACAAGGCTGAACAGGGAGTCACACTGCGTAGGTTTACACGCAATAATTCCAGATACCAGACAGCTCAAAACTGAGTCTGTAAGCTCTACCTCCTATTTGGTAATACAGGAAGGCGAAGCACTTGCTTTCCTTCATTGACAGAGAAAAAGTTACAGGAGAGAGAGCTGAAATGTTTGGAAATATTGCTGAAAACACTGAGATTTTTGCATCCAGACAAGCCTTGAACTTGGCTGCCAAGCTGCCCAGGGTGAGCTCAGTTAGCAGAGCTGCCCTGGAGGGCCCTGGTGGTGGGGCAGCCCGAGGGAAGGCAGAGCTGACGGTGCCCTTGTCCCCCAGCAGCGCAGAGCGGCTGCTCTCGGAGGCAGAGCTGGGGACCCCGGAGAGCCCCGTGGCCGACAAGAAGGCCCCGGGCAGTGAGCGGGCGGCCGAGCGAGCGGCAGCGGCACAGCACAACTCGGAGAGAGCGCGCCTGGCCTCACAGCCCTCCTTTGTAAATATGCAGGTAGGTCTCCCTGAGGGAAGCCAAGCAGCCATACATCTTGCTGATGGCAGTGAAGCTGCCGTGGAATGCAGAGGTACTGCATTCTGGCACTGCAGACAGAATTGTCATTGCCAGCTCAGTAGAGGCATTCATCAGCTGTCTGGACTGAGGAGTGAGTTGTCAATGCAAAGTCTTGAAAACAGAAAAGCTCTTCTGCTTCTGTTGAGTAAGAAAAATTTAGGTAGAGAAAATTGTGTGGCTGTATTTGTCTTTACAAGCATCATTTCTCTGTTAGAAATCTTACATTTTCTCTTGGAGAGAATTATCACTGCAAAACACGTTACAACTTTCCATACGCAATGACAGGTTGGTTAAATATAGCCTACAAATACAAACTACTGCCATGCTACTGCAAACCTCCTCAAAGAGGGAGGAGACCCCTTTGACTGTCAGGAAGCAGTGACAGGGTGGTTTTCAGAATAGATCTGTTGAAGTGAGGACATAGCCAGACTGCATGGAGTAGTGGAACAAGAGGAAGGCTAGTGTTTTGCAGCCCTTTTCCTTAGTTATTCCTTTAGTTATTTTCCGTAGATGATGCAATGCTTCGGGCTAGTACAGCATTTTTGTAGTTTTGTGTTTAGATTTCCTGATTTGTAATTCAGCAAAGTGTAGCTTGTTTAATCAGAGGTATTTAAACTTCACATTTTCTGTTGACATAGGTAGAATATAAGCAAAAGTTTTTTAAATTCTCTCAAAACTTAAGTTCCTTTCCTTTCACAAGATGAATGCATGGAGGAGAACCAGTCCTGAAGGATTATTGAAAATAACTGCGGTGCCTGGATTTGCAAAGATATATTACCTTTTTTGTAGTGTTGAGGAATGTTTTAAATGCTAATAACAGATAGTTAAGGAAGATAAATTATGCTTGAAAGATACCTTATTAAAAAAAATGAAAAAATTGTAAGCAATTTGTAAATACTGCTTCAGCCTCACTCATGGAAATCAAATAGTTATTTAAAATCTTTATCTATGTTTGATTGAACACTTTAAGTAATTAAGGCTCTAACTGGGCTACCATGGAGTTACTGTGCAGTATTTCAGGTTTCTCCTAGATATATTCAGTGGCCGCATTGAAAACCCTTGTTTTCAGAGATGAGTGAGCACTGGAGTGACATTGTTAAAATGGCAATTAAATTGTCTTCTGCGTGTTTAATTTTTAGGCATTTGACTATGAACAGAAGAAACTACTCGCAACCAAAGGTATGTGGATGAACAGTGACTTCTGAAACGTTTGTTAGCACGTGGATGAAATTATTTCCTGAAGTTTTAGTTTTGTAATCCTATTTTTAATAAAATCTGGAAGTGGTAGTGAATAGTGATAGGTTTATGCTCCAAAAAATTTCTAAATACCAACATAGTATAAAATACAGTATAAGCAGCTTGCAGATGGGATGTGTAAATACATCCAAGTGCAAATGATCAATATGGCTTTCAGAGAGCTCATTGCTGTAATACATCACTTTATTTGGATGCAAATTAAACTTTAAGATGTTTGTCATATCAGCTAAATGGCCCCTTATTTTAGGGATAAATTAAGTTCTAGAATTGGTAAGGTGCTTAACCCTTTGACCCTGTTATAAAATAAACCAAAAGAAAAAGGGAAGCTCCTTGCTTTGAAACAGATGCGATTCTTTTGGTTTCCATGCAACCCTTTGGAATTGAGCTGTCTTCTGGCAGAGTAGATTGCTTTAGGGAAAGGTAGGATTCAAGCTGCATGGCAAGTGAAGGTGTTTAGGGTTGGCTGTTTGCTGGGCTGTGGCTATTAGCAAACATCACTTCAGTATTATCCTCTCAGTACCTTTACTAAGGCTGAGAGTAATCATTTATCTCTATTTTCAGCTATGTTAAAGAAACCAGTTGTAACAGAAGTGAGAACTCCAACAAATACATGGAGTGGTTTGGGGTTTTCAAAATCAATGCCTGCAGAAACTATCAAGGAGCTAAGAAGAGCGAATCATGTGTCATACAAGCCGTCCATGACAACTACATATGAGGTATATAAAAGTATATGGTAATGGAAGTTTACTTTCAGTGAGTGGTAGTTATTTCTCTTGAGAAATGACTAACTTCTGTAAAAAGTCTTGCAGATAACTAATTTTTTTTATGGTGAAAAATCTTTCTTACATAAATATTAAGGCATATGGAATGCGTTCAGCGCACCACACAGTATTATATGTGTTTCATAGCTAAGTCACAGAGCATAGACATCTGCTTCTTAAAATACATTTGTTTAAAGCACCTTCAAACAACTTACAGGACCAAACATCTCAGAAGTTGCAAAAAAACAATAGGGAATTTGTAACCTAATGAGAACAGCGTGTGTATGACAGATACACATTATACAGTTTATCACTGCATGGTGCAGAACAGCAGAACAAGAAGCTCATCTTTCCTTCTGTGGGCAGAACTGGAACAGCTGTCTCTACTTGCACTATTCACTGGGCTCAGAATTTTCCCAGGCAGAAGGCAGACAATCCAGCAATTCTCTTTGGAGTTCTAGCATGGAAATTTTGCAGGGAATTTGTTCCTTTTTTCTTCAAAGGTATGCTGAAGTTGCTTTTTAATGTGCTTCCTTGCTGTAATCCTTCCCAGCTTCCATGTAGACACCTCTTTCTGTCCTGCTTATATAATAAAATGTAAATGGTATATTTCTTGAAGAAGGGAACTTCCTATTTCTCTAGGATATACCTACCTGTCAATGAAAAAGAAAAGTTCAGCCAGGATAAAAATGTGCCTTGGCATTATTCACTTGGCATATCAACTTTCTGAGCCATTCAACTACAAGTAGTAGGCTTGGCTACACATAATACAGTAGTAACTAGGGGAAAGACAAAGCTGCAACCAAAATCTGCAATTTTTTTTTGGATGCTTTTCTATGTTGCTTCGTTAGGATGGGATTTTTCTCCAGGCCCTGATATCTAAAATCTCTAAATAGGTCTGTGATTCTAACCAAGAACACAGTGTTTTTTCAGGGCTGTCAGTTTTACTAAGTAGTGTAAAAGATTGCCTCTTAAGTCATGCTTTTCAACTGCAATTTGGTACAAGTTAATTCTATAAACTTGTGAATTTGCACTATTTCTTATCTATATGGTTGATTTCTTTTGGGTTCTCATGGAATACTGTTGTGTACGTTCTGACCCACAGTGATGAGAGTTGATAATAAGTATTTCACAGGTATATGAAAATCTACTTTAAAAGATGCCAGACAAAACAAACTACAAATTCAGAAGGCGTTGCAGAATTGTTGTTGTAGTATTGTGTGCAAGACTGTTGTCAAGTAGTGTGTCCTTGACCACTTATCTTCAGATAAATTTTCTGTTATGTTCTCTTCCCTGTGAAGGGATGTAGTCAATAGACTGCTTTGTCTAGAATTTGTGTGGGAATTTGTTACCGTGGAATGTTTTGGAAACAAACTTGGAAATACCGAGCAATTTATTTTGAATCATGATCTTTAAATAACTCCTGCTTAAAAACTGTAAACTGCATATGTTTTAAGCACACCTCCTGTTTTTGTGTCCGGTTTGTGATTATTTGACTATTGATCAACTGCCAAAAGAATGTTTGTGAGCATTAAAAGCTGCTTTTTAAGTGAGCTGCTTCAAAGAAAACATCTGAGTCACAATGGAAGCTCTGTTTTCAGCCCAAATTTTCTTTGTATTGGCAGGGTTCATCCATGTCTCTGTCTCGGTCCAGCAGTCGGGAACACCTGGGAAGTGGCAGTGAATCTGATAACTGGAGAGACCGGAATGGGCTTGGGCCCACTGCTCATGACTTTGTCTCCTCAATTGGCAGCCCCAAAAGGAAACAAAACAAATCAGGTTAATAAAGTCTTATTATCTGTTTAAAAGAAAATAATCATATTGATACCATTATTTGTTTTATATGAATGTATCCTGACTTCAGTGGGGATATAAATTACTGACATCTTGTAAAGTAATTCGTTTTTTTACAAATTGAGAAGTGTAAGCTTGTGTAACATAATACAAATAATGGTCCAAAAGGAAAACTTTTAAGGGTATTTTTTAAATGCAAGACATCCTTGCTGAAAAATCTTTGCTGTTGTGGAGTCGGATTTTCAAGGTGTACTGAAACCAGACCTGTAAAAAGGCTTATTTCCAGACCACTCTCATTCTGCTCTGTTGCTGATGCAGCAGCAGGCAGGGCTTTATTGGACTATTTTCTCACTGGTGAAATCATAATCTGGGCTGAAACTGGATTTTAAAGCATGATTCTCTCATGAGGATAAAATTTACAAGAACATGTAGTGACAGGACAATAGGGAGTGTCTACAAAGAGAGAATGTTTAGGTCAGATATTATGAAAAAATTTTCCCTGTGAGGCTAACAAGGCCCTGGCACAGGGTGCCCAGAGAAGCTGTGGCTGTCCCTGGATCCCTGGAAGTGTCCAAGTCAGGCTGAATGGGGGCTCTGAGCTATCTGGGATAGTGGAAGCACATGGCAGGGGGTTGAAATGAGAAGATCGTTCAGGTCCCTTCTAACCCAGGCAGTTCTATGAAAAGAAACCTCTCCATGTGTTTGGCATGGTCTAGCATAATTTTAAATACTGGTTTCTGTGGATACAGGCTATATGTTTTGCAATTACTTTTTAAATATTGTTTGAAGTTTACAAATTAAAATTTTACTTTAGTTGAACTCTTTGAAATTTTATTTTTTTAATAAGTTAATAGATGCCTTTCTGAAAGAGTAAAAAGAGGAGGTAGAGAATACTAAGTCCATACTACCTATCTGCTTTATGGGGAAATAAGGACTGTGCTGTTTATGGTAAGAAAGGGTAGCTACAGTTAGAGAAAATACTTATGTTTTTTAAAAAGCATTTTAGTTGAACTATGAATGGCTGTGCATCATATTCTAAGTACTTCAAGAACTAGAAATGGCAAGTTTATTTGAAAACAATCTATTGATGTTTTCAACCTAACTGGACAAAAATGGAAGTTCTAGGTTAATTAAAATCATTAAGAATTAAAAATGGTTTACACGTGTGTTAGAAGAAAATTAGAAACACAAATATGTTGGCAGTGAAAGACAATGTTCTATGGCAGCTGTTGCTTTCCCAGAAAATAAAGTGTGTGGATAAAAGATAAAAGAAGCAGTAATGAGTTGGCTGGACAAAAGCAGGTCTATAGAAAGCAAACACTGGAACTTAATTAACAAAAAAATTGTTTCATGCTGTTCGTTCTCTCAGACCACCGAGAGGCTATTTTTTTCTGAAAAATAAAGATTTAAGTACTTTGTAAATGCAATGATCTAGCTGAATATAATGTTGGTGGAAAACCAGATCCTGTGATGTGTCTGAAATGTGCATTTGTTCCCTTGCAGCTGAACACTATCTCAGTAGCAGTAACTACATGGACTGCATTTCCTCGCTGACAGGAAGCAATGGTTGTAGCCTCAACAGCTTGTTTAAGGGATCTGATCTGCCTGAACTCTTCAGCAAGCTTGGTCTGGGCAAATACACAGATGTATTCCAGCAGCAAGAGGTTGGTTTTCTTCAAGGGGCACCTTTGTGTTGGTAGGATGTTTTCCAGCAGTAGTTGTTCTGTCTCTTCACCAAAAACCACTTAGAACTCACTTTGTGACAGAATTTTCATGAGCTGTTCTTTTAAAGCTGGAGCATACATCTTACAATCATGCTGAATACTTAAAACCTCAAGACTCATAAATAAATAAGGCTAATTTATTTTCTCTGCTTTTCCAGAACTGGTTACTTTTTAATTTCTCCTTCTCTGTCAGAAGTGTAGCAAATTGAGGAACTGTGTGAAGCAGCCATTGAAATGCCATATTTGCTGTTTACATGAGTAACTGTAAAATGGAGCAGGGAAAAAAAAATGAAGCTCTTCTGAACCACATTTATTACTTAATGCTTTTGTGGAAAGACTTGTTTTGAAAAATTTCCCTATTTCTTTTTATTCTAGATTGATCTGCAGACATTCCTCACTCTTACTGATCAAGATTTGAAAGAGTTGGGAATTACCACTTTTGGTGCCAGAAGAAAAATGCTGCTTGCAATCTCAGGTAAAAACACAGAATGCCATTATTGATTTTAGGCATTGTTTGTATTCTTTCTCAAATTGTGTGTTTATAGCCAGCAAAGGAAAAAGCCTTGGAAAGACTGAAAAGTAAGACTAGAGTCTACAGAGGTAAGTGATATTAGGTGCCCTTCACCAGAGGTGCTTAAACCCAGGCTTTATGGAGCTTTCCCATTACCTAATAGCAGCTCACTTGCAATAGTCCTTTAAAGCTGGAGCTTGGTAGAAAGTTCATCTCACACCAGACTGTGAAGTTTTATGCCCCAAAATTATGGGTCCGTGAATCTCTGGGGTTACAGGCACTGCAGGGTCTGAACAGCATTTCATACCAGTCACAGCTGCCATTTTCAACCTTTTGGTTCCCTGTCCTCTGTTTTCTTGATTAGCAGAGCAGCCATCCTACTGGGAAAAAGTGCCTATTTTGTGAGGCTTTGTGGGGTTTTTTTGTTTTTTTTGGTTTGCAAATGTATTTAGTTCAGTAGGGTCTTGAAAATTATGTAATCTCTCAGTGATTTTTATCTAGCACAGATACAAGAACAGGAAAGTGGGGAAAAGAAAAATATTTTACATGATCTATTACTAATATGAGATTAGGGTGCACATTTAAATGAGAGGTGAGCATCTGCTTTTTCTCAAACTCTGTCTTAAAATACTGCTTCAGATTTACGTTTAAGAACTGTGCATTGAGAAATGCTCAAGTTGATAACAAGCTTTTCTGTCCATCTCAGTCTACACTGCATGATTGTACCTCCAGGAAGATTGCCATCTTTGAGTATTATCACAGAAATTTTAAGTTTCAGCTATGTCAAGTTGATCCAAGTCAGTATTGCAAAAATTATCTACTTCACACTGTATCAGTGCCAAATAAGAATTTTCCCAGGTAGATGCCTGCATCCCAAGGAGCCTCTGAGTCTTAACCTGATGCTCTTTTTATCCTGTTTTTAATTGAAGGAGTACCTTCAGATATTTTCAGTGCATACTGTGTCTAAAATACTTTGTTCATTTAAACAAAAGTTTTGCATTTGGTTGAGATCAAAACATGAAAATAAATTTCTGATGGGAAGTTTCTGTGGGTGTGCTTGACCTCTCCAGAACTGAACAAAAACCGAAGAAAGCTCTTTGACCCGTCAAACATCCGTGCCTCGTTCCTGGAAGGTGGAGCCAGTGGGAGACTGCCGCGCCAGTATCACTCGGACATTGCCAGTGTCAGCGGGCGCTGGTAGCAGGAGGTTGGGCTCAGAAATCAGCTGGAAAAATGGACATGGCAATCCTGTGGACAGCCTTCACTGCACACCACCCTCTGCACTTTGGGAGTTTGGGTGTCAAGGACCAAAGCGTTTTGTCTGCACAATACTGTGCCAAAAAAATCAGAGAGAACACATTTTGTCAGTTGTCTTTTGAAACACCAAATGTGGGTTCTGTTTTACTCATGTAGATTGGACAGAATTTGCAATAATAATAATATAGGTTTCTTTGTTTAGTATTTTATTACCTATAACTATAATGTATGCACTGAATTTTTTTACTTTATTGAATGAAGGAAGAATGAAGATCTGGGATGCCAGAGAGCATAGATTTGGCTTTATCAAGATGGATTTTTCTGGTACTGCTTAAAATAATTATTGAGGTCTTTCTGCACTTTACATGTTCTGATTTCTTGTCCTGTGGAAATTTGTTTCGCTTTCATTTCCATATCGATTTTTATATTGGCACTAATCAAAATTTTCAGGTGTTCCTACATTGTCACATCTCACTATAATGGTACTAGAAACTGGCTCTTACACAGATTTTTGTTTTTCCTCTCTCTGTTTCCCAGGTAGTTATCTGAGGAGATTGTTCCAAAATCAAGTCACTTGGTAGTGGACCAGTCCTATTCTCTTATGAAGCAGTCTAATGCTGCCTGCAATAATACTCACTGTTACAAATGCAATGAAAGACCAAAATGGACCTTGCAATATTAACCCTTTGCAGTCAACATATTTAACTGCTGCCTTTATGCTAAAACTGTTTTTAATGGTTGTCTCAAAGCAAAGGGCTATTTTTAATACCCTGCCACTAAAGGACACTTATTTATATCAGACTTTTATTTTTAGATTCTATACACCTACAATACGTAACAGATTAAACTGATCTACTGCAGATTTATGGTAGAGACTAAAAGGCATTCATCAAACTAGAGCTCCGGGCTGTCAGTTTGATTAAACAGACAACTAATCTAATTTGACAAGACAGCACTGTTGCCATTTAATAAATGACGCATATTACTTACATGACTATGCATGCAGCATTGAAGTGACCTACATAAAATAGGTGTAATAGCATCTGTTTTGTTCAATCTAGATTTGTAATTGTCAGCTGCAGAAGTGTTTGAAACTCTGGAGATGAACTATTTCTGAAACAAGTTATGTTCAACAGAAAGAGTCTTTGTTATAAGTGGCTAGAGCTAAATTTTTCATTCTTATACTGTGAAAGTCCGAAAGATTTGGCAATGTTATTCCTCTGTCTTTACAGATGTTGTGTTATGGGTTTATGAAGGTTTCGATGTGATGAAGGAATCCATAAAGTGCCTCTTTTTGCAATGCAATGTGTAGTTTCCAAGCATTAATTGAAAAGCATTCCCATGAGAAATATTATGAATTACCTTACCTCTACTGTAATGTATTATTTATGTTCAGCGTACAAGCCTTTTGAGATGGACATAAACCACTGTCAAGTGTTCTTAACAGAAGGCATTAGAGTAACATTTACAGTAGTTGGGGTTTATGCAAAAATGGGTGAGAGTTTTGACACTTTCCATGGGTAATTCTTTTAAGATGAGAATGCAAAATATTGTATGGAGAAAATTGAACACACAAAGGGAATTTAAAGAGACTATTACTTCAGGGCATAGATGGTCAAGCAATAATATAAAGTCTGTGGTTAGCTAAAAATTGCTGCTCAGTGCTCATTTCAACCATATCTACTTAATGGTGTATAAGTGGGTGACTTCCCCTGTAGATCAAGTAGCAGCTTTGTCTGGTTTTAAAATGGTACTGCAGGTGTGACTGGCTAAAGCTGTATCTGGTACTTGCACAGTTGTTCACAGCAAGTTCTTGTGCTCAATGCCGAGAGTCAATATACACTTGTCTAGGAGAGATTTTTGTGTGTGTTGCACAGGCAAGAGCAACTTCATGGAAACCCTCTTGGGAGCCACAGCTTCTCATTCTAAAGCTATTTACACTTGTGCTTACTTCTAAGTATGGAGATAGTTCCATTCACATGGACTATTTATGTGCTTACAGATAAGCTGCTGTTTAAATGTTTGCATTTGCAAGCCCAGTGCTTGCAAATCAAATTGTATTCTGACTCATAATTTTATAAAATATTTTTAATTTTAACTAAATATTCGGTAACACTTTGTGCAGAATTTTCTGTGACCCCCTTCTTGCTTATTTTGCCTAAACTTAAAAGCATCCAAAAGCTTTGCACTCAGATTTTTAGTCTTTTGTAGGTACGTGCTATGCATCCAGACGGTACTATACTCAGAAACTGATTTTCTTACAGCATTAAGTGGATGTGGCCTTCTGCTGAGCAGTGCATATTTCATCTACACCAAAGTAAAGAATTCCCCATGAACAACATTATTTTCTATAGGGCTTCACATGAAAAAAACAAAAAAAAAAAACCAAAAAAAAAAATCACACTGGAAGAAAATTCTCACTTTGATTCCACAAAGGGAATATAACAGTACAGTGGATCGTATTGTTAGTGTTACATTATGCACAAATATTTGACTTGCTACATAAAATGTTAGTTTTAAATCTGTGCCTTAACAGTGACCAGTTATCTGTAAATATAGAGCAGATACAGATTGTATTTTTGTGGGTTGTGTCCTTTTAGTGATTTTTTAAAAAAAATGAAAGTTGAAATTAAAACCTTAAAAATGAAAATTTTCAAAGCTAATCAGTGTTGCATAAAATAAATTTATATAACTCCCTTGTATTCTGATTGGTTCATGAAGTATTTTTATATAGACCCAGTTCCAGGGATGCTTGCTTGTTAATAAAATATAAAAAGCAGTTTTGACATAATGGCAACATGTTTCTTTCACATGTTAATGCTTCATGTGTTTTACTGTTCTTTTTGTATCA
Source organism: Turdus rufiventris (assembly GCA_013186435.1). Classification (NCBI taxonomy): domain Eukaryota; kingdom Metazoa; phylum Chordata; class Aves; order Passeriformes; family Turdidae; genus Turdus; species Turdus rufiventris. The sequence goes on along the minus strand of PYHW01010784.1, from coordinate 613,114 downwards.
AATACACTGTCGAGCTTTTAAGTGAGAATGCTTTATGAGGTGCCTCTCCTTAATCTAAAAGAAGTTAAATTATTATCACAGGTTCAGTTCTTAGCAAGTTTTAGTGGTGTAGCTCACAAGTTCTATTCTTTCTTTGGTCTTCTCATTTTAATGACTTAATGTTTTCATCAGATTAGCAGAGGGTTGTGTGTTTTTTCATGGTGGTCATGTACTGTCACTTCCAGTGAAGTGAGGGGGAAGGGAGTTCTTTCTTCAGAGTGCTGGTTCATGACCAGTCAGGCTAGCAAGAGGCACAGCTGTGGCACTGAGGTGATGTGCACACAACAGACACGGCCAGTCCTGTCTGTTTGCTCCACAGCTTTTGGTGCAACAGGTTCAGTATTGCTCTACCTCACTCGGTGCTCTCAGGCATCTCCTTATCCCTGCCTAACATGGTCTCTGTTTTATAGACCCCGCTCTCCAATGGCTGTGCCTGGCTCCCTGACCTTGCAAAACTCTTAAGAGTTGTTTTTCTGAATACCTCCTGAGAAGTGCAGGGTGGGAACAAGTCTGTGAAGGAAACAGATGAACAAACTCTTCTGCTGAGGACAACTTAAGGGTGTGGTGCTGAGTGCCAATTTACCAGGCATTAACATAAATCACATGGCAAGTTACAGGCTCCTGGATTTGCAAATTGCACAGTGTTTCCGATGTCTGACCTATAGCGAGCTAGGAGGGTCTGGAGCAAGGTGGTTTCCTTTGTGGACCTTTTATTTGGGCACGCTGCTTCCAACAGGTCCACTCAGCAGAATGTAAAGCTGGTGTGGGATAGAGAAGGAGGTGATGGAACATTGGAGCTTGTTGGCCACTCTCCTTATGGTGCAGGCAGTGTTCCCAGCAGCTGGCATGGCACACACAGCATCAACAGGATTGCTCCCTGAACAAACCAGGCATGTCTCGCTCTGCTACCAGGCAGTGGAACAAAACAGGTGATTTTCAGCGTGAACAAAAAGTTTCATTCTAAGAAATGTTGCCACTACACAAGAGAAAACGGATGGAGTCTCCAAGCTCTGTGAAGATTAAAAGTGAGGCATCTCTCTTTACTGTTGAATCCCACTCCAATCTAACAGTAGCTGGAGGACTCTTGTTTTTCCAAAGTCCTAGAAAACATGGTTACCCAAGTTTTATGGGTACTGTTGTAAGCTGGTCAGTGCAGGTATGGTGGGCAGGGGTATTCAGAATCTTATGCTCGTGCTTTAAAGTAAGCCAAGGAGTATTTGATTCCAGGTAAGCCTGGACACTGTTGGAGCTGCATTTTATCCTCGAAGAACCAGCTTCCTTTGCATCACAGATACTTGAGCAGAAGGAAGTGTTGGTTTTATTTGGAGTTATTGCAAAATTTTTGAGGGTGTCAGAAGGTGCAAAAACTGGGAAATTTGTAGAAAATCTGCAATATGCGTGGTTGGTGTCTGTTAGGTTTTTCACAGCTGCTTTGAAAGTGGTGAGCTGTAAGGACATATAAGTAGGTAGGGGGAGATATTTTAACATGGTTAAAGATAAAAGAGCCCTTATTTTGAATAAGGTGTAATTGTGACTTAGGACTATTTTGTAATCTGAAAAGCACACAATAAACTTGTGCTTTGGTATAAAATTCCTTTATTTTTGGGGGGGTTAGGGTAGCATCTGGAGCAGAAGTAACAAGAATTCAGAAATTACAAAATACTTTTTGTATATTATGTTTGTATTAAGGAAAATTTGAGTTTTATCTTTGTTTCATGTGCTGCAGATGTGCTTTTTTTTATAGTGTTTATAATTTTAATATTTTACATGCTTTCATGAGTTAGTAAAGCAGACTTTAAAAATTAAAGTAGCAGAACAGTCATACTTGCCAATTTTGAATATTGACACAGCTATTAGGACCAGTTAAAGGTTAATTTTTTTCCTCTCACTTTGAATAAAGTGTACTGTTAAAGAAACAGACTCAAACAATGTAGAAAGTGTTTGCATTAGAGCATCATCTAGTGTCAAATTTCCACACTCTCTTATGGAGAAAGATTTGGGGAATATTTTCTCTGAGAAATGCAGAATGATTCCAGATGTTGATGAAAATATGAACAAAGATTAATACATTGTGATGGAAATTATTGAGTTTGTGCCAAAACTGTGTTGCAACTTCATGGAAACTAACAGATGGAAAAAGCAGAACATAATATGAGGGGGAAAAAAACTAAAATAATTATATAATGAAACAAAAATTTGTCACTTCTAACAATGGTCGATTAATGTTTTAAGAAATAATGTTGCTACTAATATTATAACCCTAGGACCATAAACTGATATGGATATTGCTACATTTCTTTGCTGTGATTAAAATCATGGTTTGTCACCCAAGAAGGACAGAAGAGTTGAGGCAATGGCACATGGCAATAACTTATGGTCCCAAAACTAAAGCCATCCATGGGAACTGCAATCTCATGCTGTGTCTATGCAACACAGAAATGAAGAGGATGTGAGTATTTTTGAGATTAAGAACGTAATAAATGTTCTGTAGATAGTAAATCTTATTGTATGTTGCACATGAATATACTAAGGGAAAACAAAATGGAACCCAAGGATCATTTCCTTTTGCTTAAAAGTGGTTCAAAGTTCAGATAAAATATTCACAACTCTTTCCTTTGGCAGGCGTTTTTCCACCATGCAGCTGAACAATGTTTTGGTTCCTCAAAAAGTGTGCTTCTGTTTTCATGCCAAAGCTCACCTCAGAGAGAAGTTGCCAATGCATAGTACCAAAAAAAACCCTTACTCTGAAGTAGCTTGAATAAGCACTGGGTGCTTAGTGCTCACAGTTCAGTACTAAGAATTCTGATGCTTCCCATGCTACAGATCACTTTCCTGCAGCCCAGCATCTAGAGAGCAGTACAAACAAAGCTGACATGGTGAAGTTAAATTGTTGATAGATTTGAATCATGCTTGGAAACTGGATGGGAGACAACTAGGTAACTCATTGCTGTGGGGAAAGAGATGTTTTGGTGCAGCTATATTAAAACTAGCTTTGTGCTGGCAGTGTTTTTCTTTGAACAAAATGGTGACAATAGCCAGCAAACTGGAATGCTGAAGGCATTTGTCATGTAGGAGGGCTCATCCTGAATATGCCTCCAGCACTGGTTATCTTCCATCTTCACTGAAAGTGGTTGCAGATGCTCCACTGTTGACTCAGTGCTTTCTTTCCGTTATACTTTTGGACTCCAAATACTAGGAAGGGCAAACTTTTGAATTTTGCATGCAGTTTGATGAGCTTTTTGCTTGCACAAGCATAACATTTTCTTCTTTTCCTAGGAGTGATTAGTGTGGACGGTATCCAGAACCACTAGAGTGGATGAGAGCTTTGAAAGACTTTTTTTGAAGGGATTTAAGAGTCATGAGTAGAGACTGGAAATAACACTTCTGGCACTGCTGCCTTTCCTGGCTCCTGCTGGTGCCTGCTCACCTCTCCTAGATCTTGGCTGTCCCATGCTTGGCTCAAGTTTCTGCTCTCCTCTGATCAGCCCTCAAGTTTCAAACAAGTATTTCTGGGAAGTTTGAGGCATTTTACTTTTCAGGCAGACTAGTCTGCTTTTTGTGTTGGACTTCAAAACTGTAGTAGTGAGGATACAGGTGCTGATGGTCATCTTTGGTCAGTGTGAGGAAGTGAAATTATAAGTACAGCATAAACAGTACATTGTGGTTACAAGGAGTAGATGAGAGCATAATTTCTTTAGGTGGACTTGTTTGTGAAGATTAAGTAAAGGAAATGTTTGCTTGGTTGGCTCTTTTTAAAAAACAACATTCATTATAAGGAGCATCCTTTTGCATGGTGATTCTTATTACAGTTTAAAAATTATTTTGCAAAGGTGATTCCACTGGGCCCTAGCCTCAACCAGTAATAAAAGTACAGTTATTCATAGAAGCATTCTTTAGGATCCATCTCCACTTTAACATTAATTATTAGAGTACAGAAGCACGTTTCTTCCTTGCTTCCCACCTGCCTGTAGTATTTCTCCTAAGGCCATGTTCTTCAGTTGCATTTTATATGTGGTTATTCTGTGCCCTGGCTCTGCTGCAGAGACAAGGTAATGTACACCCCAAATAGAATTGCATCTGATCTAATTCCTACTGCATCTTCTTGCTGTGTAAACACATCAGGAAGTAGGAAGGCATTTCTGAACTGAACAGATGTGTTGGTCTGCTGGAAGCTTTGAAACCCTGTGTTTTCAAGTCTTCCTTAATCTTTGTGATGAATTTGTAAGCTTCAAGATGTTTTACATCTGGTTCTGTTTGTCAAATTCCTTTCAAATGTTCCTGGTTTTGTGATTATACCATCTGTGATAAACTGGGCATTAAATCAAATACTTCATAAAGATGCATTGTCTGTTCAAAGCTACACTAGAAATTGAATATTTTGTATCTTTGGTCTATTTTGGGTTTAAGTGAAATTTTATAGATGTTTCAGAATTTGTGTTTATACATAAAACCTCAGAATGTTATGACAAAGAATCACAGAGACTCTGTCTGTTCCACCTCCCTTCCTGAAAGCAGATAAGTCAGAGTTTCATTTTAAAGCATTTTTTTTATCTAATTAAGATTTTACAAGCTCACAAAATTTGGCAGAAAACAAGTCAAGTTTTTATGGTTCCTGAAGGCAAATAACTTTCTGATAAACAGTCCAGTGCATCTTCATGTGCTATTCAACATGGGAGGCATGCAGAAATATCAAAAAGATGTTGAAAGCTTTCTTGCTTGACCTCTTAACTCTTCACCAGGTCAACTTTTCCTCTGGCTTGAATCTGGTGAAATTGTTCTGTGTCTAAGCACAGAAAAAAATCCGTGATAGAGCAATGCTTCCTTCCTCGGTGCATGCTGTGACCTTGCCTGTCTGTTTTGAAAACAAGTTCTCCAGGCTTCTAGACCTGTATGAAATATCTAGTTGCTACATATTTCACCTGCTAAGAAATGAGAGGCTTTGCACTCCATGGTGAACAGGCTTTTAATTTGTTTACCCAAGGGAACCAATTATTTCATGTGTTTCATGCTCAAGCATGGAAGGACAGCATACCAAAACAGTATAAATTTTCAGGTCTTTCTTTTCCCATAAAAGCTATCACTTGCTATGCTGCTTTGGTACAAGCAGAGTTCTTTCGGTTGCTGGTAAATAAAGAGGGCTTCTCCAAATTTGTCAAAACAAATGTTACAGTTTATCTCCTGGCAGCTACCCAAGTCTCCATAAAACTGAGTTTTACTCCATGGGGACCCATAACTGAACCCAATGGTGGCATATGCTTTCTTAATGGTTTATTTTCCTTTTGCAGCATTCACAACTCTCATTATGTAATAATCCTATGAAGAATGAATTATAGTAATCTATAATAATAATCTAACGAAGAACTGAAGCAGCACAATTTCTTATTATTTGGTAGTATAATATTACTGCAAACAAAGTGAGGAGTTGGATGGTCAGAGGTTAACATGAATAACTATTAGAAAAATTGTGGATGATAGTCTCCATATTTGACTTTGGGAAGAGTTGCTGCAACAGGTCTTTAAGGAGGAGAAAATATTGCAAACATTTGCTTTGCCATTGCTTAGTTGGAGTGGTAATGCTTAATGATTAGGGGAGGAAGGAAACCAGCTCTGTGGTGCACTTTTTAAGAATCATCATTGAATCACTACTCTGAAGAGGGAGGTAGTGTTTCATTAATGTTCTTAATATCTCTTCATTAAGTATTAAACCTATATTATCGAAATATGGGTTTGCTCGCCTACTGAGAAAGGGTTTTAAAGTTTTCAATTAGTGATGACAACAAAAATCCCCACTCTTCATTTTCAGTGATGGGCCACTCTTCAGTGGGCTCTGGAATGGACAACTTCTCTTCTAGGCAAAAAGTCTGACCTTACTTTGAATGCAGATAAAGTCCAAACATGTTTCAATCCATTTCTGACTATTTGTCATATAGATCACATGACATCATACCTCAGATTTCCCCAATGAGATACTTAGGTTACAATCAAGTCATGCTTTGATTTCTGTCCCTGTGGGGTGGCTAGATGGGCTTTTTTATTGGAGGGTTTTGGATCACTGTAAACCTATTTCTCACCTTTTCCATTATCTGGTTGGCTGGTTTACCTTCCCTCTCACTATCCCTCCTTTCAGGGTTTCCAGGCAATCCATCACTGTCCCAGACCCAAGCTGGGTGTCTCA
>PYHW01010784.1:589207-605746 GCA_013186435.1 Turdus rufiventris | reverse complement strand
CACACCCTTGGCCTGCTGCTGCCCCAGGGACCTGCTGTACCCCAAATCCCACGCTGGCCTGTCCGAGGTGTGTTCAGAAGTGCCTCTGGACAGCTCGGACACAGAAGACGCTGGCAGTGGTCAGAGAGTCGCCTTCAGCCTGAGAGACGACACCTGGGGCTGCCTCTCCCCTCGCACCTGCAGGCCAGGAGCTGAGTGCACACAGGTGAGGATGGCCCAGCAGCCATTTGGGACTCAAGGTGTGCCTGGAGGGGCTTCTGGGGAGCTACCCAGGTTGGGGTCGTTTGGTGATGAGCTGCCCCCACCCCTTTCCTTCCCTGGGCAGGATGAGGTTCCTCAGCAGCCTGGTTTGGGGTTGTGAGCGGTGTGTGAAGCAGATGCCTGAGTCACCCAGAAAAGGAGAGTGCTGACCCTGGTGAGCAGAGTGAAGCAGGAAGAGCAGTGTACTTGGAGCACCCACAAAGGTAAGTCCTCTCTTAAAATTGTGTAGAAGAAACAGGCTGATTCTAAACCCATGTGTCATCAGGCAGCATGGTCCCTCTGAGCTGTCTGTTGTATCCATGATGAGGTGTTTCATATCAGGGGTTTGGGTCTGCTCTTCCTCAGCAGTATATTGTCTCTGTGCTGGGTCATCCTGAAAGTGTTTTGTGTGTGACCACAAAGGGGCTGTAGAGGATATTTAAGTCACCAAATGCTTGATTGTCCTTGCTTTAGAATACTTATTTGTAGCCAGGTGTATTTTGAATTGCATATCTGGCCTCATCCAAGGCTTGACTTGTCAGCTTGAGTGCAAATTCATGAAATCCAAGAGCGCTCTGAGGAGGGTCCCCTGCGCTGCTGCACGCTCAGTCTCCAGCTCTGGGTGCTGCCTGGGCAGAGGCAGGGTGTGTTTGTGTAGGATATTCTGTGGTTTGAAATTACATTCCAGTGCAATAACTTGTGTGATGAATTTAGGGCTTGGCTTTGGGAGAGAATCATGTGTTGTTCACACAGGTCAAAAGCCATCCAAATCATCGTTTAATAAATGCTTGTTGAAGAAATAGGTTTGGGGTAGGCTGTTAAATGTATTTCGTTACTTGGTAGCTGTATAGATCTGACCTTGCATCTTTATCCCTTAATCTGTACCGATTTGTTATGTTTGCATGAATACAAAAGCAATCCAAAAAAAGTCATGATTCAAATTGACACCACTTTAAAAGGTCTGATAAAGGAATTGCTTTCTATTTAGTCACCGATATTTTTGTGAGGTATGGGAGGAAAGACAATAGCAGATGGCAGAAGTTTCCAGCACCATGCAGCGTGAGCCGTAAGCCGAGCCCTCGCAGCTCCCCTGCTGCGGCAGCAGATGGAGGGGTTGGCAAAGGGCAGGGCGCTGCTTTTGTTCGCTGCTGCGAGAGCCGGGCTCTGCCGGGTGAGCCGGGCTGGGCGCGCCCGAGGCAGCCAGGGCTGAGGGAAGGTGACAAATGCCAAGGGAGGGCATGCCAGAAGCACCGCAAATATGTAGCAAAACTCCTCATGATGCTTTGAGGTTTTCCTCTCTCTAGAGCTTTTATGGCTTTTTCCAAGGCAAGAGATCGGAATTGTGGCTTTGCCCCAGCCCGTGCCTGCGTACAAACACAGAGAGCTGGCATTTCTGCATTTTGTTAAACTCTGCTAAACGTTTAGAATCTTCAGAGTCTGTATTTTCTGAGACAAAACAAGTTTAAATATAGGAGAACACCTCATTCAGTTAACTGCTCTCACCTGCACTTGCCATCAAGTGTTTAAAATAGTGCCTAATTGTGCTAGAAAAGGAACCCACTTTTTTCTGTTACAGCTTTGATTCTTCAGAGCTGGTAGAAAATTTTATGGAAGTCTATAGGTTAGTTGTTTTTTTACACCATGCGTTGTGTTTTCTTGCAACCTATTTTCATTCAACCCATCCAAAATACTAAGATTTTACCTTTCTTTTTAAGTGATCTCTTTGGAAATGATAATTGAAATCGCCATTCCAATGGTCACATTAGCATGTGTAAATCTTTGATTTTTAGGTTTGTGTTCATGAGGTTGTTTATTTTAGGGACTCCACATTTGCTGATACGGTGCAATGAGACATGCACATCCACTGTGCTGTTCGACTGCTCTGTGGGAGGCTGAAAAGCTCCTGGAGTCACGACAGAGTAGCAGGAGAGTTGCTCATATTTAGGTCAGAAGCAATAAATGAAAGCTTCCTGAGTGTTACAGTGAAAGACTTTTTTTCTTCCTTTGCATGCAAAGCTATAGTATCTTAAAATTGTACTTGGCGGGTTAGTACAACACAGATCTAGCTGAAGCTTTGTCTGAGGACAATGACCTGTGAATTGTATTTTTAAATCTGTCACTGAGCTTTCAGGTAGCCAGGGGCACTGTCTGGACTCGTCAGGACTCATGAAGCAGCTGTATTTTATGAGTCTGGAAACCTGCTGGTAACAGCCTCACAAACAATATCCTTTGGCCGAAATGATGAACTTCATTAGGTCAACATAACTACACATACTAAAGCATTTTAAATGTATTTTTACAAGACTACATAAAAACATCACATGCCTATGGGCTCTACAGTAAGGACTGAGGAAAATCATCTAGTGCTTATTAAACTTTCTTTCATCTCCTGAATTAGGTCAATGTTGTTATGTATTACTCTCTTTTTAACCAAAGAAAAGTTAAACATTTTCACAGTTTAGAAATTTCTGTACTGAATAACTCTGCGTTTTATCTGGCTTGTGAATTTTAAGTAACAGCTGCTTTGTTTTTTTGTATTTGAGCACACGATTTCTGGAGCTTTGGGAAGTCAGGTAAACGACTTGAGGTTAGGGAGCCAATGACTAATGTTTTATTTCTGTGAATGTTGTATTGTCTTCTAAATAACTTTAGCTCTGGTCATAGGGACAAATCACAGTGAGTTGTTGGTATTCTAGATATATTTATCCCTGCTCTTCTCAGTAGTGAATAGTGCATCAAATATTGTACTGGAGATGGGACATTTCATGCATTTCCTGTTGCTTGTACAGAAGCATAAGGTAGATTAAGTATTGTGATAAAAGCTGATTTTGAGAGTAAATAAAAGCGGGGGGGTGGCTTTGTTTTTGTTATGTATTAAACCACTGAAAGGTATTGTTTACATGCATGTGTGAATGTGGGATTTTAATGCAGGTTTCTACAAATGATAATTTTTGACTTGTTTTAAATTTGAAAGATTAGCAAACCATTCACCTTTAGAATACATGAATTTACAAAGAGGAAGATCTTCCTGACAATATATGAAGAATGCATTTGTGCTCTCAAGCAATACAAAGAGAAGAGCGAAAACTTTTATAACTGCAGTGTACTGCACAAATATGCACTATTTTATTTAAATTAATTTCATTTTTAGTACATACAGCTGTATATACTACAAAAAAAAAAAAATCAATTTTGTAAACCTCTGCTTGGTGGAAGCAGGCAATGGCATACCTCAGAATGGCTGGGATAGGTCAAGGTCCAGCTGGTCCAGGGCTGTGCTGCCAAAAGCCATGAATATCCCCTAGGATTTCCTCTTGGCTCCAGCAAATTACTCAGAGGTTTCCACACAACAGGATCAGCTTTCATTTTGATAGTTATGTCAAGAACATGGAAAAAAGATCCACCATTTAATTTTCTAAATGTCTTTTTTTACTCTGAGTGCATGTGAGGTGAATGTAGCCTGGGTGCCTGCCTGGGGCAGCCCAATGACCCTTTTTCAGGTGTCCATCCCTCTCTGCCTGTTTTATAGGCAGGGGCAAATTTCCATTGCTGCTGCAACCCTAATGTAGCTTTTTCAAACTCTTGGCTTAGCAGGGCTTGGGGTCTATGGTCTGGGGGCCTTTGTGGAGAGCTTTTTTCTTCTTTTGTTTAAAAATGTTAACCCCATTTGTCATTCTCCCCTAATACAACCTGAGTAAAATCGTGGGTGAATATGGTAGGTGGGGAGGCAATGCTATCCATGTGGATCTATGTTGCCCATGCAGTAAAAGAGAGCTGAAACAAAGGCCTCAGGCCGTGCTTCTTCTTTGATAATACAGGCAGCAACATTCCATGCATGTGTGATGCTCTCATGGTGCAATGCTGGCAAAATGATGGGGTTTTATTTTTGGGGGGTTTGGGTTTTTTTGGTTTTGTTTTTAAATAAGAAAAGTGCTGGGTTTCTTACTGAGCACTACAAATTTCCTTTAAAGTTGTCGAAGAAATCTCCAGAGCTTCCTCTTCCCAACAAATGCTGCCCTTGATTTACTGTTGACCCCGGTGAGATGAAGTCATCAGGAGAAAGTTCTTGCTTTCTTGTATTTTTTTTCTCACACAGCCTTGTTGCTTTATTAAATTCACCAGAGTAGACATATGTTTTAAGTCTGATGACTTGTATTACGTTAGGAAATCCTCCCACAGCACAGACCTTTCTAAACATTGTTTGTTGACTTACGGGAACAAGATCATTCCTGTTGCTGGGGCTGACATTTGTGTGTGGCAGCCACATGCTCTGGGAGACAGGGACAGCTTGATCCTGTTTGCAGAGTGATACCAACAACAATAACAAAATAACAATGCTGTTGTCTGAGAGGGGTCTTTCTGTGTTCAAGTGCATGGCAAGGCAGCTCTGAAGAGGCAGCACTTCTATGAAAAAGATGTGTTTGCAGCTGTGAGGCTCCTGAGAGCCTTGCATACAAGCGTTTGGGGGTGGGCGGCACATCTGTATCTATCAGCCTGCCTGAAAGAATCAGGGCAGGAGCATCCGATTGAAAATCAAACAGGCACCCACTTCCTTTCATCCTAATCTGCAGCCACCAAAAAAAGAAGGAAAAAGCTTAGACAGGGGGAGTACTTGGCATGCCCCCCAAGGAATTCAATAATCCCAAATGTCGTGTGAGAGCACTTCACGATCACACACTGGCACTCGCTCCCGGCGGTTGCTGCCAGTTTCCCTCCCACGCGTGCTCAGTCTCGGAGGTAATGTGAGTCTGGATGCTGGACAGTTAATCAACTACAGGAAAATTAGAGTTTTGGAGACGGTTCTTCTGTTGTGAGGTGCTTGGTGTTTAATAAAATACAGCATGCTGCCACGTATTGCATACTTGCAGGACCCTGCTGGCTGCCTGCTCTGTTGGCTTTTGGTTTTGGCTGGGGTTTAGCATTTCTCTGTGTTGAATTTCTCCTGTTGCCATTGCTGAGGGGATGATGGGCTGTGCTGTGCCAGTGAAGGCAGCTGAAGTCTGGCTCTGCCTGCTCTGGGTTTTCTCCAGGGCTGCAAACCCTCAGCAGTGCAGCATCCCGTTGTCCCTTGGTACCTGCGAGCAACTGCGAGGAAGGGTGGTCATGTGGAGGCCCTGTGAGGCTGCTGCAGGCAGAGGATGCTGGAGAGATGACCCCATCAGCTAAGGGTGCACAGGTGATTCTTATCATGCTGTCTGTGCAAATGGGAGGTCCTGAAGAATTTTGCTAACAGCGGCTAAGAGTCTGCGGGTGTGGAGCCAACATTGTGGAGCCCTCCTGTGGCAGACTCCATCCTTGAGGACAAGGATCCCTGTGTGGGAAGGGTTCCCAAAAAGGGCCTGACCTTGGTGGCAGGGTCATTCCCTTGAGGGCAGAGCTGTGGACAAACACAGGCCAGTAGTGGAGAAGAGTGGAAAGGACCTCTGCATGCCAATCTAGCACCTTAGGCTGCACCTGACAGCAGTCATGACCCTGGTAACCTGGGCAAAAGCCAACCCATCCCTAAATAACCTTGGAGTCATTCTTTTCCTATGATGAAATACCAAAAAAAATATTTTCTCTGAAAAATAACTCCAATAAGATTCATGTGCAGTGTTTTGCCCTTTGCTGCCTAGATTTTGTGTAACAGTAGTGGTGTCTCCTTCCAGCAGGGGTGATTTAGGGAGTGGTGTGTAAGTGATGTATGTAAATTCCACATCAGCAGCTATGGGCCCAATACAGGGACCCTGTGCTCTGACCCAGCTCACGTTTTGCTCTGGAAAGGCTCAGTTTTCTCCATCCCACTGGCTAATACATGTGTACAGCTGTTGTGATTTTTTTCCCCTTGAGCTTTAGCTTTGGTTCACTTTTATACTTTAAGTAACTGTGTGGAAGGTGATAAAGAGTAGAATGTGTGTCCTGCGATACGATATCCAAAGGAGACTGCAAGTGATATACCCTGACTCTCGTGGAGGATTTTTCACGTTGGCTTTGCTCAGATAGAAATCTCAATTACTTTACCTTTTTCTAAGTAATTTAAATAGTCTTGACTTTAAGCCATATGTCATTTGAAAAAAATGTACCAGTAATCTTGTTTGTTCATTTACAGCTTCTTACAGAGCCTGGCAGCTCTGCCAGCCTTCCTCGGGCTCTGATCTCTGTCTTGGTAAAGCACCCACAAGCTCAGTGCTGGAAATATATAATGGATTGAAATTGCTCTTGTGAAAAGGTTTTGTTTTGTTTTTGTTGTTGGAGGTTTTAATAATTTTTTTTTTATGTGGAGTGATTTTAGGAGCATAAGGAGAAAACATTCACATAGCATATAAAATCACAGACCTTCACCTCCAGAAGGGTTCATTCTGTGCACTCTGGGGAAGAACAGGAGAAGTTCCTGCCAGCCCAAAAGAGCTGGTTGATGTTGAGCAGTTGGGGCAGTGCATTTTGCTCTGGGGTTATGTTCACAGACCAGAAAAGGAAGGCATAGTTTGGAAAACAGTGGAGTCATGTAGCTGGAAGAGGAATTCAGCATTAGGCTGCTCCAGAAACAACTGAGGTAAGGATTTAGAGGGGTAATTTTGCAAAAGGAAATTGCTCTCCTCCTACCCGTCACACAAAGGCAGAGGCAGGGAAGGGTGGCCAGACAGAGGCAGAGGAGGTGCGGATGTTTTGTACTGACACGGCAACAGCGTTGTCTGGAGAGCAGCAGAGACTTTGTCACTGTTTCAAAATAAACAGAGGACTTTGGACACAGGAGAAAAACCATCAGCTCCTCAAGAACACACTGAGCACTGCCATCAGCAGAGCTGCACTCTCTCACAAGAGCAAAACTTTACCCCATTTTCAATGAGAATTGTGAAGAGTAACTCTGGTTTCTGGCATTGGTTTTCTGGCCAGGCAGTTTGAGCTACTGCCCATTTGGGTCTCTTCAGCCCCTAGGGGCCACTTGCCTGTGCAGACAAAAGCATTGTGATGCTTTTGAGGAAGGACAGCACATGACCTCTTGCTCCTATGCTCTAGAAGAAAAAACGCTATGAAGTCTATAGTTATTTCCACCTCTAAAGAAAAAATTGAAAATATGAGTGGGAAAATTTTTAACCTTATCTCACCAATGAAACTGGTCCCAGTATGCATTGCTCTTGTTAGGGAGCCAATTAAATTTAAACTCCAATGCTTTGTTTTGTTAGGGTTTATTTTGTCTTAAATATTTGTCTTAGGTGCCTCTCTAAAGTGCTATCAGTAAAGCAGTTTATTTTGCAGCCAGCTGAGAGATGCAGGATCTTGAGAGTGTTCCTATAAGCTCAGCAGGGCTGCTCCTGCCTTGATAGAATGCTCTGCCATGCTGCTCCTTACCAGTGCTGGTCTGTGACGCTTTCCTGGTGTTGGGTGCTGAGATTTGTTGATCTCGGCATTTGTTGGCCTTTCTCAAAGCAGAGCTTCTCTCCGAGTCCACTTGCTGCTTTCCTTAGTGCAAAAATGTAAATTTTTCACTGTGGCTCCCTTGTGCTTGAACTCTTCTCTCTGCCCCTATTCTTCAGCAGACCAGGACTGACCAGGATCTGTTAGATTATTGATTTTTTTTGTTTTTAAATTATTTTTCCATCACAAGGCTGCAGGCACAGCTTTGCTTGGTATTGATTTCTGACAGCATCACAAACGATGTGTTTGGTCCAGGGGACAGCTGGGGCCCTGCCCTGCAAAGCTGCACATCTGTGTCCCATCGATGCCAGAGAAGAAAGCACAGGGGAGAGGGCTGATGTGAGAGGGGAAAGGAAGCACCCATTGAGAAGCTGATAAAAACATGCCCTTGAGTTTATCAGTTGGGCTCTCTTGGCCTCTAACAGCAGAAGTTTGAAGTTTCCAGAATCTGAGAAAACCTTTACCATTTTTCAATCTGCTCCAAAAAAAAATAAGCTCCTGCCTCAATACTCAGTAGCAGCTGCATTTGTTTGGCACCTAAATAAAGACAAAGCAAAAGTGAATGGCACATCATAAATAGGTTGTTTTCAAAGAACCTGACTACCTGACTCCACTATCTTGGGCATGCAAAGGTCTGTTCTCCTTTGGATTGTTTTATCTCATCTAAAAATGCAGTTGCACTTTCAATATTTGTCTGCCTGAATAATTTCTAATGGGGCCAGGACCCTTGCAGCTAGGACTGGTGCTCAGACTACAGTGCTGTGGGCTTCTGCTATCCACATTTGTGTTGGAGATAACCACACCTTGGAAAAGCATTTGATCTACGTTTGGATGTGAAATTCAGTATTTCAGTGCTGGTTTTGCAGCCTATTGACATACACGGAGCACAACATCGATGAGGGATTTGAACTGACTCAGAGTGGGGAAAATCTGAGAGCACAGTCCTCTGAGCTCTCCGAAATGTTCTCAACTCCAGTTGCATCCTAGGGCTGTAAATGTAAGTCATGGTTCATTGATAGTGCAGGAGCAAGGGCTGTAACCTGCAGGCTATTTAGGCTAGAGCAGGTAACAGAGGTGCAGGCAGGAGCTTGCCAGTGGCTTTTGTCTTCCCAGAAAATCCAAAGTTTTGGTCTTAGGACGAGATGTGGTGGAAAGTTCATGTCAAAAGGAAAATCGTTTCCCTGCTGTTTTTCTCTCCTCCTTTCCTTATGCCCCTCTGGTGTGCCTTTCAAGCTGATATGCTGCAGAAGTGCAGGGCAGAGTTTTGGTTACAGGACATGGGTGTTTTGTTTAGGCACAGAGGCTGCTAGGGACCACCTGTGAGAGGGGCAAATCTTCCAGTGCTCTTTAATTCCTATGATGCAACAGATCTCCTACCAGCATTTACAGGTTGAAGAAACATTAAAATCTGGGACCAATTCAAGCATTTATTCAAGTCCATTGAGCAGAAGTAAGAAATCCTTATTGCAGCAGTTCAGAGTGCCCATATGATAAAAGGAAAATTACTTTACCAAGTTTCATGGAACATCCATGTGCATGAAAAAACCTCCATCTCATATATTTGTAATATATCTCATATGCCACTTATACCACTCTTTTCCCTGCCTTCCTGTGATGGCCTTCTGACAAGGTGAAGTTACCTCAAAATAGATGAGATAAAATCGGCAACTAATGGATATAAGGATAGTTTGAGGCTTTTTTCTTTCATTTGTTTGTTTGTTTTCTTTGTTCGTTTTTGTTTTTTGTTGTAAAGCAGGAAATTTTTTCCAAGTCTGTTTTGAGTTCTTCTGCTTAGGTGTGAAATTTGCCAGACAGCTTTCAAGCCATGTAGATGCTTAATTCCCTAGAAGAGGTGGGATTTGTCTCCATAGTAATGAACTCACTATTTTAGAAGATGTTGGTGATAAAAAAGCATTTTCTCATCCAAGCCTGTATTTCCATTGCTTTATCATCCTTATCACAAAGAGGCAACAGAATAATATTTAATGTGATAAATCAGTGCATTTAATAAGCCAACAAAGGTTTTATGTTTTAAAAACTCCATCCAAACAAATAAAAAAAAAATAAAATAAACCACCCTCAGTAAGTCTCAGTAAGAATTTAGGATTGAGTTTTTTTCCTTCCCTTCATCTCACTTTGAGCTTCTTGATGTTCATTCCCAAAACTGTTTGGCTAGTATATGTTCGGAGAATGATGACTTGACTAAACTATTGATATGAAATTCCAGCAATTGAGTATATTACTGCTATTTACAAAATTATTTTGAACTAACAGACATTCCAAAACTGTGAGTGGTGGCTTGGGTTTTTTTGCTTTTTTAATGGAGACTTTTCAAACAGGCATGCATGTAAACATATATCATTTTGAAACTTAAGTGAAACAAAACTTGGGAATTTGGGCACATAGAACCTTTTCTCTGCTTAAAATCTGCATCAAGTGTCACCTCATGAGCTGGGCATGGACTCTAGGCAGATCTTTTCCTGAGGAGCAATATCATTAAGATATTTGCGTTTGCCTTTCAATTGGAGTCCCTTCGATAAATAGCAGCTTGGTTTTAATTGTGACTTCTTGTTCCTTGTACAACCGTTTTAAAGATTTGAGGGCCTGTAAAGGCACAAAATGTTCTGACGAGTTTTTTTTTCACCTATAGAATAAGGGGGTGAGAAACTTAAATCCAATTGCACATACCTCAGTGGTGATTTTCTTGGAGCTGCACTTGCTTGCAGCAGCAGCTCCTGAGGAGACAGGAATTTACTAGCAACTAAATTTACTTGCTTATAAAGCAAATATGCTTTGGAGCCTCTGCAACCAATGTGTTAGCACTGTAACTGTGTCACTGGATATGAACTGTGGTCCAGGACTGAGTGCAGACCCATTGCTGAAAATGTGTGGTGGTGTTTGTGAAGTCTAAGAGCAAATCTGAAGCCTGAGCTCTTTTCAACTTGAGATTTTTGTGAATTGTGCACTGCAGTAATGTGTTAATCTCACAGCTTCTGAAAATGTTTACTGTTAACAATGAAAAG
The DNA here is from genome assembly GCA_013186435.1 of Turdus rufiventris. Taxonomy (NCBI): domain Eukaryota; kingdom Metazoa; phylum Chordata; class Aves; order Passeriformes; family Turdidae; genus Turdus; species Turdus rufiventris. The sequence continues at coordinate 595,088 of PYHW01010784.1, read as the reverse complement.
ATGTTCGTCTTTAAGGGATACTTGCTGCACTTCCAGAAACTATGTCAAGGATAGAACAAATTCCCGTGTTATCAGCCAGGACAGTTTTGTTGTCATTCATAACAGAGCTGAGAGTACAAAACATTGTTTCATCAGGACTTTGGTGTTAGTCTCTTCAGTGCGTTTTGCTTCCCTTGAAATACTCTGAATAACTGAAATTGTATGAGTCTTGCAAAATCGAAGAAGAAAAATAACTGCACAAAAACCTGTTTGGATATTGTACAAACATTTTCATGCACAGAAAATTATTTCTGATCTATTTGGTTTTTATCCAGTTTCCCCCATATTTGGACCTAGTACCACATTCTGCATGCTCTAGGAATGAATTGTATCCCAAGGATAAGGAATAAGCTATTTACAGATGTGTTAATAGCAATTGTTTCTAAGTTCTTATGAAAACCCATTAGAAGTATATTGTTAATAAAAGTTTGGAACACTTTAAAGGTTTCCATACGGTGTTTAAACATTCAGAGAGACAAATGAGTGAAACGAATCTTGTCATCAAAGCCAAGCTTGCCAAAGTACAATTCTGTCAGTGGAGGGAGTTGGCAATCAGCATTGGTGAGTGCCATAGCCCTGCTGTGGAGGGAGACAGGGAGGCTGTTGCTTTGCCTTCCTCCTCCTCAATGATGAAGCTATTGGGGAAAATCCTCCCAGGAGGGTGAACTTGGCTTTTGTGAGTGTCTCCTCAGACAGCTGTGGGAATCTAGGAAGTTTTGCAGCCCAGTCAGCTGACGTGCTGCCCTTTACACACAGGCTCTTTCCCTGAAATATGGAAACTGGCCCAAAGTCCTTGGTGGCTTTGGACTCTGTGGGGAAGGCACAGCACTGGTCTGTTTGGGAGGCAGAGGGTTGCAGTGCTCCAGACTGGTGGTTTACAGCAAAAGGTTCATCCAGATGAGGATGGAAAGTCCAATAGGCAACTCAATAAGGGCTGCAGTTCCTACCATGCTGCCAATATGCTGTGAATTGGTGTCAAAGGCTTTGGAGCATAGGCTGGGAACCCAAAATCCATCATTAAGAGCAGAATTGTATTACTTCTTCACCCAGGATAAATCTATGTGTTAGAAGTGTGGTAAAGCTCAAATAGAGCTTAGACCAGCATAAGCCTTTGTTATAACCATAGAAAATGCAGTTTAAAGTTAGTAGGTGCAAACACAGTCTTAATTTCCCATTTATCTCTTTCTGTATTTCCCCCTTTCTTCTAGCTAGAGTATAAAGTCCCAAAATTATGAAAATATTTTTGTCACCTTCTCTTTCTGCTGCAACTGCAAACAAACAGAAGCTTTGATAGGAAAACCTGTTTTCATGGACTTCCCAATCTGTACCCAGCTCAGGTACTCAGCTGTAGTTCAGGAATAAACCAGTCTCCAGATGTTTGGGTCTGGTACTAAAAGCTGAGTTCACCCATTTGTTCTCCAATTATTTGCCTTTTAGCTGCTGAGTGTTTTTGACAGACAGCTGAGTATTGGCAGCCTGAGAACTGACTGCGAGGTCAATGACAACTGTGTGGGCTGAGACTCAGAGATCCGTCTGTCAGAGATGTGTACGCATGTGCTAGGAACAGTGACAGTGCTGGGTCTTGCGTACGTGAAGCAGGAAATATCAGCAACATTAGCTGGTGACTGTGGACACAGAAATCCTTAAAATAAGGCAGCTTTAACTGTCCAGTTTCTGAGTTACTTGGCTATAGCATCATCTGTGCACTGCAGTGTAATTTGCTTTCTAGTATCACAGCCAGAGAGCAAGATCATCTTTGCTGTCACTGTTTTTGAAGACTGACAGAGTTCCAGTCAAATTCCTTGTTTCCTAGACACTGTAGTGCAGGCAATGTCCCACACAAACTTTGCTTCATTAAGTCTGCCATCTCCAGGTCTTTCATTTTCAGCAGCTCCTGCTCCTTGGGAGCTGCATCATGTCTACTTGAAAATGGAAGCTTCTCCCAGCTTGGCTTTTCAGTTCCCTTATGCAGAGTCTGAAGAACCTGTGCTTGTTCTGTCAAAGCTCTAGTGGAAGCTAGGAGGACTCTAGTTTATGATTATACTTTTTTTTTTTTTTTCCCTGAAGCTCTGTGGTCTGCCTTGTATCAATTTAACTGCATTTCAGGGCAAGCCAACTTAATTAATGGCTTCCCTCAGGATCTCAAACAGCAGTGTATCAGATTTCTTACTGAAATCCATAAACATTAAATTATCTCCAATTCATTTCTTCAGTCTGTAACATTTCCAGTTTCTAAAAAAAACTAGAATAAAGCTTGTTTGCCAATATTTTCATTTAATATTTAATGAACATATGTTGTTTTATTGTAAAGACATGAGTCACCTTGACCTTATTTTCAATTAGCATTTCATGCTCAGATCTGAAGTTGCCACATCATCTGTTGAAAAACCACTTTTCATGGGAGACTTTGGAAATTTTAATTACAAATTTCCAAAGAACCAGTTTTCTTCCTCCCTTACAGACAGCCCTCTGTCAAAGAACCTACTAATCAGGGAAGGGTTGCCCTTCGACTCCTTAAAAATAATGATTGACGCTGAAAAACATTCCACACCAATTTCCCTCTCTGCTGTTTCTATGCCAGCAGTTTCCTAGATCAGGGTAGCCTCACCTTCTCTTTTTTATTTTTAATTCTGCTGCGAAGTCATCCAAGCATTTGTCTGTGTTTCCATTTCTCTCTATGACAGTTGTGCTGCTGAGATGGAGGGGAGAGAGAAAGGCCGGTAGTGAGGGTCATGCTGAGAGCTGCACCCTCATGCCAAGGGTGCTCTCACAGAGGTACTCAGGATGTGCCAACTGCAGAGCCAAGGCTAAGCAGTAAAAGGGGACAGAGTCAAAAAGGTAGCATTAGGATGCAGTGTTTAGGTCTCCTAGGAAGTGGGACAGCATTTGGAGTAACTGTTTGCAAGAAAGATGGGCTTCACCTCAGCCAAGCCTGGCTGGCTGTAGTTATTTTGGTGGCATTATACTTCTCTGAGGCTTGGATATGTTTCCTTTTCAACAACTGGAAAACCCATTGCGCATTGAAGACTTCAGAAATCTAAGTGACCCACCACAAGAAGTTAAAATCATGAAAATTTAGCAATCCCAGGATTTAAAATCATAGAATATAATAAATTTGTGAGGGAATAGCAAATTCTATTACAAGTAAATAGCCCCTGTCAATCACAGCACATAGAACCAGACAAGAAACAAACACTGCACATATAAGCAAACAAAAAAGGGCATGAAAACAAATGCCCAGTATAAGTCAGAATGCAGAAATACAAGTTACATCAAAAGCTTAGTTGAAGTGGAATGCTGCAGTAAAAAGACACAAATCATACAGGCATGGCAACCCACACCATGAAAGGGTAAACTTCCTAAGTTTTTTTAAGATGGTGTCAAGAAAAAAACCACCTACTTCATATTGTGTCTTTGGATGTGTAAAGTTACTGTATTTAAGTACACATGTTTGTGTAGATGATACGCTTTTGTAGGATAAGATGATTTTATATGGATTTTTTTTTACTTGGTTGTTTTTTTTAATGGATTTATAAACTCAAATTAAAAAAAATGGAGGAACAAACGGCCCATCTTCACAGGGGAATATGATCTCCATTGAGAATGCAGAGCAACCCACTGTTTAGTGAACTCATAGCTATGTGGGAAAACAGGTGACTAGTAAAGGACAGCATTTTCTAAAGGTGTCAAGTCATTTGGGACAGTCCAAGCAGATGTTGCTCAGGATTACAGAAATTTCATGACCATAAGGCACACCAGACTATAAGGCACACTTCCGGGAAGTGGCAAATTTTGCAACCTTGTACATTATATAAGGTGCACTGGACTATAAGACGCACTTCCAGGTTCGGGCCAAACTTTTAGTCAAAAGGGTGCGCCTTGTAGTCGTGAATTTACTGTATTCAAAGTGCTAGGACTATGATTCTTAAAATTCTGAGCAGCTGTATAAGAAAAGGACGAGGACTTTGTATTGATAAAAACTGAATTTTAAGTTCAATAGCAGTAGGAAACAGCTCCAGCCATGCTAACACAGGGATGGGCTGCAAATGAGCTATTGACTTTTTAGGAAGGAGTTGGTCATTATGAAAACTTGTTTGAAAATGTCTGCTCAGTGCTTCTAATGAAGATATCCAATGACATTTTCTTCCCCAAGTTCCACCAACTAGGGTTTTCCTTGTAAAGTGTTTATGAATCAAGTAAATGATCTTATTAAAGCTGTTATGTAAAGTAAATGAAGTGCGTCTTCCATCTCCCAACTTAATCCTCTGGCATTTGGAAATGTGTACATTCCTATTTTAAAATTGGAATTGTGTTGGTTCGGCTTCAGCCTAATTTCTAATGTAAAAGTTTTGCTCTGAATTTTCTCAAAAGCTTTCTGTTGGTATTTTCTTTTAATCTCCTTGTATATAATTTTCTTGGTTTTAGAAACCTTCACTTCCTCTACATCAGGGATTTATACAATTTAATTCAATGGAGATCCAGCATTGGTAAAGGTTTTATACTATTGAGGTGATCTCTAGTTTGCAAACTTGGTGGTATTTGTAGATTTTCTTGAAGGAATATATCACTAGGTTTTATACACACACTGGTCATCTACAGTACGTATTCACAGCTGCTTCTGTTTGCTTAGTTTTCTCTTGACATTAATAAGCTTTCCTTCAGTTTGAGAATTACACCTGAAAGAGTTATTTAATAAGAGCAATAAATGGATTTCATAAAAGTTTAATTTCTGAAGGATTAGTTCTTTAAGAACTTCCATTCAGAGATTGACTTCACAGTGCTTAAAATGAAATTCTCTTAATCAGAAAAGGACCTTGTATTATAAAAACCTCTTAAACTTAAACCCTTAATTTATTTTTTTTTAATAATTTTGCAGTGTTGTAATATGGACATGAATATTTAAAATATGTTTGGATTCCTGAACAGAGCAGAAGCAAGAAACGGTTCTGCAATAGCATTCAGCAAATTGAGAATTGTATAGGAACATAATCAAACCATGGCAAATCTCCATTTTCCTTTTCTGGATCATTACATGCACAGACACACCTTCCAACCCCCACCCCTCCACTCCCACACAAGCTCGGTTTTGCTAACCTGAGTGCTGGGTGGGTGAAATTCATCTTCTCAAGGAACTGCTTTTGGGATTTCTGCAGCTGACCAGGCGCCCAAGAGGTGGGGCCCACTGCAGAACAGATGGAGCAGATTGCTTGCTTTATGGCATTTAATCATCAAAATGAACTTCAAAACAGCTTTTCATGATTGAACAAAGGGTCTACCTGCATATAGAAGGACTCATGTTCAAATGTATTTCATATAGAAATGTTACACAACATGCAAGTTTTTCCTTCTTACAGATCAGTTACTCATTCTGCAGATTTGTTTCCTACAAATTTGTTCACTCTCTTGACCACACAAATGCATTTGCTATTCTGTGCTGAACTGATCCACATTTAAAAAGGGTTTTAACCCCCAGAGGGTTTTTCACTGGAGCTGCTTTTCATTACTTTTCCCAGATAATGTATGCAGAAGGATGGAAAGAAATAAGTAATTTATTGTTTTATTTGAAGTAGTCATTTAGGACTAAGAAGATTTATTAATTTTTTTCCTCTAAAAGTGTGATAGCTGACATTTAAGAGAATTGGCTTATTATTCTGACAAGATATTGAAGTCCATTTTTTATGAAAATATTTTTTCAAAGCTTCACATTATTAAATGAGAAAATATAAATTTTTTCATTCCTCCTCATTACTTATGCTGTACCGCTGAAATCATAAACAAGAATTTAAGTGGAAGAAAGATTACTGGTTGCTTCTCCATTCTTTTCTTCTTCCCCCCCCCCCCC
>PYHW01010784.1:550703-589102 GCA_013186435.1 Turdus rufiventris | reverse complement strand
GACTGCACTGGAGCTCTGGGAAAGTTTGACATCTAGAATACAAATACACTGTACATTAATTGCTAATTCCTTAGACCTAAGCTGTGGAATGGTTGCAACTGTCATTTTATTTACTCTCTTTTAAAATGGAATTCCTTCCCTGAGTGAGAAATACATTAGTTCAGTTGAATTACAGACAGTTCCCCAGAACGATAAACTCAGCACCTTGCAGCAATTTATTTTCTTTCAATTAAGAAACTAATATATTGTCCTATTTTTTCCATCCTCTGAAAATATCTCAGGAGTATCTTCCATTAAGTGAGAGCTAATCTGAGCTGGTATCAACTCTCTCTTTCCCCATCACTTAGATGGGAAGATTAATGTAATGTAATGCCTTGCTCTCAAATAGGTACCAAGTCTGAAGATTTTAAGTGGGATCAAATAGGAGAACTTTTATGCTTTTATGCATCTTCCTCCAGCTTGTATATGCCCAAAAATGGCCATCTCCAGGAAACACAGCAAGGAGAGAAAATGCCTTTCCCCATTCACTGATTGTACAAACAACAGAAGCTCTTGTAGGTGATGGATCTGTAACCCTATTGGGAAGATCCCTGTTTTGCCAAGCCTGGAGAGGGATGCACTTCAGAAACTGAAATACTCATTTTAACCTCTCTGAGAAAGGGTCCTGATGAACACCTCTCTTTCTACCACTGGACTGCTGGTCTGCAGGACGAGCACAGATCATCCTGGGGGATGGGGGGAAAACATCACAGTAAGTGTTTTATTTCCTGAATGCTCCTTTCCCCTGCTACCAATAAAATATTGATTCTCTGCTGCTTCTGTGGCTTGTGACTTCTGACTCCATGGTATGTAATACACAGAATTCTCACAAAGAGGGTGTGTGGTTTCTCTTTGGGCTTGGAAAATACCCAAAGCGTTTGAGACAACAGGCTAAGCATGAGTTTATCTGGAGAGACCTGCACAGCCCATCTCATTTTGGGCTCCTACTTAACCTATCTTTTGTTTGTTTTATCTACTCACAGAGACCAACCCCACCATTTCACAGCACTACCCTTTCAAGTTGGCTGACGTGTGTATATTCTTTACTTGTGTGTGTGTATTAGTTTCGAGTAAACTAATGCAATTGTGAGAATTTTCAGTTGTTGGGGTTTTTTAAAATATATTTTTATTGGCAGAGTTGGAAACCATTTGAAATGCAGCCATGTTGGCTTGTGCTCTGTGAGGAATAGGGGGAGGAATTGACGTCTGCCAAATGGAAAAGGATAAAACTGGTGTAATGATATGTTGCAATCACGCTGCAAAACCTACCACAGTAAATTACTGCTGTAACAACCTCCTTCCTGTTGCGAAAGGCACCAACCAGGCTTTCTTGTGTCTTCTTGACATTTCAGTTCTTGAGAGAGGGTTGTCTCTGCAGCCCTTAGTACTGAGTGACTGCTAAGCTTCTTTGAGGACATGGTGAAAAGCAAACATGGAGGCCAGGAGGGGCAAGTGCCTGATCTGGGGCTGGATGATGCTGCCAGACATGAGCACCATCAGTCTGCAGTGGCTAACCCATGGTGCTGTGGGCAGGGCTTCATCTGGCACATTGGTCTTTACTGTGTACAATCTTTTCTCCCCTGCCTGCGCAGCTGCTGTCAGTCTTTGTAGGTCATATGAAGTTTTCATGGCATCACCTCCACAACCCAGCCACTGGGATGCTCTGCCCTGTGCCTGCAGCTGTGGTTTGGCAAGGCTTGGTGGCCCAGGGGGAGTGTTGCCCTCTGACGTGGCCTGTGGGAAATGAGCTGCAGCTCCTGATTCTGTCTGTCCCAGATGCATTCCCTCTCCACAGACACTGTGCTGTGTTTGGCACACAGTTGTGTTTTGTTAACAGTAAATGGAGGAGTGAAAAGGGAGAGAGCCAGAAAACTGAATTACTGTCCTGGTTTCAGTGCGATCCTCCAACAGGGAGGGGAGAAAGTGACAGCCTCAGTATGGGAAAGTTTTCAGGCTGTTCTCTAAGTTGTTTATGTTCTGTGGAGAAAGTGGTTTGGGTCATCTGAATCCAACTGCATGTTTGAGAAAAAATCATTCATTGGCTGAGAGGAAGGAGGAAAGAGCCTCCTTCTTCAGAGGAAAGCAAAGAGATCCTGGTGGTTTCAGAGATGTAAGGTGATGGCCCTTTGAAAGCATTTTCTAGAAAGGCATCATACAAAACCTCATCTGCCAGTTAGCACTAAAACAAGAAAACATTGGGAGGAACTCAGAGCTGCCTTGTACTGGAAATGTACAAACCACCTGGTGTGATCCATGTTGTCAGACCAGTCACAGGGGGACATCTGTTCCCAGAGGTTTCACCTCCTGCTTATAAGATAGATGGTGAGTATCGAGAATGCTGGGAGTTACAGAGAATCTGCAAGTCTCTAAAAGCCAAATGGAATAGAAACTCCCTTTTCTCAAGACACTTTCCAGCCTGGAAAATGATGGGGCTCCCAGCACCCTGTGCTTTTCCAGGTGCTGCTTTGACTGAACTTGGATTTTTCACAGCGGAGCCTGCTGTGCTGTCTCCCTTGGATATGAATGAACTTGTAATTTCTCTTCTATGGAATGTACACAATTATATTTTCTGAAACAAAGCCAAACAAAACAGAAAAAAAAAAAAAACAAACAGCCTCACCCCACCTCAACTCCCATCATTACCTTCCTGTACTTGAAGTTTGCACCAAATCCTGTGCTCCCCAAGTTCCCAACCTCTGCTGCTTCCAATAATAATAAAACCTGAAAAGGCTTGTCTTGTCCTCTGTAAAGTTATAACAAAGTGGATGTAGATTTAGCTGTGCTTTTCCCTTCAGCTGTCTGGCAGTGCTCCCTTTCTTCCTCTCAAAGTCCTCTCTGTGAGGAATGAGCACAGCTGATCATGGGGATAAGGATCAGCTCAGGGGAGTGTGTGCTAGCCAGGGAAATTTTTTCCCTTTGATGCCCATTGCTCCCCACCTCTGATGTCTCATGTGCATTTCACATTCTCCAAGCCTGGAGTAATCTGAAATCACAGTCCAGAAGCAGCTTCTCTCCCTGGGCTGTGCAGACCAGATCACCCCTAGGGGATTTTCCCTTGTTAATGTTGCCAGCAAAATATTTTGCATGGCTTGTTGAAGATTCAAACTATTTCCCAGCTATGGACAGTTCAAATGGAAGGTTGTTATGAGGAAATGTTCTCTGTTACATTGAAGTGAGTGGTCAAGAAAAGTCCCAAATAAAAAGTCTGAATAGACAGGATCCATTTGGCCAACTTATTTCCTTTCCTCTTGTGATTTTTAGCTAGACTTTCTCTCTTACAATGAAATCTGATCTTTATGGGAATATCTCATTCTCTACAATGCTATGATTTTTTTTTTAAATTAGCAGACCAAGCACTACATATAAACTGCATGGAGCAGATAAATCGAAATATGTTTAAAAGTGGGCTTATTTATATTACAGAAGTGGGTGTGTCTCATTTTTTCATGTGCTGGATCTTCCCTATGGAAAATCCATAAAACAAAATGGGAAATAAGAAATCATTTCTCTGCTGCTGATATAAAATGGCAGAGAGGAGGAAGTTTATGAATTATAATGGATCAAGTAAAAATACCTTCCTGACTACTCTTTCAAAAAAAAAAACAAGACAAAAAAACGGAACAAGTCAGCAGTCCTTCATAGTGCTGAGATTAGTTTGGCACAGATGCAGTCCAGTTTTGCCATCAAGGGAGTTTGGTTGTATTGCTTGTGATACTAAATTCTCTTGGCCATGAGAACCTTTAATCATTAATGTCACAGAATAGTCATCTCCAGTTGTGTTTACCACAAAGTGGTAAACAAAGGGAATGGAGTGTGCCTTGGAATTAAACTGAAAAGGGATGACGTGTCTCCAGCATGGGATTTAGTTTTCTGCTGTGAGGATCAGACACAGGGAAAAGATGAGTGGCTGGTAGCAAGCAGGAACCAGAGCTGGGGTCTCATTGGTAGGGCTGTGCCATAACAGAAGTATTTTGCTTCCCTAATAGTGCCAAAAGTCAGTGTCTGCCCTACATTGAGGGAACGTGTTGGGAAGCACGTGAGAATGGCCTCTACCACCCTCTGTCTTCATGGTGGTTGGAGAAGTAAGAGAAGTATCTGGGCACTGCTGGCCTCACAGCACCTTCAATGGGGGTTGCTTTCACTCTTACCCCATCTTTCATTCCTCAAAAACCTCTGAGAATTCCACTGGCACTGAAAGAGGAGAGAAGGAGCAGCAGAGCTTGGCCTGCCATCTTGCATTGCTTTAAACCCCGTCACAGTCACGGTGAGGAGAATCAGGGCAATGAATGGCCCTTGCAAGCCTGTAATTCCCAGCAGCTGAAAGGTGCCTCACCAAAGGGATTTAGTTTATTATTTCTACATGTTGCTCCAGTAGCACTGGCTGTCTGACCCTATACCTAGTGAATGAGAATTTGAGCTCTGGGAAAGTTTTGTTGTTGTCACCGCTAATGGCTTATCGAAGTTTCCAAGGTAATTCTGATATCTTGTCAGACCAGTTTCCTGATTATTTTAAAATGCACTGAACTAAGTCCTGCATCAGCCTAAGGAATACACTTCTTTATAAGTCCTTTAGAGCATACTTTGCTTGTTTACTTTGTCCGTTCCCTCAATTTTTGTTGTTTGGGGTTTTTTTAAGCAGGTCTACAGCCTGCTGTAGGGTTTATCTCTCTTTTTCTGCTGCTATCTTTCTGCTGTTGGGAGGGGTAGAACTGTGGATGAATGAGCATTCAGCTGGGTGATGTCCCTGCCAGATGCTAGTGGCTTTTTTACTCTGCTGGACCACTAGATGGGGAAATTGCATTTGCATTTTTGGGCTGCAAAATGGATCCTGGCAACTGGGCTGAAGCTTTTGATGTAATGAAGCATATCAAGCATATCTGCAAGAGGTGTGTGGTGATGACTCAAGAGTTTTTCTCTCTCCTTAGCAGCACCACTACATCTCTGCAGGGAGTCAGGCTCTGCTGAGCCATGCTGGGGCTCCAGGTGCTTTTGGGGAGGTAATTTGCGAAGCTGATCTTTAAAGATTTCCCCTCCTTTGAAAGGTTTCTGTGGAGTGGGGTCAGCAAGTGCCTGTTCCACTGCCAAGCTCTGCATGCATCCCAGAGCTTCACGTGGGAAACAGGGAAAGAGCATAAATATTTCAATAAATTTCTGAACAGGGAGCTCCTGAGGCCAGGAAACCATCTGGGCATCCAAGAGCTCACATCAGGTTCAAGGCAGGAACAAGAAACATGAGACAGCTTGTGCTCAGGGTCTTCTCTTGCTTTCAGTGCTTTGCAGCTGTTAGGCCACTGACTTTTACATGATGAAAGCATTTCTGAACAGAGTGGTGACACTGGGTCTCATAATCCTGCAGGTTGGAGACCACTGGTTATGGGGCAGAGTAATTAATGGGAAAAGCTTTGGTCATCACAGTAATGTTTCAAAGTTGCTTATTAAAGATCTTGCCTCAAATGTGATGAATTATCAGTACTCAACCATTAGAACATTCTGATTTATGTAAAAACTTCTAGGACAGTGTGGTGGTTTGTATGAACCTTTTTTTCTTATAAGAGAGCAGTAAGACTGGTTATAGTCCATTTTGGATTACTCAAAGCTGTAATTGGTGACATGGTAATGCTACCTAAAGATGCAGTCAAAAAACAAAAATGGACTGCAGGTCACAGGGATGACTTTCCTTGCTGCAGGGTATGTGACAGAATTGCAGCACTGATTTGACTCATTGCTACAGTAATTCAATAACAACTTTCTTTGTGTGGTGCTGCTTACAGAGCAGATGTGCCTTCTTCTCCAATATGTAAAGTTTTTCTGACTTTCTACAGATGGTATAACTTTGGAAAGCAGTTTTATTTCTCCAAAGGTATCGCTGTACTATTTTGGGGAAGATATTTAAAGCAGTGCACCCACTGCAGTGTGAAAGCAGCTATAAAAGCATGTACCTCTACCTGTGCAGGCAGGGAAATGAGCCATACTGTGAGAAGTTACCTTCACGCTGCCATGGCCCAGTCCATGCAGCTCTCTGCTCCTGCCTCTCCCTGCCAGGCTCTGTGGGGCACAGGGTCTGCATGGGGCCCAGGTTTCCTCCTCAGTGCACTGACTATGATGGGTCTTGTCACAGCTCATGGATGATTTTGTGAAAGCTTGGTTATCCAAAAACAATGTCAGCTCAGAAGGAAGCCACAGGAATGTGTTTAAACAAGCACACCTGCATATTTTTTGGCACTTGGAGCTGCTGTAAATAGCTTAGCCGAGTTTATATCCTTTCAAATATCACCACTAAGTAACTAGAGAGCCAAACATTTTTGCAGCACTTGTGTGCTTATTCTTCAAGTCCTTTATTAGAGAAATTATGTCTTTGGATTGCAGTCTGGAACTCAGACATTAAGGAAAGAAAATGCATGTGAGCAGCAGGTACAATCATCCTGTGGGTAATTTGGTTTTGCTGCTAAAGAAGACGTGTTTAACCAGATTTGGCACTAGGACTCTACATTGACTCACTGAGGAAATTGTACAGACTCCTTTACATCTGTGACTTTGGTGAGAATAAGTCTGATATTTGTCACAATGTGCTTGGTGAAGGATGATTTGTGGAAGTTTTTCCTTTTTCATTTATAGAAATGCTTCCACAAGAGAACTATTAGGCCAAGCTCTTCTCAAATGAGAGAGAAGAGACAGTTATAGGAGCAGAAGGGAGTGCTGCAATCAGGGGAGCCAAGGTGTTTGAGTAGCAGCCAGCCTTTCCTGGGCCATGGAATAGAGGTAATCTTTCTATATCATTAGGTCATCTGCTTTTGCATTTATAAAGGATACAAATAGGATTATTTGCATCTTACATATGGTTAGACAGAGAATGGTCCTTTGTGCATGCACACACAGAGCCTCTCCCTCCTGACCCAAAACTGTGAGCTGGCTTCAAATGGGATAAATGCATCTTCTCAGAACATTTCAGTGACAGCAGGAAGAGGTAAATGTTCTCCGGGGCATCTGCCCCAATGTCGTGATTGAAAATGTTCCAGAGTATATTGAGTCTCCATCTCTTGATGTACAATAATGGCATGGCAGGGTTCACTGGTAAGTCCCTTACACCAAGTGCTGGTTTGGATGAAAGGCAGATGAACATCAGTATCCCCTGCTTTGACCTCTTAGAGAGTTTCTGATTTCTTTCTGTGTTGCTAGAGGGGTAACTGTAGTATGAGTGGAGGTGCTGTTGGTGGTGGTGGAGGCAGCAATGCAGGAGAGGGCTGGATCTCAAAGGCTTTTCCAACAGGCTACAAAACTGAGCACTGCTCTGATATCCCAGGAAGCTAGACTGCTTCCAATCACAACACAGTGATGGCACTGAAAGCATTTTCTTACCTTCAAACTGTCTTTCACACTTGGTGATCTGCATGGGATGCTTTCTGCACTTTTAATTTTTTCCAGTCAAGTGGGGGTTACTCTGTATCCTGAAGTACAAAGAGCCCTTATGTACAGAGGCAGGTGATCTCTCAGCTCCCTATCATGTCTGACGAAGCTGAGGTCCAAAGATACTGCATCAAAATTAAGTTTTAAAAATTCATCTGAAAGCCAGCACAGGGAAATCAAGGAGGTGAGACAGAAGCACAGCCCAGCATTCCCTGGGATTGAAATGGAATAAAGTGTTGTTGTTACAGCCTTAGCTTGTAGTTTATGCTCTTTGTCAAGGACCACTTGGGTGTCTGTTATCTTTATCTGTTCATAGGCTAGCACTGAGCTTTGCTGCTTCTTCCCACAACCCTTTTGCAACCAGGGATTAAAGGAAAAGGCTGCAGACCACATGGTCCCTGTACAGGATCCATAGCTCAGCAGGACAGAGATAGAGAGAATTGCACATCCTTTGGGTACTATGGCTCACACAGGCTGGCTTTATGGACTGAATTCTGGAGAAGCACAAATACATGACTGACAGTTCCTTCAGTCCTTCAAGGGCTTCCCAGAGCTCTCTGTCTGAGCTCTGATTTTTAATGGAGGGCCGTCTGCTGCAACACACTCATTTATTAGCAAATGCCTATCTAATGCTTTCTAAGCAGCACCACAGGTAGATGAAACAAATTACGAAAATCTACCACCTGCTTTTCTATTTGTTCAGTTCACTGCATGTCACAACACATTGTGTCAAATCACTTTTACTGTTTCCCTGCCTGGTCTGTCAGATTTTGGTTTTGTGGGGCTTTTATACATGCCTGGTGGAGGGAACCATAAGGATTGTAAAATCACAAAATAAATAGCTGGAATGTTGTAGTGTGGTGCCTGTAGCTACCTGAAAACTGAAAATTGACAGATTTGTAGTAAACTGAAATGTTCCTTCAAAGCCCAAATTACATTTAGTCTGCAAATGTAAATTTCTTGTCGTCTTCAGTATTCAGGCTGAAATTCCCAAGCCAGTTGGGAATGGTCCCCTGTTGCTTTTGAGAGCTCTCTAATTGCAAATATTTAATAAAGGGTACATGTATCTCATCTGATTTCTGGAATGACTTACCAAATTCTCATCTTTGCTTTCAAATTTCTTTACATCAAGAGGGTTTGTGCAATTTGCATATTCAGTTAAAAATAATTTTCTTCTTTGACCTTTGATACACAGTGTGAGCATCCATGTTATTAGCAAAAGGCTTTTAATTACTGAGGTATGGTTGAATTCCTGTGAGCTAGCATTTACAAAGCTAAATATCAAATATTGTGATGCTGCATATGACTGTTCCAAAGAACTGAGCCTCTACTGCTCTCAAACCCTTACTATACACAATGTGCACCTTCATCTCCCCAGCCTCTGCATCATCAGGGTAAGCACCATTGCAAGGCCAATGGTTAGGCTGTGGAAATGCCTGAGGTGCATTACCACCTGGAATTATCAGTCCCAATCCAAGCAGCTCTACAGAGTGATTGTGTCCAGAAACAAGAGTGAGGTACCCAAGTGTAAACAGTCAGACTGAGAGTATGTAATTTCACTTCTAATTCTGGATGCAGGACTTGTGACTGTCCTTTCATAATGAAAAGGAAGGGAAAGGGATGCCCCACCTGGGATAGCCCTTCTATGCTGCCTCTTACCAGGGCAACTACATTGGGAGGACAGAAGCATCACTTCTTTTCTCTTTTCCCACTAAGAGCTGAACTGCTTGGTCTTGGACAGCTTTGTAGTGACAGAGGTAATACCTGTAGTTTCCTTCCAGCAGTAGGTAGTTAGAGTTCTTCCCATCCTCACTTTGGGGAAAATTACAGTCTAGCTATACAAGAGCATCTCAAAGTCATGCACTTAATGGTACCCACTCTGACGAAGTAATCCTTTCTGCCCTCTCTCTCTCTAATTGAGTAGGCTGCCTGCATGGGAAGCTGGTACAGAAAATGTCTAAGTGAAGATCTAGAAATCCCAACTGGGGCTTTACATAAGCCTTTTGCTTTTCTAGGCCCAGAGCTTGGATAAATAATAAATGCAGCTCTGATGATGTGTCTATGTTGACCAACCCCAGACAAATGCTCAGTTGTTCTGATATAAAATGTCCCAAGTGTCGTAGGCCGAAACTAAAACGTGTTGTTTTCTCACTCTTGCTCTCTTTTTTCTTCTTTTTTAAATCTTATTTCTGGCTTGGCTTTCAATTACATCAGTAATACACACAGCTGCAGGCTGAACAGGGATGCTCTATAATCTGGCCAATACGACAAAGACATTGCATGGCACAACTCAGCGGCAGTCAGATTTTACTGTCTCCCAAAATCTGCCATCTCCTCGTGACTTTCCACCTGCATAAGGACAAAGGGTGGGGCCTGGTGCTCTTAGAAGGGCATGTGAAATTTCCATTTTGAGTATTGCTTAGGGACTTTGTACTTTCTTTCTCAGTGTATGTGCTGGGCATCACAGGTAATCTAAATTCTTTCAGATTAGCTACTCGTGGAATTTTCTGGCAGATTTTTCTGTGCCCTGTGACTTCTTTGCTTTTGCAATCGGAGTAGTTGTACCTGGCTCCTCCATGGCACACCCCAGGCTGAAGGGTGTCAAAGCGAGGCAGTTTGCACAGGTAGCTAAGCACACTGTGCTGCATCCAAACCCTGCTATTAAACTCAGAAATTTTTGTGGCAGTTCAGCTTAAGGATGTTTGCAAACTAAGAACTTGTTCCACTTGATTCTTGCAGTGGGAATACAAAGCTTCGGTGGTTTCCTTGCACAAAAAGTGTATTAATTATCTCTACCAAGTGTTTTGACATCATCAAAGTACCTGCACTTCTCAATTAGTTTGTCTTGCATCATCTGGGTGACTACTGAGCTGTGTTTGGAAAGATCTGAAGTTGCTCCAGGTGTGTGCTGGGCCAGACCCAGCAATTTCTGGGCTGTGTACAGGTTTGTTTCCAGAATGCTGCAGCCACTGCCTCTGTCTTCTGCAACCATGTGTGTCCATTCTTGCTGAGCCTACAGAGAAGCTGACTGCACAGCTTCCAACGGAATGAGGAAACACCTGCCATACACTCTTTGGGAAACAAAGGCAGGGACACTGTACTTGCAAAAGTTGAATGGTAGGAGGGAGGGAGTGCTCACCAGTCACATGTGTGCAATATGCAGCCTTCAAGCACATGAGCCCCTGGCAAAGGCTGGAAGTCTATGAGAAAGAGGAGAAAAATAGACAGGGAGTGCTCAGCTCAAAGCTGCAGGTAGGACAGAACTGCCTATTTTTTTTTTTAAGTAATGTGGTTCTCCCCCTGTGCTGTCCTTAAAGCCCATTATGTAAAAGCAGTTGTAAAGAGGCTGTATGATTTACTGTTCAGTTTACTACAAAACTGCACAATTCATTAAAAGAATTGAGGGCAAATGTCAAACTAGAAATGTAAACTAAAGAGCTTGAAGGGACGGTTAAATGTCAGCACATAATGGGAGCATTTAATAACCACAAAAGCCATTTATTCCACATATAAAATACGACATGAAGAAAAATATCTTATTTTGGCTTGCAAGAATTTGAGAGGGCTGAATCACCGGCACTGATCTCTTAGGCTGACTCTCAACATGGACAGAAAAACAGAGATGGGGCAGTAGCCTGGGGAGGTGCAGGGAAGTGAGGAATTAATCTTGGCTTTCTTTTATGGGGAAAAACAGGCAAGTCACTGTTAGCTGACTCGCTAGGAAAGCTGTGACACTCGGCATCCTGTCCTGTGTTTCCTTGGCTTATTAAGTACTGAGGGATGCACAGCAGCTAATAGTGATTGCTGTTTTAGATGTGTGTACCCATGGTTTGAGGAATTGAGGTTTTAAACCACACATTTGAGTTTACACTTGGCATGAAAAAAGAAATGAAACAGCTATGGAAGGAAAGTGGGATTTTGGAGGATTGGAAGATCCATGACATTTTTGTTAATGCTTGTGCTCCAATCAAGCAGTTGGTCTTGCAGCACTTCTCAAAGGCAGTGTCACACATCAGCCCATGAGGCCATGCACGCCTGGCTGTGCTGCTGACTGCTGCTTCCTGCCTGGAACCCAGGCTCTGCAGTGACAGCTGGGCTTGTCACAGGGAGAGCTGCAGAGCTGCACACCTGGGCTGAGGGGCTGCTGCTCACCTGGGGTCTGGCTCTGTGTGACTCCTATCCAGCCCCTTGATGTGCTGCTTTAGGGAAGGAACTCCTGAAATGCTTTAGGGAATGACTCATTCCCATGGATGCAGGCACCCACCCATCTGGTTTCATAGTCTGCTGCTGATTTTCTTCTGATCTTTCACTTTGTTTTCTTTCCTTCTGCCTTTGTTTTTTTCCCTGTTCTGCACTTGGGCAGGGAGCCTCCAGTCACATTCCAGCTCACATGCAGCCCCTATTGCTGCTTCCAGGAAGGAGTGACTCTGTCACTTTTGCTGCTGCCACAAGTCTTGCTGTGAGTCTGCATACATTGCAATCGCTCTTTCAATTGAAACCATTGCCTGGAGCCACAAAGAAGTGTGTCTGATGGGGATGTGGGCAGCATGGGTAAAGGAAGCTACACTGCATGCTTTCACCCCATCTTTAGAAATGGGTACTGAGTCTGCCCTGCAATCCTGGATGTGGCACTTCCATGATCAAAACATGACAAATCCCAGTGCTGATGCATGCAATAGTATGAAAGGATTTTTCGCCTTCCCACCTGCACCCTGTTCTCCTTAGAAAGTGTCAGCAGGGTGAAGGAACTGAGTTGTTTTCTTACGGGGCAGGAAGGAGCTGGGACTGAAAAACTGCCATCTCCTCATCCCCTACTTCTCCCAGCCAACAAAATGTCAAGGTACATTCCCTTTTGTGAGAGGACATCTCACCACAGGGACTTCCTCAGGAGAAAATTTGTTCAGGTGTGAAGATTCATACTTTTTCTAACTGTCACTGACACTTTTCAACTGCAGCAATTATGTTATTAACCTGGCATTGGCTTTTCCAAGTAAAGGAATTTGCTTCAAAGCAGTCACTGTGCTCAGGATCTGAGGAAAATGGAGTCCCAGTATGAAAGGGAAATACACGTTGTTGGTTTGTGTTTGTCTCATTCTCCAGTGAACATCTGAACAACTGCACAGATGCAGAGCAGAAATAAACTTGGACAACTCTGTTCACAAGGGTGATAACAGCAGAAGGGGCACAAGGAGGACAGCACTGGACAGGGAATACACACACGCACAGCTTACCTGTTCTTCAGGCTCCCTTATACATGGGAATGTGCAGCTCTGTCTGTGGGCTGAGCTAGACCGGGAATGTGCTGAAACCTTAGTGCAGCTCCACAGAGGATGTTCAGGTTCAACCTGCCTGTGCTTTTGCCAGGCACTGATTCAAAAAAGCTACTGAAATCCCTGCCAGTATCTGCTGGCAGCAGCTTGGGTAGAAGTGCAAAAGAAGAAAGAACCTTGCTATAAAAGCAGCTTTTCTGCCTTGCTGATTAGGGGCAGCAGGTCCAGTTCCCCTTCACAGAGTCACAAGGTGCTGAATGTGCCACTCTGCTGCTGCCAAGGAGCAGTTTGATAATTTCCTCCTGTCATCCTGAGTGAAAACCTCCCCGTTCCTCTACAGCACAAAGCCATGAGCCCAAAGGGTCTCAGAAAACAGAGAATTTGGGCAATTACTGAAAATTTCCCCACTGGGAAAACCAAACCAGTGGCATGGTCATTTAATAACGGGTTACATGACCATGTGCTGACAAGTCCATGGTGATTCCTTTATTCTGTCATTAGCATACAGGATATTTTTAAAAGATATTTTAAAAACAAAACCAAGGTGGTTCAGGATGAAAAAGCCTTTGCTTCCCTGTCAAGCAGTGTACAATGGCTGGTTGCATTACCTGGAGGCTGGAAGTTGCTTGTGTCTCAGTCTGGGCTTTTCTGACTGTGAATAGAAATAGATGTGAGGAGATATTAAAGAAGAGAGAGCACTGAGAAGAGATTGAATGGTTTGAGATGAAGATAGCACTAAGCACAGTACAGAATAAGCCCATCTTTGTTTTCTGTAAAGAAAGTGTGCTCAACTTCTCTCTCCATCCTCTCTTTCTTTCTGTAGTAGGACTGGTATTTCTCTTACTTGGATTAGCCTGTAGAAAATACCAAAAGGAAACTTTAGCCTTTCTTGTAAATGGTTCTTTTAAAGAGGCTTATGCAGAAATACTGGGATAAATAGGCATCCTCTGAACAGAACCCAAAGAGATGAAGATGCTTAACAGAAATCATGCCTTCTGCTAGGAAGTGTAAACCATGCTACATTTAAAAACAAACATCTCCCAGCAACAATATTTCTTGTTCTAATAACCAGACACTTGGAGTGCTACTTGTGTTAAACACTGTATCCCCTTCTGTTTCACAGGTCTTGACAAACTGTACACTGTAGCATGTGGGCACGAATCACAGTAAATCCCAGTTGAGGACAAACTAAACTCTTGGTGTTAGGAGGATTTTTAAAGGAAAAAGAAGAACCCCCAAAACCCATAATGCTTTAGATGTGTTGATGGCAGGGGTATCCCTGGGCAATAGTGAGTCTACTGGGCTGTCGTTGTTCTCTGTGTCCCCACCAGGCAAGCGAGCAGCTCCAGGGGCATCTCCACAGCCCATCAGTCTCACTCATGGGGTAGCTGTGTTCAGGATACTCCATTCCCTGTCCCAGCATCACTCTCAGATCTGTGCTGGCCACACCATGGACAGGCTGTGAAAGGGATTTGAAAGCAGTTTTTTCCTTGCTTTTATCTGGATAAACCCTGATTTTGTGGGGTTGTCTTTGGTATTTGTAAATTTGTGTTGATGGCAGGAATTGCGCTTCCTAGGATAATAGCTAGAGGGAGAGTGAAGAGAAAGGTTGTTTAGAATATGAGTGTGATAGTGTTGGAATAGCAGACTGCTTATTATATCTCTCCCATCTATCTGAGAGGATTTGTCATCAAAAACAAAAATAAGAGCCTTTTCATGCAGAATTAATTTTGCTATTCACAGTCCACTGGGCACATATTTTTAATGGAGTCAGATGCATCTACGCTGGGTGTGTTTACCTCTGTGTGTGTGTATATATATATATATTTTTTTTTTTTTTTTTACACTNTTTTTTTTTTTTTTTTTTTTTTTTACACTAGTCTGCACTCAAGCAATGTTAACCTCTGCAGGAAAGTTCTTAAGTCTTCAGTAGAGTTCAACTATATTTAGAAACCAGATGGGGGCTGTCATTATGTTATAAATTGTCTCTGCTACCAGCACAGAGCTTATGCAACATGCTAAGGGGCAGCTAAGATTGTAGAGATGTCTTAGGTGCATGGACTGCAAGTCTGGCACATGCAAACTATGCTACCAGACTAGGATTAAATTTATGGAAATGAGAACTAGGATTAAATTTATGGAACTAGGATTAAATTTATGGAAATGAGAACCCAGATCTGAGTTACCTTCAATTCCAGGCTTTGTAAACTTATTCGATGTTTTTTTCACTTGATGTTGTTTTGGTTTTTTTTGACCTGGCCATTTTTACTTTTTCTTCCTAGCAGGTTTTTAGGCATTTTTGTTGTCACTTGGTGCTATTGATATTTTAGGTAATTAGAGTCACACACAGCTTGTCCAGAACCTATGGGATACTCTGTGCCTTTGCCTGCTTCTTGGGAGCTCACAAAACATCCCTAGGGATTATAAAGAATCCTTCTTAGGACAGTAGATTACAAAACTGATAAATTACTGGAAAGATACATATCTGGGATAAACAACACAAGGTTTGCTTCTCCCAGATGGTATGCGCTTCCTGACTAGCAGTGTTTTGTTCCAGTCAGTGACAAAGTTTGGACTAAGTTCTTCTCTGTGTGTGTGAGAGGTGCTTTCTCTTATGGGATATTACCTGGTGTTGGAAATCCAGCCCAACATAAGGACTTGGTGCTTTGTGAAAACCTCTGAGCACCTGACCGTGGCAGAGGCTGTAGTAGGAGACCTTGGTGGCATTATTAATTTCCAAAAGCATGAGCACCGAGCCTAGGGGCCTCCAGTGGCAAGGGTGATGTGTGGGGCAGCTGGAGAGCTGCTCTGGGAGCAGGGGGTGTCTCTGCTCCCCCAAAGCCCTTTCATGGGCTGGTGTAGGACAGGGTGCTGTACTGAGTATATTGGGGGGTTCTCCATGGGCTGCAGGTGGGTCTGTGCTCCACCATGGACCTCATGGGCTGCAGAGGCTGCCTCACCACAGCTGTACCATGAGCTGCAGGGGAGTCTGCTCTGCTGTCTGGAGCACCTCCTGCTGTCTCCTGCACTGACCTTGGTGTCTGCTGGGTTGTTTCTCTCACATATTCTCAGACCTCTCTCTGACTGAAATTGATGTTGTGCAGGAATTTTTCTCCTTCTTAAATCTGTTACCCCAATGGTGCTATCACCTTCACGGATGGGCTCAGCCTTGGCCTGTGGAAGGTCTGTCTTGGAAACATGGGCTCTGTTGAGCAGAACACTGGGAAACTTCTAGCAGCTTCTCACTGAAGCCAGCCTTGTAGTTCTTCCTGCTGCTAACACAAATAACTAATGCACATGGAGACAATCATACTGCCAGTAGAGAAAATTTTCATATCTTTATTTATATATAAGTATACCAGTTCTAAATAAACATATTGTATGCATGGAAACATCTGTTTTATATAAACAGCTTTCATGTCAGCAGATTATAACTACTTCAGTTTGTGTGAAAGTCACCGTGCTCAAACTGAAATCAGCTACCTTTAGAAGCCTGTACAAGACAGAAATGAGGACTGAATGATGTATTTGAAAGTCTAGGGGAAGTTCAATTCCCCAGAAATCTGTCCAGAATACTCTATTTTCCTATAGCTCCCCTGCACTAAGTGCTGCAGGAGTTCTGTTGCTCAGGGTACCAGCTCTGCAAACAGCATTGTGGTGATTCGTGGACTCTGACTCAGCACTGCAGTGATGTGATGAAGAGCCCTGTCTCCACCTGATGAAATAGCCTGAGGGGTCCTGTGATACACATCTGTTATTTGAAGAGCCATATTAGCAAATATTTTCTAGAAAAAATCGAGTTTCTTCCCCCACTTCCATCCTGCTTAGGTTCTTGTCCCAGGTTGACCAAACTGAATTACAACTGCCTTGTGCTCTAGATATTATATTGCTTATTTGTCAATGATACTCCCCTTCCTCAAGGAGCAAGAACACATTACACATTTGTGGGGGTTTTTTGGGGGCTTTTTTGGTTTGGTTTTTTGTTGTTGTTGTTTGTTTGTTTGTTTGTTTGTTTGTTTGGGGTTGGGGTTTTTTTTGTTTCTTTGTGTTGACTGGAAGCAAAAGTTTTGTGCCCAGAAAGGTGAAGATGAGGGTAGGGAGGAATGGCTGGATTTTACCTGACTCTGGCCCTTTGGGTACCCAGTGGCTGCTGCATGCCTGGCCGGGGCAGGGACAGCATTCACCACTGAAATTCAGGAGTTTGTGTCAGTAATACGATGTTACCATGTAAAAATTTACAGTGTTCTCCCAGGAACTGAAAACCCTACAGTATACCAGTGTCTCAGCCAAAGAAGCATACTGCTCTTTTATCTGATTGTAGTTACAAGGTATATATGAGCAGTGCATATGTCTAAAGTGTGAGTTCCCAGTTCATCCCAGCAGCCATGAGTCATTACAGCATGGCTGTAAGAGCCTGCACACAGCTCTGAGGGGGAGCATTAGCCTGACCTGTATAGTGTGGATGCACTTCAGCCTTGTGAGGTGCAAAATGCAGAGAGTCAGGAAAAAACCCAATAATCTTCAACTATGTGTCTTTGTAGAGTTGGGGTCAGGGAACATGTCCCCTGTGCTTGCCCTCTATTTTCACTAGAACAGATGAATTTTCGAGTAGGTGATGGCCTACAAAATGTGGGAAGTTTGCCTTCTACAGTTCCTGGGAGATTAGCAGAGGAGGCTGGATGTGGGCTATGAAGGCATAATGACTTTGTTTTTAAACTTGTTAGCCATTTAGAGTTCCAACCTCATTAAATCCACGCACTACAACTCAGTGGCCTTTGAATGAATGGATTAATTCTGTGTTATTTTATCGCTTCCCTCCTGCAGCCCGCAGCTGTGCAGTCTAAAGTTATCTTGTTTTCTCATTTATAAGTGTTGTAAAGGAAACTCCCTGGAGATGATGCAGTGCGCTGAACACGAAAGCCTCCACTGGGCTCGATTGCTGCAAACAATCGTCATAACAGCTCCTCCAAGCTGTAGCCGGGTCACACTTCACAGGGGATGTATTAACTGTAGGGGTCCCCTCTTTACTGCTTCATCCAGGGATCTCTGTGAAGCACCTAGAAAGGTGCAGAGCATCAAAGTGGCAGTATTGATTTATGAGACTTAGGCTCATTTTTGTTCTGAGATGACTGTGAATTGCGCCTTCTGGCAACAGTGTCAAAGCAGCTGCAGGTCCAGAAAATGGTGTGAAGAACCGGAATTTGTGCTCTTCACTGCTTTTATAGAGAAAATGTTGGATGTTGGGTTCTTTGTAAACAGAAATCTCTCATGCTGAGCACAGAATATCTCCAGCCACTTCAACTCAGTGGGCACTAAAAGGGCTGTGGTAATGTGTGCTGTATGCTAACAAAAATTTCCTATCTACTTTGAAAAAGTATCTAGAAAGCCTTGCTGGCTTTTGTTTTTTTCCTGCTAGATAATGAAAGTTTTATTTGATTTTGAGGTTGAGAGTTATTCAGACCAGTAGTTGATAATTCAGCATGTCCATTAAATATCCTTGACAGAAACAGAGGCTCTTCCCTGGAAGATAGGCATTGGGCACTGGTAAAGAGGGTGAAATTAACTTTGTGGTGTTGGCAGGATGGCAATAATTTAGAGGGAAGCTCCCCTGAAGCCACTTTAGAATTTCAGAAGCTGAGCAGTAAATGCAGCAGAATCAGTGGAGCCCTTTCCACCTGGTCACTGTGTGCTGCATACTCTTACCTACCAAGGTGCCAATTGCCTATTTTGCTTTATCCAAAAGTTTTATCTTAATTCAAACTTCTCTTCTGAGAAATCTGGGACAGCAACTCTCCCACTCAGCTTTTTTTCTTCCTGTAGAATTTTAATATGAATGATTTCATAGTTGGAGACTTCAGACCTCTGTGCAAGCTCCCCTGTGAAATGAGCACTCTGCCCTCAGCCTTGGAAGCAGGGCAGCCCACACAAGCAGGTGACTTACTGTGGTTTATTTACAGGACACTGGAGGCAGGAGAAATCTCAGAGATGCAGAAAGCTTGTCTTGGCTCCTGGTCTGAGGAACCCTGGAGGTGCATTATCTCCTCCCAGGAGGATCTCTGCGGACACACACACTGCACAGTCACAGGGCAGCTGATCTCTCTGCAACCTCAGTGCTGTGAAATTGGAACACTGTTGGGGCTGCCATGAGGGCAAGCATGAGCTGCCTTTCCTGCAAACCAGCCCAGTCTCTGTCCCCTAGTGTGCAGCTGCTGGGCACATCGTGTATTTTGTTTAGGCTGGGTGTCTCATATTGCCTTGTAGGATTCATTCCTCTTCACTTTGGCTGATACCACTTTGCTCCTGAGACTAAACCTGTCATCCTCCTGCCTCTATGACAGCTACAGGTCCTTCCTGTGCAGGAGGACCAGTTGAGAAGAGGTGTTCTGGAAGGTGCCCTCAGTCTTGCTTTACAGGAGTAAACTGCAGCCTCAATCCAAATGTGCTGTAACATTGCTTAGATTACTCCTTCCCTCTGTAGGCAAACCACTCACCGAGATTATTTTCTATTAACAAGTTTGAGTAACTGCATCTTATGTTGCTTTGGGTTTGTTACCTGATAGCCTGAATCCTTATGTAAGTAAATGTGGAAAATAAATTACTTGCCAGTGCTCATGGGCTGTAACTCCAGGTCTAACTGTGTGTGGGCTGACAATGCCACTTTGACACGGAGCTTGTTTATGAGGAGCTGGTTGATAGATCTGCAGGAGGGAATTAGATTCAATGTCTCCAATACCTGTTAATTGAATCAGGCTGAGGTGCTTGCAGGGAGGGTGCATTTAGACAACATCAGGGAATAGTTTGCATCTGTACAGCTCTGCCTGAAAGCTGGAGCTGCGCCTGTGAAATCCCAAAGGCGAGCAATGAATCAGCTCCATCCACTCCTTGCAGCTGCTCCTGTGTCAGTGTGTGTTCAAGCAGAGGTGCTCTCAGCCCGGGGTCTGCTCTGGATCAGAGATCTGGATCCGCTCGGCGCTGCAGAGGACCAGGGCAGGACGGGCTGGGGGCAGTCACGCCTCTCCCAGGACCCAGGAAAATCACAGCAGACCCGCTTCTGCAAGGTCACGCACTCCTGGGACACAGAGCTGTCAGCCCCATTTAGTGTTATGCTGGCAGATTGGCTGTGTGATAGTGCATGAGCTCCTGTAGAAATGCTTCCCTGCCAGGGCAGAGAGAGCATCCATCTATGCCAAAATTAGCCCAAAGAGAAGGGCCCTTAGTGAAGAACACCAGTGGGATGATCAAGTCCTTTGTTTTCAGGATGGATATGGTTGTCATAATTACTTCTGGAAAATTATCTGCATTGTTAGATGGAATTTGTAGTGAGGACACAGGGGTTTTTTTGATCTTAAATTTGAGTACATTTAAACGTGTGGGTAAATTATCAACAGTTGTTAAATACAAATCTTTGTGAAAAAACTTAATGCAGCAGTCATTAAAACCAATATTAGTTAATGCACAAAAATCTGTTAGTGTAGCAATAGCTTTCTGGTTTTATTTTGGCATTCTTTCTTACAGTTAGTTTTGGTTTATTCTTAACTTGGAACACTAACCTTGATACTCGAACATGTAAATAATGTTGTATAGGACTTGGAGGGACTACCTGGAGAGTCTTCAGTGCAACCTTAAGACAATCTACGTCACCTCTGAGAAATATTTATGGAACCTTAAAACCTCTTAAAACCTTACACAAAGATTCCCTCAACCATCAAAAAAGAAAATTGTGTCAGGCCCTGGACTGTACTTATTCCAACTGAGACCTTACCAATGTTGAAGAAAAAGGAATAACAATCTTTGTTATTAACACAGGCCACGAAATCTGCCTCCTGCTCATCAGCATTGCTTTGCAAACTACAGTTCAGGATTATTCCTAATGCTTTTCTATGTATTGCTGCTTGACTAGTCACCACTGACGTTGTACTGCATATTTGATTTTGTCTTCTTTGGTGTAGGGATTTGCATGTGATAAAACACTTGGAATCATGTCAGACAGAAAAGATATATATCAGAATCAAATACAGCTTTGAAAGTAAATGTAGTTTCTAACATGCAGTCAGTTAGCAATGCTAGCTGCTCCAGTAGCAGCAGAGAAGATTTCATTTCCGTTCAGGAGGTGCTGTGTGCTTTGGTTCTAACAAATACAAATAACTGCAGTAGATTCATTTTCAGTGAGCCAGAAAAGCAACTGCGACCTGTTGTTCCCAGTATACACCTGAAGGTGGATGTATTCATATCCCAGACCATAGAAAATTTTGTGTATTTATTGGTACAGTAATTTGGGGGTTTGTGGCATACAGGCAAAGCCCATGAGACAGGTTATACTCTGATTAACAGTGTCTTCCAATTGGTTGCAATTAGTTGAAGTGGTTTTCATTACTTGTTCTGACATAAGCTTCTATTAATACTAAAACTTGAGCCCAGTGATATGTTCAGTTTTGTGACACAGACCAGGGGAGAGAAATTACAATGAACATGGAGTAATATTTTAAATGTGGTTCAAAGATATTTTAAACACTTGAAGAAACTACATGAGACAGCTTCAGACTTTCTTGATATGTGACCTCCATGCATGGAGCTGTTGTTCTGGTTTTGGGTGCAAAAACACCCTGGCAATGTGCAGATGTGGGTGTTAACTTCAGCTTCAGACAGCTGCAGTGATACTAAATAGGAATAGGATGGGCCACAATAATATATCAGCAGTCTTGTTTTCAGTCTGCTGTTGCGGGCTGAAGAACCCCTTTGTGCAGCAGCATAATAACCAGCAGGCAGATGACTTTGACTCTCACTCTCAGGGGCACATGAATAAGACCTAATGAAAATAGCTGAGAGACAAGAGCGAGCGCTGCCTCCTGCTGCCAGCAAAGCCTGGCCTTCCTGACACCCCACACATCTGTAACAGGCCACATCCACAGCACAGCACACAGAGGCAATGACTGTAAACAATGGTGTTGGAGCACAATGTGGGCTGTATGCATGTTTATTCCAGATAAATTAAAGGCCCGTTTCTTCGCTGCAGCAGAGAAAATGAAGCCATTCTTTGTCATTTTGCAACAGCATGTTTTAAAAACAGTTTTAATCAAGGATGTTTGGAAATTAGATAGTCGTGGTGATGAGAGGATCTCCCTAAGTTTTATATTTCACTGTCATCCTTATTTCCTGGAAAGATGGAGGGTATCTAAATATGCCACTCATGAGAAATGCAAAGAGCTGTAGACAGAAGTAGATCCAGCCAAAATTTTTGGTGATGGTGTTTTTATAGCCTCTAATAGAAATGTTCAATTCCCTGAAGTATTTGCTTTTTTTGCTCAAAAAAAGAGAGGGTCTTTTCATTAATAGTTGAAACCTGCATCAATATTAAGACAAATACACTGAAGAAATCCCTCCCTAGCAAAATAAAATACCTTTAAAAGGCTATGTTCAGTATCATAGCTAAACTCCATCTGAATACAACATAGTCAATGGAATATTTGCCTGATAGGTCTCACCAGCCACTAGCTGAGTAAACACAAAACTTCCAGTATAAATTATTAAATATAAGTGCAAAAATAGTTCGGTTTTACAAAATACAGTTTTGATAGAGGTGTGGTATGATGATAGCATATGCAAGAGTTATCCTGGAAAAATATATGGTGCCTTCATCACCCAGGCACATGAAAGAGGATGTGAAACGAGATTAGTTATGATGTAATGATGGACATGTGGGGAGTATCATTTGGGAGCAAACCAAAAAGGCTTTATTTATGGAACTTGGAAAGGGCAAGGGGGGAGCTGTGATCACTTCAAATTAGATGAATCAGAGAGAAAAACACCATGGAAAACTATTTTTGGTTCAAATAAAAAGCCATCATGACGAGATCTCAGCATAAGGTAGCCACAAATATAAAATGGAAATAAAATCACAATTTTTGGCGTTCACCAAAAAAAAAAAGTGTTGGGCAAATAAGAAATTTTAAAGTGTTTATCAACTGGAACAAAGGGTATAGGGGGACAAAACTCAATAGCTGTTCTTTGCTAAGGAAGACTTGAAGCCTTTTTGTATTTTAAAAAAAAGTAGGTGCAGCAGTTCTTGAGAAACATCGAGAGTTGTTGAAATAACATTCAGTGCTTATTGAAGAACCTTTTGTGCTCAAGGGACCAATCTACTTAATGTTAATAGGTCTGCAATAGCAGAGCCTTTGATTGTGTCACGGTGTACGTTGAACAACAGCCCTGCCAGTCTGAAATACGTGGGAAAACTTCCACTGGCTGTCCTTGCAGTAGCCCTCCGCTGGGAATTAGGCAATAGAGCATCCATTCCTGTCGGCTTTGCAGTCTCGGCTGCGTTTGACAAAGTGTTCAAAGCAGGCAAACACGGAAGGGCTGCGGCTGCTGTGGCAGAGCCTGGCAAAACAATCCATAGTAAACAATCTGTTCAGCTGGGTTTCCTCCTGTTTGTTGTGAATTATCTGTGATCAGATGGTTATAATGAATTAATTCAGGCTTCAGAATTCTTTCACAAATGCTGTATAATTAAAAATTCCAAGTCTGAAGCATTTGCTTTAACTTTGTCTTGACATTCATCCCAATGATTTGAGCCCCATGTCTGTGTCCTGGTTAGGAAGACCAGAGGATTGGAAGTGATGCTGTAAGTTATAGCCTAAAGGCAGAAGAGACAGATGTTGCAAGCATCAGGGTCCCCATTTCCAGGCTTTTGGGAGACTCCCATACCAAACTGAAGTAAGCATTGCCAAAGCCCAGTTGTGCACAGTTTGAAAAGCAGTAGTAGTTATGCTAAAGTCAACTGAAAATACCGGCTACACAAGCAAGCATATACTGTAGTAATCTTTTGATACTACTGTCTTTTATACTGCCATACAAATTTACAGAGGCATTTAATTTCATTAAATTAACAAAAATTTAATTTCATTAAATTAATATGTATTGCTGTCACTTCTAGGAAATATTTCAAAATTATACTTCATTTACTTTAATTTTAGTATGATTTTATTATTCTTATATCAAGGAGGTTTTTAGGTTGAAGTACCTTTCCATAACAAAGGAAAAGAAAAAAAAAATTTTGCTTTTCATCTTGTAGCCATCTCCTAGAAATTAAATTAATATATTCTGAATAGACACTTCAGAAGTATTCAAAGCAAATTTGTCAAATCATTATTTTCAGGTGCTAGGAACCAAGATACTAATTACTTTTCTTTTGCTATCAAAGCAAAGTATCTGAAAATTGAGCAATGCGTTTATAGGCAGGTTTTTCCCCACACCCCATAACTAAAGGAATATCCAACATACTGTGAAAGATGATTAGCATGCAGAGTCACCGTTCCCTGTGTTAGCACAGTGCTCAGAACAATTAGGCACCTGAAGCGCTGCTACAGCAGACATGAGTAGCAATGGCGTGATAAGTAGCCCATTAAAATGACAGCTGATGTCATATAAATAATTTCCTTCTCATTCGTCACCAATCGCTATAGGAACTTCTTTGTAAAGACAGCTCCTGGAGATCTTGCTGGATGCAAGGCCCAGAGAGCAGGTTTGGGCTGCAGAGAGCAGCTGGCAGCAGCACTGATGTGCAGCCAGCCCTTGCCATGCCAGGGCCAGTGCGCCTCCCTTCAGTCTGTCTCAGGTATCGGTGGCACTTCTGGTTGCGGTCTGAGGTCAGCCTGTTCGTGCTGCAGCTTATGTGTTTGTGTGTATATAACAAACACTGCTGGGAGTGGGAGAAAATGATGTGTGATTTCCTGCTGGCCTCTGGGAGCAGTCTGCTGACGTGTGATATGTAAAAGCAAGAAAAAGATGGGGGTAGCTTGGTGTGGTTTACATCCAGCACGCCTAGGCAGGGCTGAAGGCCTGATGCTGTGAAGCTCGGCACATCTCCATCGCAGCCATCCTGGATGAGCACAGAGCCCCGGGCCCGCCCTGGCTCCCGAGACCGTGCCGAGCTCTCGGAGCCCTCCGGACTCCGGGCAGCGCTGGGAGCAGCCCCGAGGTGGGAGCCGTGCCCACAGCGCTCTGCCGAGCTCATGGGAAGCTGCTCCAGCCCAGCGGCTCCTTGTCTTACCGGGGCACTCTCCTAACAGCCAGGCTGCTGAAAGTGTAATTATAACTCTGCAGCACACTAAGAGCTCCTGCTCATTTCCCTCTGTGAGCTGGGCGCCGTGCTTCTTAGCGGCCCGGTTAGGCTGGCACAGGTAGGGGCTGCAGCAGGAACCATGGTGGGTGAGGTACAGTCTCTCTGTCTCTGCATGGTCCTGGTGGAGTCTCAGCACGACATCTGGGGAGACCTGTGCAGTCTCCCCAAAGATTTTGTACATTATGTTCCTGATTTGTATAAAACTCGGAGATAAGCAACAAGCTGTAAGGAGAGCCTGACTCTCCACAATTGTTAGGATAGCTCTGGAAGAAGTGGGAGACCTTGCTCCAGTTGCTGTTTGACATCTTCTCTTAGCAGAACACCTTAACACGCAGGGTTTGGCAGGACCCTGGCTGCAGCTGCTCAGCCCCACGTGCTCTCTGCTGAATAATTGCCCAGTGCCATGGGGCATCACCTGTACTCACACCAGCATGACAGCCCCAGACAACCCCGTGCTCCTCAGCCAGTGCTTGGCAGGTGCAGGATACAGAGGCGGTGCAGCCTGGGAAGCCTCTGGATTGCAATTTATGTGCATTGATATATTTTAGTTCAGGGAACTGGTACTTATCTATTGATTACAGCTCACAAACACACACTTTCTCAGCCATAATGAAGCTATGGATGCTTGCTGCTTGATTTAAACTTTGAAAAAAGCAATTGGCTGTGCAGTCTAAGCCTATATTTTGCTGAAATAAAGCACCTTTCCTGTCTGAGTTCTTCAAAAGTTCTAATTGTATAATTTGCCCAGAGCTACACAACACTATTTATTTTTTTCCCAGAAAGGAGGGGTAATTACATGAACATCCAATGGAAGTAGGTGATAGAAATAGAACTTAAGGCAATAAAGAAAAGCAAATAATATCCTTCCTTAATGTAATGCATCAGTTAAGAAATTAAAAGCAATAAATGTATCAGGCTTTTAATCTAACAGGGCAGTACTGGGGAAAATGTGACTGTTAGAGCCATGGTTCTAGAATTGTTACATTTTTTCAAACATAGCCACCTAAAAATAGAAGAAACAGACTATCACCGTTGCATGCCTGATAATTAAAAAATCAATAACAATACTCAACGGCATGCCAAGCTCAGCTGCTTCTGACATTTCTAGGACCCAAAACTCCAAACTTCTACGTAAACCTGGGTTTTTATTCATATCAGCATTATCATTGTTGTCAGGGAGACAGTCGCTCATGTATCATTGCCACACAGAGAATTTTAATCATCCCTTCTGCAGACAGAATTTCTGTGTTTAAAATAACAGACAAAGGCTCCTTTTCTCACTTACTTTGCATCTAAATATTGTAGTTAGACAAAGTCCTGTGTCAGATCATGTGCGAAGAAGGGAAAAGTCATTTCAGAGAGAAAAGAAGCTCCTATGATTAGTGTTCCCAAGACACCCTTGTAAGACCAAAAAAAAAATGTTTTTTTAATTCTCAATGTATTCTGTGCCAATGCCCATTATTTTTGTAGTTAGCTTTTTTACATTTGCTTGACTATTTTGTTGCATTTTTATTACAGCTATAACCACTTATCACCAAAAAAAACCCACCAAAAAAAAAAAACAAAAAAACAAAAAAAAAACCAAAAAAAAAACCAAACCAAAACAGACAAGTAGGAAGACTTTTGAGTCTCTTGTTGAGTTCAATAGAAATAGCCAAAGACTACAACGTCACAGAATTGTGGAAACCCTGACTACTGCTCATGTGGTTTTAGTATTACTGAATAATTTATAAATTCAGCGAAAGTGTGAAGTCTTTGTCACCTTTTATTTTTGTCTTCACTATAAATTTAAATTTCTCAATGGGACAGTGTGGAACTGCTAGAAACATAATTGGAATTTGACCATAATTTCAACCCTCAGAATTTAAAATTTGTGCCTGTCAGTGCAGAATAATTGCTTCTCCAAAGACTGTCACAACTCACCTGCAGGTTCAGCCTTTCGCAGCCCCACCATGCCTTCCAAAGGCATGTGGGCTGGGCTGGGATGAGGCTTGGCATAATTAAGGGCTGAAACAAACACACAGAAATATTGCCAAGTGGATGGATTCTCCTGCCGTTGTGCACTGTGCCAGTGCTGAGGTACCCGGGGTACCTCGAACTGCGCTGAGCCAGCAGGTGCCGTCCCACCCAGGGCTCTGTGCGTGCGACAGAGCCAGGCTGGCCAGGGCGGGGCTGCCACCCTGCGCGCCAGGACAAGGGGTCCTGGTGACAATTGTGCTAACGAGATGGGGGACAAGTGATCTCTCAGTATTGACTGCACACCTTAACTCCTGCTGACCTCCAGAGGAGACGTGAATCCTTTTTGTAAGTGGAAATAACTTACGGGCTCCTGGTGAGTGGAACTGGGAAATTCAGTTTCTGTTGAGTTCTGCAGCTCGTTCTGCTTAGTGGCCATTGGCAAGTCAGACAGATCCTGTCCCCCAGCTCTGTCTGCAAAAAACATTTATTACTTGTTTCGTAGGCACATTACAATGGTTGTTCAGCTAATACATATGCAATGTTTTGAATGCAAAACGTGTTGGACAAGAGCCTGTTTCTTTCTCAACTCTGCTTTCTGAGGTGACTGTAAGCAGATATTGGGAGTGTTTTTCTCAGAGCTATGCAGTTAGAACAAATAGCTAGTTTGTGTGCATTTACAGTTTGGGTTTACTTGTTTAATTTCCTGATCCAAGTTATTTGAGTAAGTTCTCCAGGAGGATGACAAAGAAGGGAGATTTGACTGTCTCACAGGAAAAGCTTGTCCAAAACATTTCATGAAACTGGACTAAACTGTATCAGTGTCAATATTTCTTTTAAACATTGTTTTGGAAAGATGGAATTGCAGGGATAAATTATTTTATTTTTCTTTCAGGGGTGAGTATGTAAAAAAATTGTTTACTGCCTCAAAACTATAAATTGCATCATCTTAAGCTCATATACAATGTTGCTCTGTAGACCATACCAAAGAGAGAGGCTTGGCTGGTGTACTAAAATGATCTTGGGAGCACAGTGGATCTTGTCCACTGAAATGTGCCGTATGTGCCAGTTCCCCACAGAATATAATCTTTTTTCCTTCTGCCCACTGTGTTTATCAGACTGTAAGATTTTTCTGATGTAGACTCCCTTTTTGCCTGTTTAGGGTTTAAGACTATAAATCTACTGCCCAGTGCTTATCTTTGCTCACCTACCTTCGATCTGACAAATAGGTGCCACAGGGTCCCTGTTATAATCTGCACAAGTATACGATGACATTCTTAGCAGATGAAACCCTTTTTCCCTGTCTCCATGTTTAGTTTGCATTTGATTCCTTGAGAAAACATGTATAAGGAGGATTATGGCTTGAAACTATACAAATAAAACAAACTTTTTTTTTTAGGGAATTCTTCAAATGGAAAGCAAGGAAAGATCTGATAAGGAATGAAAGCTTAATGTTCCATTTCAGGTGAAGCAAAACACTTCTGGCCAGGCAGGCATCAAAACCAAAAGAAAAATTTTCACTCTTATCTACTTCTTATTTTTCTATTTTGCCTTCTTAGAAGTAAAATTTTCATGCTGTGGCACTCTGGCGTAACTTTTGCAGAGTATCCATTTCGATTATCACCTCTGGGCAGACTTGTGCCCAGGTTCCAGAAGTAATTTATTACTCAAGCAACAAGAGAAAACCATGTTGCCTGCAAAATGCACAGCTGTTCTTATCCTAAGTGTAATTCATCTCACTGTAAGGTAAAACTTTAATGATTCTGAAGCTAATAATATAGTCATCAAAATGTCTTCCAAAGTACATGTAGTGGCAAATGTATCTGTAGATTTAATATAAACTGAGATTACTTTCAATAAAAAGCCACCAAAATTTTCCAAGCCAGTGGGGACCCACACACTGTGTAAAAGTGCAGAAAGTCAATAAAATTAACTTGGCAGCACCATTACTTTCCATTCCGGTATAAAACCTGGTTTTGCTGATTACGGAGGTCAGTGAAGAATTCTGAAGTCTCCAAACAATTGTATTTTTTGTCTTGGCTTTTTGTCCAAGTTGGTAACATTGGCAGATGAGGAAAGGCTTCTTGTACCTCATCATGTAACTGTATTCTAAAGGGCAGCCTAAGCACTGAATTTCTCAGTCATGCTGAATCTTATCAGGCTAGATTCCCCCATAATTAAACTGGCATAAACAGTTGTAGCTTAATTAAATGAAGTTGAATTGAATAATTGCTGTGAGAAGAAAGCAGATCTCATTGAAGTCACAGTCCAAATTAATGTTTTAAAACCCAATCCAGTACACTCACAAGTTATGCAAAGTGCTGAATGTTGAGAGTTCTTGTAGAAGTTCAAAAGACTTGCATTACTTTGGTGACAAATCCTCATTTGGAGCATGTTAGTAACCTGCTAATTCAATTGTGCATTTTATGTGATGTTCTATAAGCAATACAGATGTATGAATCTGTTTATAAATCAGTTTAATTTGCTCATCTAGCAACAGAATCTACTCCCCTTAATGCTTCTGAGAAACCCATTAGACCATGCACTGCTGCAAGAGATTTCAGGAACATGTAAGGCATAAAGTGTGCAGGTGGGACCTGATCCTTTGGGGTAGCCAGTTCTGAATACAGACTTGGCCCCTCTTTTCAGAGACAGTTCTTGGAATAAAACACATCTTGGTGAAGGCCAACACAGCATAGTGACAAACACACAGAAAATATAATGCCCAAAACCACGTCATCAGTCAAAAGGAAAAGGAGTAGCAGGCAAATCTGTAGGCTGCAGCTTTCATGCAAAGTGCTTTAAAAACATTAGTTCAGATTCACAGCCTCCTTGAGGAGTGAGGAAATAAAATCTTGTCAGACACAGTTGCTCCTTGTTGAGGAGCATACACTTAGTGGCAAAGTGGGGACTAGGAGCTGGAAGCCCCACACACACAAAATGCTTGAGGATATTCCTGGTAAAACAGCAGTCATCTGATATTAAAAAAAAATAAGATTAAAAAATCAAATATTATAGTGGTATGTGAACGACTTTTCAACATTCTCTTGAGATGCCTCAAAGTGAATTTGAAAGATGAATACGGTAGGAGCAAACTTTACCCATAATGGATCCATTGTTCTCTGCCTCGCAGGCTCACCTGAGGCACTGAGAAGAGCTGGTAGGTAGCTGAAGGTATCCTGGGGCCATCCCAGCACAGCAGCTATGGATGCTCCCCTGAAAAAGCCTATCAACAGTGTTCCCTTCTCAGCTGTTCCAGTGGCAGCAGGAACCAGGGCTGCTCTCACATGGCTGCTGCAAGCCCTTGCTGGGGCTATACATACTGTGCATGCAATCAGCTGCCATTCAAGTTTGCTCATAAAACATCCCCTGTGGAAATAAACAGATAAATTATTTACTGTGCCGGCAAGATGATACTGAATACCATGGCAGCTAAATATGTAGTTACACTAAGTTCTTGTGAATAGGACATAACTTATTCATAGTCAGAAAGTGCAAGAACTCTTTCACAAGCTAAATTTTTGTCAGTCATGATGATTTTCCATGTGTTCTATACTATAGGAAGTCCTTTTTGAAAAGGGGACAGTAAATTATTTACTGTGTAGGGAGGATGATCCTAAATGGTACAGCAGAGAAGTCATGTAGCTGCAGTGAATTCACATGAGCGTGATGTGCTGTTCACAAGCCATTTCTTTAGCCTGCCTTCCATGCCAAACTGATGATCACCCACAGTCCATGAATGCTTTTTAGCTGGGAGACAGAGCTGTCTTCTGGAGATCAGGCACAGGTTAGCCCTTCTAAATCTTCACCTCCTTTACATCTGCCAAGAGGCAAGTCACTCTTGCCTGTGTAAATCCTCAGGGGGTATCTAAGTCATTATGGTGTCTCTTGGTAAGTGTTTTGCTTTTTAATTTGTTGTCATCTGGGGCCAGACCCTGTCCCTAGTGACCATAGACTTCATCACCCTTCTGCAAGGTGATTTATGTGCTGCTGAGTGCTGGCTGAAGGACATGATGCTCTCAGGGGTGGTTTTGAGGTGGAATTGAACCCTGCTGCTCATGTTCAGCACACTGTGTGCATGGTATGGGCTGCCATAGACACTGTATAAGGTGGCATATCATTAACCAGAATTACTGTTTAAAAGGGGAGTGAAAAGAGAAAAATACCAGCAAAGACAGCAGACAGCATCTTGAATACTGAAGTGAGTGGACTTAAGTGCTCATTCACTATAATGGCAGAATATTCATTTTGATCACCTGATTCTCAAGCTGCAAAGGCTTGTTGTCGTCAAAACCATTTTCCCTTTGTTTTACATAGATGCATTTGAGATATCTCTGAGAATTATTTTGGTTCTTGCACCATGTTTCAGGGAACCTGGAGCCTGGCTCAAGGAAGGAGCTCTCCTTGCTGCAGCTCCTCAGCTTCTGCTTTTGTCTCTCATTATGGGAAGAATATTACATTTGTAAGGAATGAAACAAGGGAAATTCACTTTCCTTTTTCTCATACCTGTCTTCATATTTTCTTCAGATGCTGTCTCTATTTTAAGGACTTCTATATCTCCTGCCTCTAATTTGTAATGTGGCAGTACTAACTAACTTGAGAAGTTCAAAGCTCCCATCTCTCATGTACAGAGGCAAGAGGTGGCACAGTGAAGTTGAGCCACACAGCTCGTGATTATCTCTGGTGACTGGACAAACCACCTTTCCCTCTGTAGTGCTGCTGAGGAAAAGGACTTGTCATCATCTTTATAATTTAAAGTAGCTAAAGCAGCATGAGAGTCAGTGTAAATGCAAATGGGAGAACATTTACCTGCAGAGAGTTTAAATCTACTTGTCCCCTTCATTCATGTAATCCTACATATAAATGTGTTTGTTGAAGATAAATTAGCTATCATAGTTAATTTATTCTGCGTGCTTCTTATTAGTTATGTTAATTCCCTTAACTCGTCCTACCACATTTCTCCTCTTTGCATCAATTCTGTTTTGATTTTCTCAGCACTGGTTAGAATAGGTTTTACAACATGACTGCTATGTCAAAATACTTTCCAGAAACAGCCCTGTGCATACCCTTACCTGTGTAGCTTTGCTGTCTTACAGCATGGAGGTTTTACAGTTTTTTTCACTTTATGGAGGCTCCTGAAAACATAGCAGTTTTTTGGTTTTGCCTTTTAATTTCTGGAAGTACCTGTATTTGTGTGCTTATATGCAATAAAAGCCTACACTGAGGCCCTGAGCCCAGCCTCAAGGGACTGTGCAGGCCTTTCTAGGATGCAGCAGGAAGACAGATGCCTTGCTGAATATTTGTAAGAAAAGGTGCCATTTCAAGTAGATTAGAAGAGTATGTAAAACAACATTGGAGGAATTTAGTAAGAGCTAAGATAGCACCACACTCCCTGCTCCCACTTAGGAAGTTGTAAGCGAATTTGCAAGGGTGCTTGTTCTCTTTTTGACTGAATGTCTTATACAAGAAGATTCCCCCAGATTTCTGAGGAGCTACGTGCTGCTCATGCACCATTGGGTGTTTTTGTGTGTGTGCTGTGGGATGGCACCCCCAGGTTGTGTCCATCAATGGTTTACAGCCTGACTGCACCCGAGAGCCCTGGCTACCTTCCCATGGGACTGAAAACCATTTTGGAAGTGAAGCTGCTACACCTTTCCCAGGCAGGTTTCTAAAGCCTTGCAATATGGAGCCGTTGGCTAAGTGCTACACTGTCAAAATCTAATTGCTGCAACCAGTGAGAGCTAAACTGTGGCTCTCCCTGCAGATGACAAGGCTGCTGGCAAGGAGGTCACCCTGGCAACGCCACTCATCGCTACCTGCTGAGGATGGCTGATGAGGCCTTGCTAGGGAGCTCTTGCACAGCAGCAATGGGTTTTGCTCACTCAGACCATATCCAGCAGCTCAGTGAGAAAAGCAGAGAGGCAAGGAAATCTTGTTTTCCTTAACTGTCAGATCCTCAGGGACTAGGAAAAGAAAGCAGACCTAGTGATAGCCTTTGTTTTCCCAAAGGGTGTTGTTTCTGACCTGTCACTCCTTTGGTAAAAGCTGTGACACATTCAAAATGCCATGAAAAGTATTTTAGTTCTCAGCTATTACAAATCTTTTACAGATTTAGCTGGAAACCAAAATCATCCTCCGTGGGAAGAGGACATTAAAGCATAGAAGGGGTCCAAGTGTCAGCTGGGGGACAGCTCTGTAGGGATGCAGTGACCCAGCACCTCACAGCAGTTTGGTGAGGGACCAAGGCTAAACGCTCAGCCAGTGCCACAATA
Source organism: Turdus rufiventris (assembly GCA_013186435.1). Lineage (NCBI taxonomy): Eukaryota > Metazoa > Chordata > Aves > Passeriformes > Turdidae > Turdus > Turdus rufiventris. Next base: position 556,040 of record PYHW01010784.1, on the reverse strand, counting down.
GCAGCAAGTGCATCTCTTTTGAATACCTGCACAGCCTGACCTTTATGAACTGTAGTTTAAGATTTTATAGCTGTATTTCAGAGGCTTTGTTCTGCATATTTCACTTTTTGCAAGTAGGGCATGAGGTTTCTGATGCCCTTTCCATGGGAAACGAGGATTATTTCACAGCCATGACCCATACAATGCACTGTTATTTATTCAGGTAAACATCCTTTTGGTCAGTTTGAGCCTCCTGTAGTGTAAAGGTGTTAACCATGGTCATTCCATGAAGGACATTAAACAGCCTTTCAGCATAGCAGAGCTTTTCAGCTCTTTCTCTAGAAACAGTTAAACCAGTGCAGACTCTCAGCATCTGAATGGGGCATCTGCATAGCTGCTATTTCAAAGGCATCTTCAGCTTCAGAGCAGAGATCACAGATGGCCCAGTGAGACACTTCAAGGCAAATCCACACTGTGGAGCAAAGCTCTGCTCCTCCTTCAGATCAGGAATCTGCCCCTCTTTCAAATCTGTTCTTATAATAAGCTAGAAAAAGCCAGTTAGGGTGTCAATTCATATTTGCAAAATATTTCCATGAGAAGAAAAACAACCCAGGAAAACCAGCAAAAGCAATCACTCCTGTGGCTGTCAGGTGCACGTGCTACCTGGGTGAGCAGGATGGGTCAGGGGAAGACAGAATTGGAGGTGAATTTTCACAGGTACAATGTCAGCCATCCTTAGCTGGCAGATACAGGTGCACATCTCTTGCCTCTTGCTTGTTCCAAACACAGCCCTCTGAGATCTAAAATATCTTGATGGGTTTAACTTAAAAAACTCTCTGCTGATATTATCCCCAAATGCTTCTAATGGAATTATTTAAGCTTCGGTTTCACAGGTTGTTATCTGTCTGCAGAAATCCAGCTTGAGAGATAATTTTCCAACACTTCAGGCAAAACCTACTGGCTTGATTCTAAGATGTATTTCTAAGAAAAGTGAGTGGTATTAACAGCTGTGGTCTGTATAGTCCTTAATTTAAATACCCTCAAACAAACTTTGATACATAGGTTATAAATGACAAATGCCATATTTCAATGAATTTACAAGGTAGAACTAAAGACTATTTGGAAGTTATTGATTCATAAAAAGCATAAGTAGATGAACAGATTTTTTTTTTTTGTGAGATCAAAAGTGATGTATGCTAGAGGCTTTCTAACTTCACTGAGGAAATACATTTTGATCCAGTAGTGACTTGCATATCCCTTCTTAAAAGGCCAGGCTTCTACACTAATTTTAATCAGACCTGCAGCAGCAAAATATTTTTCACATGGATGTTTAGAAAGGTTGTATTCCAATAGTTAAACACTATACAGGACATAGCATTGATGATACCCTTATAATTATTTCTCAGAAAGTTAACAATAGCATAGCTTTCAGCAGTTGAATATTTATCTAGACAATGTTATGCACAGACCCCGGCAGAATAACTCTCTTCTGTCATTATATAAAAGAAAATAAATCTGTTATGTGCTTTGATTCATGGGCAGAGTGGGAAAGTTTCAAAATAGGCACAAAGCATTGCAAAAATTTAAATTGAGAGCATAGCTTTGCAGGCTCCAGTTTTCACAAACAACACAATCTAGTGAGTTAGAGCAATTAGTAGTTGTGTGAGGATGTCCTCATCTTTAATGAATCTCTGATAGCTGCTGCTTCTCCACAAGACCTCATTAAAGCCTTGCAGGCTTGGAGCTAGGAACATTGGCTGAGATTGGCTTTTTGGGTTGGAGTCCTCGCGAGTCCTTGCCAGATGACCGGTTGCTCACACCCCAGTAAAACAAGCTGTCATTCACAGACAGAATTGACTAAACAGAGCAGGGCTGCACCACCAACACACTGCACAGACCTGCCAAAAGGGAACATAAGAGGACAGAAGGACATGATGTTTGGGGTCAAGGCATTTACCAGAAAATTGTCGAGAGATGTGCAAAAAATGCTTTCTTTCCCTTGTTAGTGCAGAACAAATTTATTTGTCTTACTAACACAGCTTTTTGTTATTGTTTTTACTCTGGTGTAATAGGAGGCTTTTTCAGAAATTCCTTTTCTGCTGTCCATCAGGAACTAGCCTGAGAGCAGGAGTTTGTTCCTATTCCTTGCAATCAGTGCTGACTTGTCATGCCTGCAGCTTTTAAAAGGAAATCAGCCTTTTCTGGTCATGGTATTTCTTCAGACATGCAAGGGCTGGAGGAGGTGGGGATTCAAGACATCCTGCCCGAAGTTTGTCATGTCAGTTGAAAGTGTCTGGTTCAATTTGAAAAGTCATAGCTGAAAAATTTTTGCAAACAGCCAAGAATAACAACAGCCTTGAAAATCACCCGTGTAGCTTGTTTTAGAGAGTGACTGTGGGCCGTAGAGAAGAGTGATAGTTCAGCTAATCACTGACTTCAAAAAGGAAATATGCTACAACTAATGCCAAGTACAACACAGAAATTTCATCCCAATTTTTGATGAGAGCATATATTAAAAGAAAAAAAAACAAAAAAAAACCCCCGTGTTTATTTCACCTTGTATCTTCTCTCTGACTAATAGAAAAAATGGTTTGGGAAAGCTGGAGGGTTAAAAATTAGATCAGATATTTATCTGCTCCAGCACATATTTTGCTGAACCCTATTTCTTAGGACTCCCAATTTGTTACTTTGGCATGAGTGCTTCACCTTTTTAGTGAATTGAATTGTGGTTTCCCAGCTGAAATGCAGACAGCAGAGCAGGGTGAAAAATACACAAGAACCTCTTTGCTGAAGCTTTCTGTGGCATACATGAGTAGAAAGCTTGATTCACTTGTCCAGGCACGCCGTCATTTGTCAATGTCCTTCCCTCAATATTCTTGGTGCAGGGCAAAGTGCTGATACAGAGATACAGGGTTTTCTGATCCAGTGTCTAGGGTACTTCCTTGATATTCCCAGGGCCTCTATTTGCCAATGTACTTTGCTTACACATATTTTAAATAATATAATTTTAATTCTTGCTTCCTTTGGCAATTCTTGCTTCGAACCTTCTCCTGAAGGTAGCATCATTAATCTTGCATCAGGTGCTTATGCCTTTCTTGTCATGGCTCTCAGTGAGTTCAGCAAGTCTGCAGTCACAGTCACTGGGCTGGTGTTCCCTCACTGCTTTTTCTGCTTCAGTGCAGATGCTGCTTCCTGTTCATGGTTAGCTATAATAAAATTATCTGTCTCCTATAATGTTTTTATTATGGGTGTTCAACTTTTTATTTGTCTATTTGTTGCATTTTATGCTGTCAGTGTAACGTCTGACTTTAATCCCATGACACGGCTTGATTACATCAGGTGCTCTGAAATGGTTTCCTGGTTGATGCAGTCTCCAGAAAAGCAAGCGGTGAACATCATGATTTGTGTGCACCCTACTTACCTGTCTCATCTGAAAAGCAGGTAATTCTTGGTGAATATTTTTTGTGCTTAAACACTAAGCTACTTTTAAACAAATCACCCTCAGCGCTCATCAGGCAGCACAGTCTCAAAGCACATGATGATTTCCACTCTCAAGGCTGAACAACCCCAGCTCACTCAGGTGACTTCATAGGAAAGGTGCTCCTACCTTCTGATTGTCTTACTGGCCTCCTCTGGACCCACTCTAACAGGTCTCAACATCTTTCCTGTTCTGAGGACCCCAGAGCTAGATGTAGTGCTCCAGGTGGAGTCTCATAAGTGCAGAATTGAGGGGTAGAATGCCCTCTCTCAACCTGCTGGCCCCTCTTCTGATGCAGCTCGGGACACATTTGGTCCCCCTGGGTTGTGAGTGCACACTGTTGTGTCTCATATTCCCTCTCTCTTCAGTGCATGTTTATCAGGCCTCTCCATACACTTAGTGCCTCTTGGCACTGACAATGAAAGAAGGTATTACAGGCAAAAATTACATTCCTAATAGATCATGTTGTCTCCCTGATCTTACCTTCACACATTGATCTGAGCGTCTTTCTCCTCTTCATATTAGCTCTTCCCTGGGATCATTGTTTCCTTTGTCGAGCTTGCAGAATAACCTGCTTGAAAACTCAGTTCTCTTGTGCTGTATGCAAAGGTGTACCAACACATTTATATAATCTGTCAGTTGAAATGGAGAATAAAAAAAGAAATAGTCATGCAATGTACTAGTCATTCATAAAACCAACTATGCAGCTTTGCACGAAGGCATAGCGAAGAGAAGTTCCCTGGCGGGTTCTGGCTTAGGAGTTTTCCAGTTGCACTTCACTTGTGCAAAGAGCCCTGAGCAGTAGTGAAGGGCATGGCTGCAGAAGCCCAGCAGGCTGCTGTCCTGCCAGGGAGGGATACTGAGAGGGAGCTACCCTCCCAGCTTAAGCTCTTGTGCAGGGAATTTTCTCTTTACCCCAACTGCATAAATAACCAGGAGACCTAATTCTAGCTGCTACAATTGACACACATGTGGATTTCCTCCAGGAAAACAGTCAAATTCCACTGTAATCTAACATGACTTTCAAACTACCATAAGCAGCTTATCTTTTTCTTCTATGACAGTGTTTCTAAGTCACACGGAATTTGCAGATAAGATTTTAAGCCATGAAGAATAGAGCTATCTGCACTGAGGGTGCTGGAACCATTTAATTTGCCAAGTTTATCAAAAGCCTTTGGTCTGCACAGAGTTCAGACAGTATTTTGGGAAAATTAGGAACCTAGAAGGGGATGAATTTGAATGAGTTTTCTGATGATGCATGTGTCTATTAATTGGGTATTATAGAGACCCTTGCTTGTATTAATTACATTGGCAAATTGGAACAGACTAGCACTGATTCAAATGCATTATCAGAAGATACTGGTGGAGAACTTATTGTGGATCACAAACAAAATGAGAGAACAGGATACATAATTTCCTAAGGTCTTTTCCAAAATGTGAGGAAAAAAATCAAGGTTTACAGGGGAAGGTCAGTTTGACCCTTAAGATTGTACGTAATAGTTCTTAGTCACCTGAAGTGGAGCATAATTAAAGTTCCTAATTCTAAAGGCACATTTCTATTTCAAAATTTCTTCCTCTTTAAACACAGCAGCTGCAATTGGAATTTAATTTATACAGAGTAAAAGGAGTTGCTTGCTGGGCCAGAAATTGGTGTTTACACAGAAGCTGATGATCATGTCCTGATTACATCAGTAATGGATATGATCCAATGGAGAGAGAACCAGTCCCAAGCACTGTTGTCTGCTTTATCAGACAGCTGTGACATGTGTGCACACAAAATGTCAAATCCCAAAGATCTCTAAGAGTTTTCTAGGATAAAAAGCCAGTTTTCCATGGCTATGTGAAAATTTTGTTCTGGCTAAAAGCATATTCTACTTTAC
>PYHW01010784.1:538557-550653 GCA_013186435.1 Turdus rufiventris | reverse complement strand
AAAATGAAATAGTTCTCATATAGTATAGAAAAGCAAGAAAAATCTTAGGAAGAAGATTTTTGGCACAAAGAACTGAAGTGTAACAGTGCAATTCTTGCGGTGAGAGAAAGCTGATTTCAACTTCTGGGTTAATTTTACTTTTTGGCTGCATGTATATTTCAATCAACACTGCAAAATCGGGTGTGTAAAGTGCACCTCAGTGCATAGGTTCAGTGAGAAGTGCAGTTTCTCCATAATCTGAGAGTAGGCATTAATTATGGGATAACACAGTGATTGGTGGAATAATAAATAACAAGAGGAGCAGAGTGTCAGAAATATCTGAGCCACTTCTTGAACTGTTTGAGTGATTCAATGGAAGAATTAATCTTTAGGAACAAAGATTGACAGCTACAGCTATAGAAAAGGGATTCTGTGTCTATTGCTGTGTATAACAGGCAACAGAGACAATATTTCATATGCATACTACTATGTATTCAGCACTGGGAAAAAATGCCCAGATGGCTAAAGGAGGCATAATAAATAGGAGAGAATGTGTGATGCGGTTTTGTATAGTCTTGGTAAATTATTATTGGGGAAGAGAGTCTGATCATGGTTTTAAAAACAGAACAAAAAAGAAAACAAAAAACCCCCAGCAGTTAAGAGGCAAGCAGAGAGGGGTAAGAATTCCCAGACTCACTTGAAGACTAGAGATAATGCCTTCCAAGGAGAGATTTTTAAGGTGCTCAATCTATGCAGTACATCAGGAAGAGGCTTGAGGGGCAACTTGAGTACAGCATATAAATACTTTAATGGGTTCTAATGTGCTCTTGAATCTAGTGGAGAAAGGCATGAGGAAGATCATCAGCTGGAAGCTGCAGCCAGATAAGTGCAAATACTAAGACAGGAAAGTTTAACAGTAACAGTCACAACTGGATAAAGATATCCAGGAATGTGACATATTCTGCTGAAGTATCCAGTTCCTTACTGTCTGCCTTTCAGCATAGCATGCATTCATCTGACAGAAAGTCACTGGATTTAGTTCTGGAGCTTTTCATAATCAGGTCTGGCTATAATGTCTCTTTTTTCCCATCTGGCCCTTTGTTTATATCCTTCTAATATAGATACACTCATACTGAGTAAAGAGCACCAGAAATAGCACTGGCTATAATAATGAACTCCAGCACATTCATTATTTTATAATATGTTGAATTGACTGAAACACGGGTTTATTTTTATGTTAAAAAAAATTGTAAAGTTAGAAAAATTTGGACTTTCCTTTAAATATGTTTCTGATAAATTCCTTCTCTCTCTCCTAAAAGCTGTGGTAAAAATGAGGTGCCTTGTGTACTGAGGTTTTGGGGTTAAGTATTTTCAGAGCAAAGACAGCAAATAGGATCTTGAGTGATGCATTGCAGAATCTCAGACAGCTCATGATGCACCTGTGGCACATGGCAAAAGAAATTTGTAGCGTGTCGATTCTAACACTTCAATTTTGGGATTTGTGCCTTCTGCAAAGCCCCTTGTTTCCAGCCCCAAAGCCAGGTCACCCAAGTCACGTGTGTGTTTGCACAGCAGCTGCTCAGAGTCAGCAATACTGTAGGTTTTCCAGTGTTTCTGTCCTGACCACAATAAACCATCCATTGCACTGCAGAAACTGGCAAGGCAATAATTCATGTTAATCGTGATGAATGTCTATGTCAATGTTTTAAATTAAGTGGTCTCAAGCAACGTGCTATGTCTTCCATGAGCCACACATGGTGTGTACAGACTGGGAGCTGCACCTTGCTGCAGACTGGCAGCTCCAGGCTGGGGATTGCTGGCCCTGCCTCTCCTTTGCCTTTGCTGATCTCTCAGAAACACCACAGCACAGCAGAGTGCAGCCTGTGCATCACAGTAAATGCTAACTTTTGTTACATACACTGTGAAAAGAGAGTGCCTGCCGCTGTGAACACACTGAAAAATTATTCAGCTGAACCAGTCGAGTTAAAAGGCTCTGTCTTATTGTCCTGAGTTAGTTCACTACAAAATGCCAAAGCACACCTGGGAATGTGAGGAAAGTTAGTCCACAGACTGAAGTCCATCCAGAAATGGATTTTGTTTTTGTTAGAAAAACCTGAACTCCATTTTTATAAGCCAGACATATATTAATTTACCAGCCATTCATCTTATCCAAATCTGCCTGCAGAAGTGAACGGGAAAACAGTGTTCCTGGATAAATCAGTGTCAGAGATTTGTGTGCTTAAAGGCTGAAAGGATCTCTTCTGAATAGCCTTGTGGTATGTGCCTCAAACCTGCTGGGGTTTCATTGCAAGGCTCTGGTGCTGGAGGTCAGCCTGTTTGCACAGCACAGTACTAAATTTGCTAAGACTGACCGGGGTATTTAAGTAAACACGAATTAGTGTAGAAATTTCTGAAGTTAGAACATTAGGCAGAATCTTCCTGCTAATAAAATTAATGGTGTGTAGTTAGCTAGTGTAGGAAAACACATGTTAAAGCAATTTCAGGACAGTAGAGTAAATGTCTACAGAGGTTGCTGGAAAAATCTGGCAGTGTTGTCTTGCTCTGCAGAACAGACATTCATGGCAAAACTGTAGCAAAGTGATATATTTAATCTGATTTATATGTACTTTTCTTCTTTTAAAAAAGGCAACCAAACTAGGAGTATGATTAGAATCAAAATAAGTGCTCAAAGGGAAAATATTTATATGGGCTTCAAGTCAGAATTTTAGCTGTGATGAGGCCAAAATGAACACAGTCCAAGAGCCAGAAATTCTAATTGTATTCAGAACAATAGTTTTAAACAAAATAATCTGATCAATTTACTGTATAAAAGCCCCAGAATCTATCTGTGCCAAAATTTTGTGCTTGAAGAGACAGCATGTTTTCAAAGTACAAAATAATGGAGAGTATTTTAAAAACATCCTAGTGGTGAAAATGAGGACACAGAACTGTCCCTTTGCAGGCAGAGGAAGGAACTCAGCAGTATTCATGAAGAATCAACCACAGCTGAACTCTAGAAATCCAGAAGCTGTGACTGCACTGTGAGTGCAGAAAATGGCTTCCTGGGTGCATATGGTACCTCTTGCACACAATCAAGACTTTATATGAAAGGTTTTTGAGGACCGGGTAGAATTCTGTCATTTTTCCCATGTACAAGCTTTCTTTTTGTTAGAGCACAGCACTGGAGGGAGATAGCCTACAATGCAGGAAAGGGACAGAGCTGCAGCTGAAGCACAAATACCTAAAACAAGAAAGCAGGAAAACCAATTTTGTCAGCAGGGAAACTAAACATTGCTTTGAACCCAGTTGAACCTAAAAAGCTTTTTGACCATCCCATAACCTGTGGTGACAGGTGATTCCTCTCCTTTTAATATTCCTTTGATTTTGTTGTTATAATGTGCAAAACACCTCTAGAGAGGGCTAAATTTTCAAGTTGGACTGCTTAGGGGCTGTCTCTTCTGGGACTTTCCCCAGCACATAAGCCAAAGTTCCTGCCATGGTGAGGGTGAAAAAGGAGATAATGGGCTCTTTCACCTTCAGGTGCTGCCTAGACAGCCTTACTGCCATCCTCTGCCTCCCCAGCTGCAAAGCAGCAGCTCCAGGTGAGCTCCTGCAGCTTTAAACACACTTCTGATATGTGTTTGTTTTAAGCTTCTCTTTAAACACTGCCATGTTTCTTTCCTGGGTCATTTCTCAAGGACTTTGCTGTCCCTGCCATTAGAAACACTTCTATTTTTAATTTATAAAATGGTGAAGAGAAAGGTTGAAAGTGAGTGAAGTGACTAAAGGTGGTTTCTGACAATATTTTCCTCCTAATGTATTTGCACCTTGATATAAGAACACAGAGTATCACTCCAGGACTTGAGGGTCATTCCTCAGCAGTCTCAAGAAAGTATGGAAGGCAGTTTCAGAGCAGAAATAAAACCTATCTGTGGCTCAGGCTTCCTGTCCTGTGTCTGAATAATTACAAGCCAAAATTCACATGTTCCTGATGTGGAGACACTAACCACAAATAGCACCATTCAGGAGTTCTGTTACTGTCTGAGAAAAAAACCTCCACAATGCCCTCTGTGGTTTTGGGCTTTTTTCCTAGTTCTGCTTCCTGATAAAGGCCTTGTGCATTAAAACGGACACATACTCTGAGATACTATTTGATCTGCAGTTTTATTCTTGTAGACTATGGCAACATTTTCAGACTGAGCAGTGATTTCTTGCCAGAAAAGCAGCCAAAGTTAGGTTTAAGCTTTCATGACTTGTCTGTTCCTATTTTCCACCAGTTGCTTGAAACTGAAACAAAAATACTGACCACCCAACTTGAGTATTTCTAGGACTGCTGCACCTTTTAAAAGTAATGCTAAGAGCCCTTTATGTAAACCACAGTTTGGTAACTGCTTTTTATTTTTTCAACCACACGTATAAAACATTTTGACCTCACAATATTCTCTCACCAGCATCTGACTTTTTCATACGATTCTCTTCTGTTATTTTGGGTAGGAGGGGAGGAGGTCATAAACAGGGCTCAAAAGGCTGGGAGTGCCCTACAGGTAACTTCAGGTCTGAATCATTTCTTTGGGTCTGCTCAACTTCACCAGCTTCCTTGGTAGGTTATGCCCAGCATGGTGCTCTGGGATGCACCATTCCATGCAGTTCTTCCATAAACCATGTCCAGAGAGCAGTAATTCAGAAAAGTCTTATGGTCAGCTGGGTTTTGGTGCACCTTTGAGTGGACAGGAGGATTATACAGCACCAAGGACATCATTATCTGCCAGTCAATGTGGATTTGGGCCTTCCCTTCCACCTTTCTGAGTGCTCCCAGGAGCTACAGACCAGCAGCCCCAACATCTCCTACACACACAATTCTCCCCCAGCAGTGAGTGTGTGCAGGTGAAAGCACTGGGGGTTTCTGTACAGAATTTCAGTAGATGCTGATGTTGCTGGGGTGCTCTCAGTGCAGCTAGGGTGACCACCGGCAGCAGAGTGGGCACAGTGTGTGTGCCAGGAGGATGTACTGTGTGCCTGGGCTCCCTTACCTCACCACTGCGGAGTCTTCCAGGCAGAGGGGTCGACTCTTGTCGCTTCCTGCGCAGGTCTAATTCTTTGCCCTCAGTGAGTTCTCTCACTTCAATGGGAGCACGGCAGGACAGTACTTCTGAGGAACATTTTTTTTGTGATTCATAGTGCTTGTGGAATAACACCACTTTGACCTGCTCTGTTTGTGAAAAAACATAGTGTGTCTTACCTTTATTCATTTGCTCTGAAAATGCTTTTGCTTTACCTTAGTAATGCCTAATTGAATTTTTCCAAGAACTGCTGCCTTTGTATTAATTTTTGCCCTGGATGTGGACTTGGACCTGGGTGGTTTCCTTCCAACTCACACAGCACGACTGTCCTTACATGGCAATTGGGATTCAGACTTTCTTTCCCCTTTCTTGGCTGTGTGTTTTGAATACCCTTTTGTCTCTATCCTGTCACAACACCACCGCCAAGCTGAGATCTCATTTTACATCTGAATGCTTTCCTCAAACAACTAGGTCCTGTTATCCCTCCCTATTCCATGAATTACTAGAATGAACTTTATCAAGCACTATATATAATGATTCCCTTTTAAAGAGCAAAATGTTTTTTCTGGCTCTTGTTTGTGTAACTCCTGGTGACTGAAAGATCTGTAAAGTCCCTTCCTGCTGCAGGCTCACTCTCAGTGGGATGCTTTAGCAGTTTGGATGCATGTGAACAGATATGTGCTGTTTTCCAAGGGAAGCACCCATTTGTTAGCAAGAGCTGCTCACTCTCCTCTCCACGGGAGCCCTTTCCCACTGACCTTTTTGAACCACCAGAGCAAATCGAATTATGTAGCTCTACAAAATGGAAACCAGCACTGGGGCTGTGTGAGGGAAGTGTTCCAGCTTCAGTGCAGTTGCCCAGGGAAGCAAAGCCAACAGAGCTCAACGCATTGTCCAGGATGAGTAAAGAACAAGGGCCTGCTAAACAAGTTTTGTCTCTCAAGTTTGTATTATCTTCCTTATGTCATCTCTTAGGCAAGACTACATAGGCAAGATGATGAATTTTTTTGCAAGATTTTTCATGTTTGGCTATGATTGATGTAATCCGTGCAGTACCTGCTAATAGGGTTTCCAGGACTGGTGAGACAGTGGGAACCAGTGCCAGAAATAACAGCTCCAAGTTCAGAAAGGCCATATGTACTTTCAGTCTTGTGACAAAGGAATGTACCAGTTCTTGTAAATGGGACACCTCTACCCCTCCCTGCTTCCCAGGCTCTGTACACACTGCCACTTCCCAGGCAAGTGGTGTGTGCTGCCCTGTGAGCCAAGTAGCTCCTCTAGATGCATCAGGCAACACATGGGGGAACAGTCAGCAGGAAAAGAGAGGGGAGGGGGTGTTGGAGCAAAGGGCCTGGCAAGCAAGGCATCTGTGGGATCCCAGGGTAACTCTTCTCCTTCCCTGGCCATCCAAGCAGCTGATATGGCTGAGCAGAGGAGGACAGCAGCAGGGACTGGTACCCAGCCTATGACAGCAATTCTGTGGGATTTCATATGAGCACACATTTGCCCTAACAGGTCAGGTTCAGTGAAAACTGGAGGCAGGGAAATAAAGTTTCCTTTAAAACCGCAAATAATAATTGAAGAAATTGATCAATCCACTATTGTTGAAACAAATTGTTAAAAATGAAACTGACTTCTCTTTAGTGTGTGTTTCAAACCTACCACTTCCCTAAAATGGACTTAGAATGCACTAAATGGACTAAAATGGACCTTTCCTCAGAAACGCTGCATGACTGGAGTTGCAGTTCAAAAGAGATCCTGACCAGAGGCATTTCCATGGCCAAGCTGAATTGTAAATTGAAGTAACCAATACTTCTTAGCTGATCTTTGGTGGATTTCTTTTCCAGTAACCCTGGAACACTAGCAAATCTTATTGCATATCATTGCTCAAATCTAGTTGCATTTCAAGTCTGTCTTCTTCAGAACGATGTCCTCAAGCTTGAGAGGATGATACTGATTTGAGCAGGCTCATCTAAAATGCCTTCATCTTTCACGCAAAGATGCTTACAAGCTTACACAACAGCAGTGAGTCATTCACATCGGATCATGGCTTTATTCACACAGGAAAAGCAAAACCAGTATTCTCTGTCCCCAGCCTCAGCACTGCTAATATGCAGGAGATATATGATAGATGTACATTATGCCCTGGAAAAAATGAATCATTAGTGGCTGATGATGTCTTCTTAGTGGACAATCATGCTGTAATTCATCGGTATTAGCTTATTTTCCATGTTCCTTTTCCTTCTTTCTAAGGGGAAAGAAATGTGAATGATATTTCTGCACTTCAAGGAAAGGAGCACAAAGGTCAAAGGTGCTAAAAGCTCCGCTCGTATGGTCAGAGGCACTACAGCTGTCAGTTTGCTTTGCCCTTTATACTGTGTTAATTAACCCTGTTAAGAATGGCATAAAATTGATATAGGATTTAACAAGTGAATCAGTCTTTTTTTTAGACTGAGGACATGATTCAACAAGTCCCTTTTGCATTTGCCTGACAGTAAGAATGCAGTAATCTCACAGAAGTAACCTGTAATGCATTGCTGAAGGGAGGCACTGGGGATGGGTCAAACCTGTGAAATTAAGCAGAGTTGATCTTAAGCAAAAGCAGCAGCTTTCACTGCAGCTGGGACCCATATCTTTTGTATTTGACTTTATAAATTTCAGCTACGTAGCCAAGGTCAGCCTTGGTGTAGGTGGACCTGGTCACTGGGGAGGATCCCAAGCTGAGGATGGAGTGAGGTGCCTTTCCTGCTTCTTGAACTGTAGAGGGAGCCTAGGCAGTTGTCAGACTAAATCTCTCTAGATCATGTGCATGCCTGTACATGGCCAGTGAGATGAATCCTGCCTAATTCCTGACTCTAGTGATAAGTTCATGTCAGCTGTATAATCAGACCACGTTGTTCAGGAAAAACAAGAAGAAAAAGGCATATTAAACAAAGGATATAAGACAGCACAGTATGTGGGCTTTTTTTTTGTTGTTGTTTAAAAAAAACCCAGCTCTTTGCTTTTTTCAACTAATTATCAATAGCACAAGATAAATTATCTTTTAATTTTAAATTATTTTAAAATATCTATAAATAGGACATCATGTTTAAATCAAGTGAGCAGCTTTTTTATAAACCCCCACAGAGCAAGGACATTAAGATGCAATGCTTTTTCAGGGCTCTAACTTTGTGCTCAAATAGCTATTTTTACATACTAAAAACTTGAAATTATAAAACAATTGTGTCCAAGCCAATATCATTGCCTAATCTTCTTCCTGATATTACTCTGGTTTTGTACTGAATGACATTTGGATCTACAGATCTGCTGCATTGACTGGAGACAAAAAACGCATGTGCTAAAATTTGATAAGCAAATCAATAAATCGTATGTCCCTTTAAATATAATGGAAGTAAAGGCTCACATTGATCTACATCAACTCTGATTAGAGTTGTGTGGTATTCTCTTTGGAAAAAAAATAGCAGAATAGCTCCTGATGAGTGAATTGTAGGCATCAGATATTATGTAGCTGGCTCTCTGTGAAGTCAGGCAGAGGAAGCAAAACAACCAGGGAGCCCCAGGACTTTACCAGTTTTTACAAAATGTCATCTGTTTAAAAGTGAGGTCTGCAATGTATTTTCTACAGCTCAAGTGTTCCTCGACATTTTCATCAGTAAGGAAAAGAAGAAAAGAAAACGTAGAAAATAGACCCATCTCTGAGCCGAAGAAATACTGACATATGTTGCCCATTCATTTAAGGCTTTGATTTTAGGGAAACTTGCCCAGTGCACAATATGATGCTGCCAGCACATTCAGAGCAGAAGTAAAACTCTTCCCAAGATACGTTTATCTTCACTTTCCTGGGACACACAATTTTTAAAATTAGGTATCTAAGTGCTTTGCACACTTCCACTCTCTAATTTGCTGAAAAGTGGTGCTGTTTTTGCCCGTGGATGTTTGCTGTACCTGCCCACTGCAGCCTTCCTTCAGCCCTCCCTGTGCTGGACAGTCCCAGCAAGTAAGGCAGCCTCTGCCACCTCAAAGCTTGTCAGCTGCCAAGATATCAAGAAAGGCAGAAAGTCAAAATCCTCTTTGGCTTCCTTCAAAGCTTGTTAATTCATACTTTTTATTTTCTGATTTTGGTTTGAGCAGGTTACGTATCCAGAGTTGTCTGGGTTGGGAACATCTTATCATCAAAACTCACTATTGACATGGTGCTGCTTTGCCCTTGACTGCAGGTTTGTTTGATTGTCACCCCACATTTTGTACAATGCGTTTTCCAAAGGGATGTTGCCAAGAAGGCTGTGGAACAGAGAGGAGCCAGCTGTCAGACTTGTGGGGCATGTAACACACCCCCTCTCTATGTGAGAAGTGTCTCTGGAGCTGGGGATGCAGGGTGAAGTGCCAGCTCTCTCTGTGGGCTCAGAGTGCCTGCTTACCTGGGAGATTCTCCAGCTCCTGTATGCCAAACAGACTGAAAATGCCTACATGCATGTCCTCCTCAACCTGGCTGACTTGTACATAACATGAGGATAGGGAACACTGCCAAAGAATAAACAAAAGACTGGTGAGTAAAATAGGGGAGAAAGTGGTTGAGCAGCACTTTTTTCCTCTCTTCATTAGCTCTGTCTTGTAAAGTAACAACCTTTACCTGTGGAAGTGAGTGCTGCTTGGACCTCATAAATGAGCTGAGGTAGCAATGGACAGCCCTACATACAGTTACACAGATTCCAGGGGCATCCCATCAAGTAATTTACCATGGCTTCTTCTTGTGACTACTAGCATTCCTCAGAAAATGAAGACTGCCTCTTTCCCTAGACAAAACTTCTCCAAATTACAGAAACACACAATATTCTGAGTTGGAAGGGACCCACAAGGATCATCAAGTTCAACTCTAAAGTGAATGGCCTATACAGGGATTGAACCCACAGCCTTGGCATTATTAGTGCCATGCTCCAACCTAAGACCTTTTCAAAGAACATGAAACAAGTCTGTAAAATGAGAGTTGTGGGTAGAAAGCAGGTGAACAGCTGAGCAGATCTGGCTACAAGTTAAGAACAACCACCTTTCCTTTTGAAGAAAACTATCAGAGCTGGGCGTCTCTCTTGAGCATGCTACCCAGCCCTGAAGAAGACTAAGCATTGTTTTCTACTAATTTTGGATGAAGTAGGTTGGTGCTATAAACTTAGCCTCTCCTTGTTTCATATTTGTCTTTTCTCCTCAGGACTCTATCTCACTCCTTCTCTTGCTGTAAGTTTAGAGAAGCAACAAATTTCTATCACATCCAGTGCCCTCACTGCTAGGGTTGTGCTAAGGGCCTTACACTTTCTCCTATCCCTGGTCTCTCACACAAATTCTTATGGTGTTTACCATGGCTTAGTGCAAAGTAAGTGCTGTGCTGGATTAACTGTGGTGCCACCAGCACATCTTGCTCTTGTTGATTCCTGTGGAAGCTCTGATTTCATGGTGCCCTGTTATCAAAGGATATCATATGCAACTTTTTCACAAGTGAAATCAGTACATTCTTTAAAACCAGAGCAAAACATTCATATCCTTGCCATGCCCCAGGAAAACTGCTTTCCTGACAGGGATGCAGTACTATTGAAAACAATTGTAAGGATGGAAACATGCATTGGTGTATTTTATTGGCTTATTTGAACCTTGAAATGGAGGAGCATGCAGAAAAGTAGGACACCAATGGCTCATCCTCCTGCCTGACATTGATACAGGAAAACATTTTGGGATTTATTTTAGGAATGGACTATGTGAAGAGGTCTCTTCTCTGTCCATGTGAGTACAGCTGAGGAATTCTGTGCTCTTTATTCTCTGCATCTTCAGATTTTACTCATAATCCTCTAAAAATGTGGGGAAGTTGATTAATAGAAGCTGCATTTTGGAAACAAAGCATCTTCTTTTCCTTATCAGAGAGATTTTTTTGTGCCATAACTTCAAATGTACTAGAAAACCCATGCTTTTGTATTGTCACTCAATGTTTGTGTTTATTATTGAATTCTTTTTTTACACTGATTAAGAAGAAGTACTGGCTGCCCACAAAAGATTAAGAATCCATGTAGATAATTTATCTAAGCTCAGATCTTGTATACAATTAAAATCCTTCTGCAATTTTGTCTGTGCTTTGAAATTCAAATGGTTAAGAGAAAAGCTCCTTAAGCAGATTGTAGCCAGTTAGATATTTTATTGTATATAAATTGTAAGTACATGCTTACCAACAAATATGCATAATGCGACAGTGTGTTTTGCTTTAGCAGAGTCATGTGGATGGAGAAAAGTCTCCATTTCCAAACTAGCAGAAAGTTGCACGGGCTCTCTCCCTGTGCTGCAGATAAGACCTGTATTATGGCCTTGTTCTTGAAAAACCACAGACCCCCACTGTTTGTTTAAACCTGTTACAGAGGCTGTGTTTCATCTCATAGCCTTCAGAGCAGCACACTGGAGTTAAGAGGTGGGATGCTACTGAAATTCAATAGGAACTGGGCATCTAGTTCCTTCAGACCCCTCTGAAAATCCCTGTCCAAATGGGGAGGAATTAACAGCTGCAAAACAGATTTTTACTTTACTTGGAAAAACTTTTATGTACATCTGAATTCTAAAGACCCTTCCTGTCCCAACTCTCCCTTGTCATTCAGTGCTAAACTCATCCTCAGCTTTGTGGAGCGAGATGCTGTGCTTTAAAAACCATCATGTTTTAATGTGTAGAAAAGCACTTTTTTTTGGCCCAGGATTGAAATTAACTTCTCTTGGGCTTTGAATCAGTTTTTGTTTTCAAAAAAACCCTATAATTTAATGTAGACAGCAGGCTGGAAGTGTCAGCTGTCTGAAACTGTTCAGCAGTATGAAACTTCAGAATAAGTCCCAAGACAGAATGGTTACTGGCCAGTTAGTAAAACAGGTAATTAAAGATATTTAATAGGTGCAATTAACAAGTACGTCTGTGCTTTATCACTTAGCTCTTCAGTTTATCACAGGAATATCACTTCCAGGTATTCTGGGCTGTATGAAAATATTCATGCTAGCCCTACCTTTTCTTTCTTTTTTTTTTTTTTTTTTTTTTTTTTTT
>PYHW01010784.1:500678-538507 GCA_013186435.1 Turdus rufiventris | reverse complement strand
TATAATGGGCCATCATCCCACGCTGTGCCATGGAACTATTCATCTGTCACCACACCAGAAGATGTGGTCTGTAAATTGAAGTCACAATAAAAATATCGATAGCATCACATGATGCTGCTTTTCATGGACAAATGGCAAAGCCTGCTTTGCATGCCTGGATATCTGTCTATGAATTGCAAAGATGTGGGATCAGATGGGCTTTGTTTTCTTAGGAAAAGTGGAATTTCCTCTTTCCTCTGAAACCCATGTTAATATTAACAGAAGATATGAATTTTTCCAATTACATAACAAAAGGGATTATATTGTGCCAGATTCATTTCCAAGCCACATATCCCAGAGAAAATCCAAATTCTCGAATGAGAGACTACAAAGCTCTGAAGATAGATAAGCTCTGAGAATGCAGGTATCAGCTTCCTCTGGGTTTGGGATATTTAGGTGAGGGAGACAATACATTCAGGCATGTCTCAGTATGGTTTTAGTTGTGTCTTCAATTTCCAGGCAGACTGAAAAGACTGAATCCAAACATTTGGAATTTATTATAGGGAGGAAAGAGGTAAATCATTGATCTTCTCTTGGTTTGGATTCAGAATATTCCCAGTAGCTGATTCCTACAATATGTAAGTGAAATTCTTTCTTTTTTGCCTTTCAGTGCCTGTGGTTCAGTGCCTAAAGAGCATTGATGAATATTTTAACAGCTTGCACCAATTTTAATGCATGTTAAACACAACCCCCAAACCCTTCAAAATTTGCATGATGAAAATATAGTTATATGGAAATTCATTATCAAACATGATCAAAGAAAAATAGATATACATACATATGTTTCTCTGTGCCCATATAGGCACTGGAATTAATCTCTGTCTTTTACAGGAACTGCATCTTCTCAGTCTCAGGTAATGCTGCAAGTTACTGTAACCTACAACTCTGTTAAGATTTTTCTGTAACTGTAGGTCAGTGTAAAAATAAAAACTGAGGAGGATGTCAAATACTGGCTTTCTCATGCAGCATGTTCACAGTCAAGTGCTAGAAATTTAGTCCTATAAAGCATCTAGTTTGGTGTGGGACTTTCCTAGGTCTCAGTGCACAGTAAATATTACAAGAAAGTAATGAGATGGGCTACACAAAAACAATGACCATACAAGATCCTAGCATGAATAAGGAGCTGCCACAAATTATTATTCTGTGAGTTGGACTCCAGGGAATAGTGAGCTATGAGTAGGATATAATGGCCTAGGGAAATCTCATAGAAGTTAATGGTACTTATAGCACTGTGGTATCAACTAAGCCCTGTGGCCTTTTGTTGAAATTGCTGCACAGGAGGACGGTGTCATCTGTGGGCTAGTGGGGAGCACAACAAAGCCTACTTTTCACTTTCATTTCTTCTTTTACTTTCTGACAATGCATTTGTGACTCTTCCTGGTTTTCAGGTGAATGAATGCTGCTTAGTTTAGTGCCAAAGGTGTGAGGGGATAAGTTTCCCTTGTGTTTCTATACACGTTGAAATAATTGCATCTTGAGAAAAAGAAAACTCTTAATGTACTTTCAGGCTCAACAGACATAACTGCTCTGTTTTTACTCCATGCTGTGGTAGCTACTCCTAAGCACAGATAATTTTTGATTACTCAGCTTGGAAGATCTCACCATGCTGACTGACCACTGACCCATATTCTCAGATTCTGTTCCAGTTATGTTGTGATAATTGCAAGGAAATTAATTTTAAAAAAAAATTTGGAGTAATTTTTATGAGTTTCCCCTGATTTTGGAGGCTTTCCTCGTATTACAGAGAAGACTTGCTCTACCTGACTTAAAGCTGTATATGGGGTGTATTGGGAAAGAATGTTTCTTTCTCAGATCACAAACAAGAGTTTCTGACTTTCTAGCCAATATTTAAATTACACCGAAGTTCCAGTAATTTTTGGAAGAGGTCTTCTGCCTTCTGCTTGCATTTCCTCCCTTTTAATAGGAAACTTTGTTCCTGCATCTGAAAGTGAAGAAAAGCACACTTCATTAAGCCTGCAATTGTTTAGAATTCAGAAGTGTAGATTGATTAGCAAATACTCTACAATAGCTCTTCTAATGGAGAGCTTTAAATAAATGGGTTTTAAACTATTCTTACAGTTTCTAGTGCTTTTTATACACTCCAAACATGCTGTGTACACTATTCTTTGACTCTGCTGTGTTCCTGGAGGGGAATGAATTAGAATATTCTGAATGCCTTATGTAATGTATTTAGAGAACTTTTTTGTTTGTATCTTTGTCTGAATTTCTTGGACAGAATTAATTAATGGCAAAGTATAAAGGCCAACTCTGAAATCCTAGCTGACTTATACACTAGAGCTCAATTTGTATTCTACATCAAGAAAATGTTTGGATTTGAAAGAAGGACACCATTATCAAAAAGACTTCTGTGGATGGCTCTGTTCTTCAGAGCACCATCTCTTTGCCACAGAGTTTTAACGCTTGGGTAATTCAAAAGGAAATTAGTTTTTTGATCAGGGTACATATTTAATTTCTTATTAAAATCAATGCAGAGCAGGAAATAGTAACGGAATTGGGATAGGAAAAATTATAAAGATTGCATTTGTTTAAAACAATGTTAATTTCAGGTGAAAGGTAGAGAAAATAAAGTCTGTAGCCTGAAGACTTTTATAGTCCTGTGGCAATCTGATGGAGTAACAGCTTCTAGAAAGAGAAAGATTTCTTTTCATATTCATATTTATATTGGTAGCTATATTTCTTTGTCCAGTAGTGCATTAGTGCAGTAATACATAAGGATTAGTTCCCTAGTGGGTATAAGTTTATCTAGCTTCATTGAAGTCAGTGCAACAAAGATAATTTACATGCATTTCCAAAGAGTTTAATCAGCTGGTCTCTGCAGCATTAGGGAAGTCAGCAGCAAAATCCTGCTTTTGTCTTTGTGGAAAAGAGGTTATTCATGAAATGCCATGTTGTGATGCAGAAAAGAAAAGCAGCAGCTGAGTGTTACTGTGTGTGCCTCACCCCTCTGCCTGCTCACTGTGCTACAGGCAAAGGGGAGCAGATGGTGGTCCTGTTTGCACAGCTACACTTTCCGAGATACCACGTGCTACAGATGGGCAAGGGCTTTCCTTGTGGGCAAAGCTGCTCTGCCCAGGTGATAACAGAGAGATGAAAACATACCACATCATCTGGGGCTGTAAGATGTACACCAGATTCTATTAAAGCTGCTGTAATTTCCCCACAGTTCCCTGTAGGAGCAACTTGAGTTCCTGCTCTGTACGTGGTGGGGCCCAGGGGAAGATGGGCCACCCCGTGGTTGTGGCAGACTGAACCAGTGCCTGTCCAGTGAGAGCTGTAAGGGGCAGAAAGATCAGCAAGGAACGCCAGAGGGTTTCAAGTTTGTGCATTAAAATCAGGAAACACAGTGGAATTTTTCCAGTCTAGACATCTCAAAGCTTGGAGAGGACCAACCTTGCTGATTTTTTTTCCCTGATCTATTTCTTGTGTTCTCAGACTTGGAAATTTGTGTGGTCATGCAAATCCAGACATAAAGTCAGCATAATGGTCCAGTAGCTCATATATAATGCCTAGCCAGTAGGATGCAAAGACTTCTGGGTAGATGGAAGATCTTGTCTATATGTTTTCCAGGATTATTCTCTCTGTCAAAGAGAAATTGGACAGGAAAGAGTAGAGTATTGATAACATAGTTTATGCTTTTAAATATTTATAGTGTAGGGAAGGGATTGGTTGAGATGGTATTTTCTGGTTTCAAAATAATTTTTCTCCTCACGCTAGCAACTCTCTTTTTTTTCCTTCTCAAACATTATGTATTTTCTGCCTCATTTATTTATCTCTGTGGCACCTTGGCATGGTTGTGAGAAATGTTAAACACTGGCCAGTCTGAGTCTTTAGAAACAGTGGAGCATTAAAGACAATTTTGTAGCATCAAGCTCTGAATGCAAATACTTATCACAGTAATGTCGTACTGTCCTATTTCTCCGATACCAGTGAATTTCCACATTCCTACAAGAGACGGGGTATTAGGATAAGGACAGTAGCTGGTGCACAGAAAACCCAGCTTCTCAGACCTATTTGACACTGGGCAATCATGGATTTCCTCCAGAGCTGTTGAGAGCACTGTGGACAAGCCTGTGTTTATACTCCTGCAGTACAATGTGAGCAGTGGCACAGAAATGCTGCTGGGCTCCTGCCAAAGGGCCACACAAAGGCAGCCAGATCATTTCCCTGCAATGCAAATGCGATGACAGTGGCAGCAGGGGAAGCCTGGCTGTGCAGCCACCTCCTCCTCTCCCCTGCTCAGCCTCCCCAGTTCTGGTACTCTCCTCTACCAGGAGAGCTGGCTGCAAAGGGATTTTGTTAGGCACAGTGTCTTCAGAACTCAAAGCTCATGCCCATCTGACTTTGGAATGGGAACAGGAATATCCCAGGACCCTTACTGACCCTTCCCTTCAGGTGTCTTTGGAGTCTGGCAAGTGGCCAGAGTGGGCAGGACCGTTCCCTCATGAGGCCCCAACACAACTTTCAACAAAACCTCTTCTCTGTGTCCCAATGAGAGGACTGGCAGGAGCTGGGGGAGGAGCACCAGCAGGGCAGTGTGGAGCCCTCAGTGGGAAGGGCCCACGGAGAAGTTGCCGTCTCCAGCGTGAGCAAAGACAGCCCCCCAAGCTGGGATCCCAGACAGTCACCCTGTGCACAAGGTACAGCACTCCTGGGGCAGAGGGAGATTGCAAAGAGGGAGGAGAGGGAACTAGAAGAGAGGTGAGCAATTAAAAGAGGAAGGGACTAAAGAGAGGAGAGAAACTTGGATGAACGGGCTTGGAAGAACTTGACCCACTGCCTGAAGGGAAAATAAGATTCAATGGGATGCTCAGATATGCAGAAACTAGAGAATGGTCATGCTTTGGGGAGCAGAAGGAGAATTTACTGTACAATTAATTGCTTGATGCAATCCTGAGTATGCAATGACTGAGGGAGTTGAGTGGGAATACCCATGTTATGAGGACAACTACAATGTGTATTTTTCTTCAGATACGTACTTTGCTTTTTCTTTTTTGTCTGATTCCCACCTATCTGCAGAATTTATCAACATGCAATTGTATTTTCTACATTGCTGATCTCCTAAGCCATGAAGTCAGAAAACTCTCTAAAACCAATTTTCAAAATGAGAAATATCCCTTCCTGAAGTCAGCAAATAAGGGATTCACTGCATCCCAGTCCATCAGGTTTCCCATCTGTTCAAAAGAATATGGCTGTTTCCATGAAATGAATACTTTTCAAAATTTATTTTTGGAGCAGGGGAGTACATGTATGTGATTAGTAAATAAGATATAAGAGATGATGCCCTCCTCTAAAAGGATAGTTAGACCTGCTCTTTAGCATGTGTATTTGACAACGCTCAAATATAGTTTGTTTTCTTGAGCTTGAATGTCTTTGGATCACAGATGCTCAAGGATAAAAGTTTACTTGTTTGTTTGTTTGTTTTTTACTTGTTTTCTGAGTGGAATTTTATAAGTTTATTTATATATGTGCAAAATGCTCTATTCTACAGAGTGGAATGTCAGACTATTTATTTTGGCACCTATTTTAAGAAATAGGTGCTTTTACTTTGCAGCTGAAGTGATTTTGCTTCAAGTTCCCTTAACATTCTAAACTCCACCAGAGCCGTGGTTGGCTATAAAATAAAGAGTACTTGGCTTTATAAATTTCATAAATATAACCTTCTGTTTCCATGTATCTCACATGGGTCAGCATGCTTGGATTTACTGATTTTTTCCCTTCATTTTAATTCTTATTGGAAAGTTAGTAATGTAGGGTGTTAAGTTCCAGATGTCTTTATTTTGATACACGATTATTTATTGCTTGATTAAGAAAATTTTGCAAAATGCCACTATCTGTGTCATGGCAGAGTACTCTCGATGCAAAATGCAGTAATACAGTATTTCCCCACTGGTATTTCTCCTAAGAAATACCAGCTTTTTGTTTCGTGTTGGGAAGGCAGGCTGAGGAGAGCTGGCCATCACAGCCTTGTCTTTATCAAACACACAATCCATGCAACAGCATCCACAGGACAGATCTCCACCCAGGCACTGGCTACAAGCCAGGCCTAACTCACTAGGTAGGATCTGCATGAAAAGAGAGATCCAAGCTGGAAGCAGCAGGCACAGGGATGGATCTGAGCCCTCTCTGAGCAATGTGTGAGTGCACACATTCGTGCTCTCCCGTGTCCTTGGGGCACTGGGAACACCATGGGAGAGAGCAAGCAGGAGATTCAGCCCTCAATCTCATTGCTGTTGCACCGGTCTCGTGATGGCAGCACAAGACTGCTCTGTCACCTCTTGGTAAATACAAATGAGGCAGCAACACAATACAGCCTTGCTCTTCAACTGCAAGAGAAGTGGTGACTTTGCAGAGTGCTCAGGTTCCCCACTCCTCTGTCCTTCTTGGGGAAGATCCAGACCCATCCCCATGAGCTCTTCAATCCTCTGAGATGGGCTGACCCCATGCTGGCACAAAAAAATTATACCTCTGCTTTAGTCTTTCTTGGCCACCTGCTGCTAAAATCAGCCCGCTGATGTCTCACTTCCCAGAGCAACATTTCAGGATCTTCATTTCTATTTAGAAGGGGCTATTTTATGCTTGGGTTTTGCTGTGAGGCAGTGTTGCCGTTTAATATTTCTCTACATCTATAAATTTCAAGCTTTTAGGATTGAGAGATAGGGTGGAGAAAGTATCTTCCCTTCTTGTGTTCTTATGCCAGTAACTGAATGTAAATAGCTGCATTAATGAGGCTTGTTGAAAGTGTTTTATTAAGAAATGTGAGTCATTAGCTTTTCAGTAAGAAAGTGTAAACGACCCTTCTTATACTTGCACGTGAAACTATAAAACTTAATTTCCTATCCATACAAGAGCATATTTGTTCATCATAGTACCCAAAGCACTTTAGTAAGGCATTTTGTCATTTTAGTTTGAAATAACTCTGTCACTTAATGCTGTCTTTTCGGCTGCACCACCTTACATTCCCAAATTCTTCCATAAAAGACAGTCTATGCTTATGTCAATGTAAAAATTAATGCATGGGTGATGTTCTGTGGGTTGAATCCTCATTTTGTTGTCTGGTTGGAGAGTGAAGAGACATCATTAAAACTGAATGGAAAATTTTCTCTACCTGTTGTTTTTACAAGTGGTTTGGTTGGACAGTTTGTTGCATAGTATATATTTTGAGTATGTATTTTGAATTTGCTTCTGTTTATTTTACTTGCATCTATAAATCAAGCTTTTTGAGGCTTCACAGACAAAAAATCTTGAAAATCTCAGTGGGTTTGACTCTTCAGAATGATGATGTTTTGGTTGTTGATGTCATGATAAATTTTTATTATCGAGAACTTTCTTCTAAGGGAATGGGGCTGTGGGATTTATTCAGAATTAGTAGTTATGTAGGGATGACGCTTGGAAGGGTAGCAGTGATGGACAGAGGCAGGGAAAGAAGGCTTTTGAAGAGGTGGAGAAAGGGTGGATGCACTCCTCACAGAAAGAAATGTCATGGCAAAATGAAAACAGAACATGACCAGAGGACAGAACCCTAACACCGGATTTTTTTCCATATTAAAAGAATGTAGTGAATAGTTCTGTAAGTGTTGTAGAAAATCCACAGGAAGAAACCTCATGGCAAGAAAAAGCTCATAGCTGTAGAAAAATATCCCAAAAATGTCTAGTGCCATTTTTATCAACAGTATCATTTTTGCTGTTTAACTCCAATAGTTACAAGTTCATGTGCAACAGAAACATTTTCCTTGGTCCTAAAATAATAATTTTAATATTGTTCCTATGTCTAACAGCAACAACAAAAAAAAAAGTTGGAAGTAACATTAAATGCCTTTGTGGATGCACAAATACATAATACAGAATCCAAGTCACATAGTAACAAAAATTGTCACATGCATTGGACAACAGTAAGGCTGTGTATTTTTCCTTAAGGCCTGAATCAACTGAGAAAAAGTGTGCCATGTTGAGCATTACACCGTTTTTGTCGAGATAATTCAATGTGTGCATTATTTCATTATTACTTCACTGCTTCCCTACTATGCTAAATTTCAAGAAAGCAATTTTATGTGCTCAGTATTTAAGCACACATGAAGACCTGCTGAGATTTGTTGAGATTACACTTAAAATCCTGCGACAGATACAGAGAATACTTGGCTTCTTCCTCCAAAAGGCTAGTCACATCTTCACATATGGGGAGATATTTATTGAGTGCAACGTTAACAGCTACCATATTGCTGTACTCCCACGTTGACACAAATGTTGGCAAAAGCTACTGTGCCAGCTGCCCACTTTACACACTCTAGTGGCACCTTTTCTCCTCTTCGAATCCATAAATTGCCATTATCATCCGATTAATGCTCAGTGATAGTTTTTTCTGCCTCACATATTTCTCAGAATATAAAAAAAGATGGATACGCGGGAGTCTGTAAAACCAGAACAAACCCAGCAGCTAAAACTTGTTTGATGCCAGAAAATACCCTGGAATCCTCTGTGGGAATATTATTACAGAGAACCAAGGATTAGTGTAGAGATTGAGGAGATTAAACCTTAATTAAAATAAGCACTTGGACACAGCAGACAGCTATTCTTCCAGTTGTAGTGGACAGGTCTTCCTGCAGCTGTGCAGGTCACACATCCCATCCTGCCCAAGGGGATGAGTTCCTGAAGTGGCTGCTGAAGGACACATTGTTTAGGTCAATACAGAGCTACAGAAGGCTCCTCCAGTCATGGGGCTTCTTTGCAACAAGATGAGGTGACTTCCATAATCAGCATTTATACCTAAACTGCAAACAAGTTTTTTTGTCCTTCTGTTCACTAACAAGACAAAGGGTGGGAGCTGCATTTCCCTCCTGAATGCACAGAACTGGAGGTGATGATAATTTCTGATAAGTTTTCATCTTCATAAGTATTTATTTCAGATCTAAGATAGTTTCTGCCTGCTTGCCTCCAAAATATGCTGCAAGGGTACATTCAAAATTTAAATTTGTGGTTTTACTTCTAAGGATGTTGACACAATTTTCTAATGGAGTTGTATTTCTCACATTTAAAAACCAAACAAATCAACCTAATTTGGTGCATACCATTTCTGTAATTGCATAATAATTTTTCCCTGTTCCTAAGAGATTTTATGTTCCTTATACTTGTGATGAATAGGAAGCATATAAAGATCATACTGTGGTTTACTAATAATGGAAATGTGAGGAAAAAGACTTCAGCTATTTATGTGCGTCCTTTCAGAACTTAATGGTCACTTCAAATATTGTGAAATAGAAACACAGAATACAAAAATATATCTAAATCATGTACCAGCATCTTTCCAATATGCCACTGTACCATTCTCGTCTGGAATTCAGGTATAGAGTCAAGAGGGGTTCATCTGCAGTGTCATTCTTTGAATGCTTTCAGAACTCCTGATGTTCTAATCCACTGTTATCCAGTATTTTATTACTCTCAGTAGGACATTTACTGAAGAGATGAAACCTGAGTAGGCCACAATTAATCCTTTCAGCAATTCCCATTGGGTACTCATGGCTACATGGAACTATTTAGTCTTAAGTGGAGCTCTGAAGGATCTCTGTGTTGTGATGGTGTTTGCCAACATTCCCTTCTGACCTAATCTGTGTTTTGGTGTCATGTTGTTTTAGGGACATATTTTTTAGCTTAGAAGCAATGTCCAGAATTAGACATCAATATGTACATCTCTTAAAGTAGAAGGGCTTCTACTGCTCAGACTCTCTCATAACTTCATTCCTTCAATTTATTCTGGCTTTGCTGAACTAAAAGCATTCCTCCAGATAATTGCCAAATTATTTGTTTGTAGTTTCAAGGCACATTATTTTCTAATTACTTGACATGGTACACTGTAATAACGAGTATAAAGTAGTAGTAGTAGTAGTTGATGTTGTTGTATATTGTTGAAGTACAGTGCCATCAAATTCCAGATCTATTTTTAGAATGTTTTCCTGTGAAAATCCTTCTCTGCTAACCAGTGAGTGAATGTATTTGAGATGATTCTCTCTGTTTCATCTCCTGTGTTGGAGTCAGTGAACTTCCTTTGTGCTGTCACTCTGAGCAAAAAGAATATCATCTCTGTCTTAGATGACTTCCTAAGAGATTCATCCTTACAGTTTTCCTTATCCTCTATTACTTGGAAAATATTTAGGTGTTATATATAAATAAAGAATAATTACATTGTATATGCTGTATTATTAGGGCAATGAATTAAAAAGACAAGATGGCAAAAGAAGTTGAGAGGAGAAGCAGAACTATGACTACAGTGCAAAGGGAAAAGCAAAAACTTTGCAGAACAGGAGAAAAAATCTTCCTTCGGAATTCTAGTAAGCAGTATTAGTGACTTTTAAAATAATAGTGTATACTGGGGCATGTACATAGGAGCACTAAGAAAGCTCAGCTATTTGGTGACCACCAAATGACACTGGTCTGCAGCTTATAAATAAGGTCTGCAGTTCATATACATTCTGTGGTTTTTGCAACTAAGCTGTGTTTGTGTCCAAGAGAAATGTTTGGATGACTGAGTATCTCCCACCTAGGAGTAGAGGAAAAAAGAGTGCACATTGTCAGCACAGGTCAAGAAGTAAGTGAAACTCAGAGTTGTGTGCCTGGATGCATTTAATCTTCTGAATCAAAGCATTGCCACCCTGCACATCCTTTTGAGAGACATTGGTGCCTTAGGCTTAAGTACCTAGTGTCACAGTGAATGAAGAGAGCCAGACAGCCAACTTACTGCTTAGGATGGAAAACAACTCAGCAACTGGAAGGAGGAGGAGCACTGGAAGAACCCTATGAAAACTGCAGAGATAGTTTATAGAAAATTCTTAATACAAAAGACAGATTGGAGCAAAAAGCTTCTTGAAATTCCCCTGGCTCAATGTTTCTGTGTGATGAGAACAGAATAGTTTAAAACCATTGGGGGGTTTGGCTTTGGTCTTGTTTATGCTATCATTGTCTTCCTCACAAAGAACACTTCTTTTAGAAATTCCAGTTAACTATGTTACACTATGAGTCAGTTACCAGCTCTCCAGAACTATCCTGAGGAGTCTGTCTAAAGAATGATGAACTTGGATGCCAGTGTAGCACCTGTGAGAGACACAAACAGATTCACTTGGTGGGCACAGCCCAGCAAAGCAGGATTCTTGCAGTGCTGGTGTGTGCAGCAACTGCACAGAGCAGCAGGGACAGAGCTCTGTGGGGCTTGTGCCATCAGCCACTGTGATCACAGGGCCACTCTCATTCAGTAATAAACACAGGAAGCTCTCATTTTCTTAACTGACTGCATCTAGAGACTATCAGTGGGTCATTACTCCCTTTCCACCATGAAACAAGAACATGCAATAGATTTTTCCCCTGGTCTGTTTTTTTTTTCCTCCTTACTCTCTCTTTTTGGACATTCTCTCTAGCAGAGCGATTCTGCAGGGCATAAGAGAAGATGGCTACATCTTTGGTGTTTGGATTTGTTATATCTGTGTTTTGTCATTGTAAAGCCAATGTTAGGAGCTTTAGCAGTTTTTTCCCCGGAGTTCAGTCTTGATCTTACTGCCAAGGAAATGTACATCAAGTAAGATTTTGCATTTTAAGGGAAAAACGCAAACAGGGAAAAAAAGAAAAGTTTTTGATAAAATATGCATGTTTAGACTGTATTTTCCATTTGAGAAGCTGATCGGGTCCAGCAGGAAAAACATTTTAATATTAAATTATTTCAGTGTTACAGCTTTTAGAATAGGACAAAAAAAACCCCCTCTGAATAAGGCCTTTTGTTTATATCTGGTGCATCAACAGGGCAGAGGTGAAATTTCATTAGTTGCCTCTTAGGAATCCAGTCTTTACCAATGCATTATTTCAAATCCTTCACTGAATAATCTGCATAATGATTGCGCTGTCTATGAGTCTCATCACTAACACATTTGTTCATTAGAACGTATATGAAGGACAAAAAGAGCTAAACTGAATTCATTAAAAAGTTTGAGCAAATGCTGGTGGCGAGTTTTTCCAGTATTTTCTCTTAAGAGCTGGTAGAACTCTCATCTAAAAGCAATGAAAATCTTCCATCTGAGTTCTGTTAATCTGTGAGCCCTCTATACCTTATGCTCAGAAGTAAAGACAGGGCAGACCCACTCCTGATCATGACCTTTTTTCCGTAGGCATGAAATTTCTCACATTACTGCAAACAGCCTCCACCCGTGAACATTGTTCATCTCTTTGGTATTTTCAGGTCTTGAACGTGTTGGCTCTTTGCCATTGTATCTGAGCACAGTGTTCTCAAAGCTTGCAGTATGACACATGATACAGCAAAGAAAGATAAAGAAAGGAACAGAGCAGACAGTAATCGATAGGAATGGAAAGGACAAAAGAGCCTCTCAGCATTTTCCACCCATTCTGCTACTTTTACTTTTTTTTCTGTTCTCTTTATCTTGTTTTGTTTTTTTACATCCCTCACTCTCTGCCACCAAGATTTTAAACATTTTAAGTCAGTCCCTCTATCTCTACTACAAGCATAAGTTTTAAGGAATGAGCAAAAAGGAGCTACAGGCAATACACAGCAGGAGCTGCTGATGCAGCACATGAGGAGGCCAAATGAAATACCATGAAATCATAAATCAGCATGCAAAAAGTCTCAAAATGTGTGTTTCACTTAGAGGTAGCTGGTTAGGAAGAACAATATGTTTTTTCTCTCACCTAAAGCTATGCTAGGAACACCCCATTCAGAGTCTCTAAGCTCCAGTTTTTGAAAGTTTTTGAAACTTTTTGTTCAGTTTTATTTTGTTTTTACTTAGATTAAAATTGACTTGCTTAGGTACCTCTCATTCACTGAACATCTGATTAGCTAATACCACATAGTAGATTAGCACACAAGATTCTGTGGTGAGGTGCAGCTCTTATTTAAGTTTATTGTATATATAAGAGGGTGAACTTTATTTCTGTTGGCTTTTTATTAACTTGGAATACTCAGAAAAGATTTTCAAGATGTTGAGCTCCAGATCCACTGCTTTTTTGATGTTCAAATTCTGCACTTCACATGTTTTCTTTCTCAGTCCTTATGTAAGAAGATTACACAAGAGAAGACTGTAATCTCCAAAATCATTTACCATATTAAACAGCAGCTACCACCAGTGGATCTTTATCAGCAGCCTGGAGCAGAAAGGATGCACGTGGCTACACATATGGAAACTGGTCATTTACAGAACTCATCAATGTGTGCTGCCAGTCATGGGCAGATGTCATCAACAGTCATTACACAGCTCTGAAAATAGAACCAAACTTGACCTGGACAGGTCCTCAAACAATTGATAAACTGTGTCTGAACAATGGAAATGTGTGGAGTCCATTCTCTCTACCAGCCTCTTGCTGCTCAGTGATCCTGCAGCCCCAGTGCTATGGCAGCATGGGGAGGGGACACTCAGACAGGATGCACATGGCAAGGAGATGTCTCCTGACTCCTCAGAGTTATAGTTTCTCTATATGTCCATGATCAGGGACAGGAGTGGAGCATCACAACCATGTCCTGGCTGGCATCTGGAAATGGCAAGTTTTATTCACCCATTGTGGTTTTTCTTTGTTTTTTTTTCTTTTCCCCAAGAACCACTGGTAAGCAAAGACAGTGAGTAGGAGAAAGCACTCAGAGGAAGAGAAGGGCAAAGTGGGTTTTAGAGTGTAGATAGTCCTGTGCATAGCCAGAATTTATATTTGATGATCCTTGTGGGTCCCTTCCAGCTCAGCATTTTCTGTGACTCTGTGAGAGCACCTCTGCCCTGAGTTTACTTCTCTGTCTGTCCCAGGCACTGCGCTGTGCCCTAGGAAGGGAAGGAACAGCATTAGGATGCAGAAGGGTTCCTGTGCTTCCACCTTGCCCACTTTCCCAGACTGTATGAACTCGGCACAGAGAGCTGGAGCCATGACCCTGACAGCACTCCCTCAATTGCTGTGTTGTGTGGAAGGGGACAACCTGCCGTGGACTTCACACACTTTACTAAATCTGGCTCCCTCTGCTTAGCTCCCACGACAGCATAAAGAGTACAGGGGGGAGTTCCTTCCCCCCACCCTTCCCTGACCTCACCCAAGGCTTGAGAGGAACACTGGCTTCTCCTTTCCTTTGAGAAGTGCTGGCGAACACAGGCTGTTACAGTGTGCACACAGTCCTTGGCATCAGAAGTGGTCAGCTGCTCCCATGCTCCTGTTTCCTTGCTGGCATGTGGCAGAGGGCACAAGAGAGAGGAAAGCAGTGCTACGCTTCTGAAATGAGCTATAGCAAGTGCTGTGTGCCTGCAGCTCCAGCCAGCCTGCCAGGGCTTGTCTGCTCGTTAGTTAGCAGGTAGAACATTACAAGTGACTTGCACTTAGTTGCTCCCCTGTGCCAACCCCTCTGATCTCCAGCAGGTCTGGAAGACATGATTTAAGGCTGTAAGAAATGTGTTGCTTAGCCTTTGTGGAAGTGCACGGCCAGTGTTTGGGCAATAATGTTATCTTTGAAACACAAGAGTGCTTTGTAAAGGCTACCAATACTGCTACCTGTAAAGACAACAAAAAAAAATTCTAAGATGTCTCTGCCAGAATGAGAATCTGATTGTCAGAAATAGCCACCAGCCCTCCCCCAATGAAGTGGGAGGAACATCTCTTTGCTTCTCCTTTACAGTCTCTAGAAGGGTGTGTGCAGAGGGGCTTTTATGTTTGTCTGTGACCCAAAACAAAGAGGACACCACAGCAAAATAATCTTTTGGTGACAGAAATTACTAAACCAAAGTTTGTTTGGAGCTGTACAGCAGAATGTGTTATGCTGTATCAGTGCAGGGAGTGATCTGTCTTCATTTAGCAGAAGTTGCTGCAACAAATTTTTCTGACTATGGGTTTTGTTTTTATGCTTTTCCAAGCGTTCTTCCTTTTGATTGTTCTTGAAGTTGTGACATGAGATCAGGAAAGCTTAAGAGCTTAAGTGACTTCTTAGAGTACCATCATTTCAAAATGAATAAGCGTTCCTGAAGACATCCTGTGGGAAGTGAATTGATGTAGTATTTGAATGCCCTGACTTTATAATTCGTACAAAACTCTCTCTGCAGGAGTGTGCCCAGTGCTGAAAACTTTGCCTTAGGGTTCAGCTGGATCAAGCAGTAAAAAGACTCCATCAGTAGTTGAGGGGGAGGAAGAGGGGAAAACAACTTTAAAGCAGTGAAAGAAGATACCCATGATCATTGTTGTAGCAAAGCTTTTGCTTCCACACTCTGTGGAAGCACCACATAATGGGCTGGAGAATTGACCCTGCTCTCACTGCCTGCCTTGCAGCTGTATGTGGGATTGCAACCTCAGTTTGGGAACAGCTGGCTCAAGCAAAGGCAGCTGGCTGCTCTACTCAGCTGTGTTTTGAGATGAGCTGTTTTCTGTCGAGGTCAGAGGGAGTTTGACAGTATAAGGAGTACAGACCATCACCCCTCAAAAGGGTGGAGAAATCCACAATGAGAAAATAGGGATAAGACTTGCATATTCTCTCTAAAGCTGGTTGCATGATCTATTTCAGTCTGGATGTATTTGTTGATAAAGAGTTTTTGCCAGCGAGATACAGGAAGGAGATTTTACTTCAGGATGAATTCACTGTTTGCTTAATATTTCCATTTAGACAGTGCTGTCAGGCAGTCATTTTAATGAATGATCAAAGTGACTGCTGTCTAACCCCACTGCTTGTTCCTGTTTCTTTATTGACACTCCTGGTAACTCCCAGTATTTGCCTTCTGCAGCCAAACAGCTGTACTTTGGGAATGAGCATCTTTGTCCAGACTGACCACAAGTTCATAATACTTGCTGACAGCAACTGTTCCCAGAAGGGCTGCATGGCACCATTTCAGCTCCAGAAGCACTGCACCAAAACAGAACCAAGATCCAGAGATCGTGGGTCTCCCCACCTTATGATCACTGCATATTTTTAAATCATTTTCTAAAAGTGTTAATTATAAAGGAAGTTTTGAACTCTCTGGTGAGAGTAGTGGGGGGACCAACCTCTGCTTTGACAGCTGGGCTTCACAATTTTTGTCTTATTTGTCACTGAGCATTCCTCATGCCTCCTAAGCATGGTAGGAAGCCCTGAAGATATTGTGGAGTACTTTTCTGTCTTTTGTCTCTGAATTATTTGCTGCCACGTTTTTTGTCAGACATCACTGCTCCTGTGCTAGGAGTGGGAAGGTTTGTTTGCAATTCAGGTAAAGATCAGTCGTGCATTTTCAGTGTTGTGAGATCTGGGTAATTAACTCCAGAGGGCATAAGACTTAGTGGTCAGTCTATAGGTAGCCTATGGACCTGATAGCTGCTAATCTCATTAACCCTTGAATTTAGCTCAATTTATACCTCATTTATTTCACCTAGTTTATAGGTGAAAACAAAAGAACAATAAAAAACTGGTAATGGAGTTTTTTTGCTCAGGCCTCAAATTGTCTGCAGAAAATGGAGGATTTGGCATTCGTTTCTATTGCACTATTAGACAAATTAAAATAGTCATTGGTTAGCAATAAAATATTTCCATTTTCAATCTCTCCTTAGGCTCACTCTGTGTCATATCTTCCTTTACTGAATAGCTTTGCTTGATACATTTTATGAATGCAATCACATATGTAGTAATATATTTTTAGAGATTTTAATATACATGAACATTTGGGTCTCCTCCAAAAACACAGGATTCAGTACTGCCTTAATACCAGGTCTAATTCATTCCTGGCAGCAACAGTTTGGTTGTACACAGGAATTAAGGGAGAAGGTTGTCCTTAGTTTTTGTGACCTGTAGCTGTAGCACTGTAGGGGCATGTATAATTAAGCTGGTGCTACCTCTAAATTAATTTGATAGAGCTATGGCATTAAAATATATTTTAAAATGTAATGACTGTTTTAGAAATGCAAGACATTAAATTACAGTAGTCTAGCTATTACCCACACAAAATAGTAGGGCTAGTCTAGATAGGGATTTAAAGTACAAAACTGTATAGCTCCACCTTATACCCTTACTTCTGTTGCTATGCTCAATATGGTATTGGAAAACTTTACTGTCACTTATGTGTACAAATTAATACTTCCACAGCATGACAGGCAATATGTTATAAGATTGATAAAATCCACACAGACAGCTTTCTTGTCAACTGGCAGCTACTGTAAGTAGCTTGCTGAGGACCAGAGATCAGAAAATTTATGTGGTGGGTTGACCCAGGCTGGGTACCAGGTACCCACCAAAGCTGCTCTGTCACTGCCCTTCTCAGCTGGGTAAGGGAAAGAAAATGTAATGAAAGGCTTGTGGGTCAAAATCAGGGCAGGGAGAGATTACTCAGCAATTACTGTCATGGGCAAAATGCACTTAGCTAGAGGAAATTAGCTTAATATATTACCAATCAAATCAGAGTAGGATAATGGGAAATAAAAACTAAATTTTAAAACACCTTCTTCCCACCTCTCCCTTCTTCCCCATCTTCACTCCTGATTTTTTCTGTCTTCTCCCCAACCAGTGGCACAGGGGGATGGGAAATTTGGGGTTTGTTCGGTTCATCACACGTTTTCTCTGCTACCCCTTCCTTCTCAAGGGAGGACTGCTCACACTCTTCTCCTGCTTCAGCATGGGGTCTGTCACATGGAAGACAGTCCCCCCCAAACTTATCCAGTATGAGTCCTTCCCATAGGCAGCAGGGGAACCTCAGCTCCAGAGCCTGGAGCATCTCCTCCCCCTCCTTTTTCACTGACCTTGGTGTCTGCTGGGTTGTTTCTTTGCCACACAAACCAAGTAAAATTTAATTTCATTGATTAAAATCAACTGCTTCAACACAGAAAGCAATTTTTTTTGCTACTTTCTACTTCATTTTCCCTCCTAATCTCAGAAATAACCTGGTGGATGTCGTGTGACCAACCCCAAAAACGTACAGTTGATGGCTAAATTGAATTTATGTGGAGATGGATTAATCAGAAGCTGGCTTTCAGATAGATGGGAGTAGGTGAGGTTAGACTGAAAATGGATAAAACTACAAGAGAGGGAATAAAGAAGAAAATACTGATATTAAAAAGAAAAATTAGATAAATAACCCTGGTAAATTTAGTTTTAAAAACTAATGAAAGATATTGGGTTAGCAAGTAACATGGAAGAAATAGAGGAAATTAGAGAAAAAGAATTTACAAATGATGAGCATTTGATGTGAGTTCAGCAGGTCTCAGATAAGCAGTGACTGGATAAGTCTGAACCAGACCCATGTTCCAGCACAGAGGAGCCACTGTGAGACCTCTGTCATCAGGCAACTGCTGTGCCTGGATAAATGAACACTTGTTCTGCTTTGCAGGCAGCCCTGTCCCTATCAGCATGAGGAGATTAAGCCCTCTGAACCTTGGACAAGGAGCTGAGGAGCTTGTGTTAGCCCTGGAGAGAGAGTTTTGCCAAATTTGTTAGCTGCTCTCATTTCTCTCTCCAGAATATACTGCAGGTTATCAAAGATGGCTCTTGCAAACACACATAGGAACAATTTAGAGGGCATTCACAAAGACTAAATTTAGCCTCAGAAGGTTTTTCTCCCCCTGCTTCCTGTAGAATCAAGAGGAAGCATTTCCTCTGGAGCAACTCAGAGCACCTACAATGAACTCCCTTTGAGACACAGATAAAGATTTTTCTACTCTCCACTGACTGCAAAGATCCTAAGGCAAATAAATTCCTTAGGCTAAAGATGGCCTTTGCATTTATCCTCCTGTACAGCCTGGTTTAAGAAGCAGGGGCAGTGAATCAGTCACTAACAGATTTTAAGTCAGTTCTAGGATTTTCAAGGCTCACAGAATGCCACAACTCCTCCACTGACTTTAAAACACTGCAGGGCACTGTGTATGTACAACAACTGGAAATCTGTGCAGATTGCTGCACTACCAATAAATAACACCCTGTAGGACTGACATATATTCAGAACACAAGTAACAGGGGTAGGACATAACTCAGAGCAGAATATGGTTTAATTAAAATGCTTGGGGATGTTGCTAAAGAAAAAGTGCTGCTACAGACAAATGCTCATTTTATTGTTTATTTCTTTACTCTCTTTATCTAATCTGCATGTTTATGGATGCTAAGTGGACATGCATTCCTACCAGAGCAAACCCATGGAAAACACAGCTCTTCGTTGCTGTTTGTAATGTGGAACTGTTTCCTGTGAAATTCTGTGACATTTTAATTGTGGGTCACATATTGCATTGGATCTGTGTAGCAAGGTTTTGGTAGCAGAGATGGTGTAGGGATGGCTAAAGGGGTGGCTTAAGGGAGCAGCTGCTGGAAGCTTCGCCCATGTCCAACAGAACTAAAGTCAGCTGACTCCCAGAGAGACCCACCACTGGCCAAGGCCAAGCCAATCAGAAATTGCAGTAATGTGTCTGTGATAACATATTTAAGAAGGAAAAAAATAAGGTATTGTGCAGAAGTAATTGCAGCCAGGGAAGGGAGGACTGAGAATATGTGAAAGAAACACTCTGCAAACACCAAGGTCAGTGCAGAAGGAGGGGCAGGAGGTGCTCCAGGTACCAGAGTGGATTCCCCTGCAGCCCGTGGTGCAGACCATGGCAAGGCAGATTGTCCCCCAGCAGCCCATGAAAATCCAGAAGGGAGCAGAGACCTGCCCGCAGCCAATGAAGGAGATCTGTGCCGGAGCTGTGGGATGCCCTAAAGACCACTGTGAATCTGTGGCAAGCCCATGCTGGAGCAGGTTCCTGGGAGGGACTTGCAGACCTGTGGAGAGAGGAGCCCACACTGGAGCAGGTTTGTTGGTAGGGATTGTGACCCCATGGAGGACCCATGCTGAAGCAGGCTGTTCCTGAGGGCTGTACCACATGGGAAACGACCCACTCTGGAGCAGTTCATGGAGAACTGTAGCCTGTGGGAAGGACTCATGCTGGAGAAGTCTGTGGAGGACAGTCTCCTGTGACAGGGACCCCATGCTGCAGCAAGAGAGGGACTCTTGTCCCTGAGCAGCAGCAGAAACAATCCGTGATGAGCTGCCC
Source organism: Turdus rufiventris (assembly GCA_013186435.1). Classification (NCBI taxonomy): domain Eukaryota; kingdom Metazoa; phylum Chordata; class Aves; order Passeriformes; family Turdidae; genus Turdus; species Turdus rufiventris. The sequence goes on along the minus strand of PYHW01010784.1, from coordinate 518,470 downwards.
ATATCCCCCATTCCCGATCTCCCTGCACCACTGGTTGGGGAGGAGGTACAGCCCAAAAAGGAGGGTGGGGTGGGGAAAGGTGTTTTTGAGATTTGTTTTACTTCTCCTTATCTTACTCTGATTTTGGTTGGTAGTAAATTCAATTGACTTCTCTAAGTCAATTCCATTTTGCCCATGACAGTCACTGCTGAGTGATCTCTCCCTGCCCTTATATCAACCCACAAGCTTTTCTGTATATCTTTTCTCCCCTGTCCAGCTGAGGAAGGCATGACAAATCAGCTTTGGTGGGCACCTGGCATCCAGTCTGGGTCAATGCAAAAAAATATACATATAATCACAGATCTGAAAAACAGAGCTTGTAGTAAGTGACTGAGTCAAATGAGAGAAATTTAACATTAGTCTCACTACTCATTCAGTCTCTGAGCTAAGGAATGTCTTGGTGTTCCTACTCTCACCGATTTAACACAATCTTCCTGGTGTTTCCTTAGCAGTTAATTGACTGTGTTCATGGTAGCAGTGGGGGATGACGTAATGCTGTCTTTTCTGTGTTGCTAGATCACCTCAGTCACAGCAGACTGTGATGGTACAAAAGCAGTGACATCGACCTAGATCCCATCTGTGCTTGTGCAAAATGCTTATGGCTCTACAGTTATAAGAACATGAGATCAGTAGATGACACTGAGGGAACTAATCACTTAGACTTTCTTCATTAACTTTATTAATGAACTGTACATTCTTCTTGGCTGAAAAGTTTTGGTTATCCAGTGAAAGGGTGTAGTATTATGAGGAAAATCTCATTTGTAGGATGAGTTAAGAGAGTTTCAGAAAAGGCTTTGTGGAAAGAGGAAGAGCAGTACAGGGAATGTGAGGGGATACTGTAATGAAAAGCCAACAGAAACATGTTTTTTTCCAATGAAAATGGGAACCATCAAAGAGAGAATGGGTCACTGTAGGCTACTTAAACAAGTGAAATTAAAATATGAACTTTGCTAGAAACAGAAAACTGGAGGGTCACCAAAAAAGGTTTAGCATACAGGAGAGAAAGGGGGACAGCACGAGGATACACTGAAACAGCTGCCAAGAGGTTAAAAATAATACGAAAAGACTGTGTTATAAGTCTTGAAGGCACAATAACATAAAATTACTTGACCGAGAAAATATTAATTGTAATTAATTTGTAATAAGGAGATAAATTTTGAGACCGGTTCTTATTCTAAGACTAATTGGACTTTTGCCATGAAGTTTATTGGGAAGGAGATTAAATAATGGCTTGCTTAAGAAATCATTGATGTAATTATGAACTGCTGGGAAAATGTAACTAAGAAATACATAATGAAATATCATCACTTGAACAAATGCATCTGAGGTGTCCCTTCAGATATTTAAAGGACTGATGGAACAGCTAGTTGTTAAAAAATCCCACAGAGAATTGAGGAAGTATCAGGAGACTAATAAAGTGTCATCATGCCAGAAGACTTTAAAAACTGAATTAAGAGTAACTATGGAAACTATTGTCTTTTGGGCATGGCTCCAAATTGAAACAAATACTATAAATAGTGAAGCTGGAGGGGAAAACATTTATATGGAGGTGAATAGTGTAACGAGACCCTGACAGGGCACAGGTGTACTGCAGTGCACCAAGCCAGGCCAATTAGAATGTTTATCCTTCATCTTTTATGATGAAACCAGAAGATTAGCAGAGGACAGAATAGCATCAAGACTTAACACAGGCATTTGATGCTGTGCCACATAATATCTTAAGGAAATTACTGAAACAAGGCAGCTGGGGCTAAAATTCACTTAAAGGTATCAAAGCTGGCCACTGAACTGTACACAGAAACTAAATCTGAATAGCAGTCAGCATTGTCAAGGATAAGCAGACAAAAGTATCCTTTAAAGGTCAAAATATGGTCCAATATCTGCCGGATAAGGCACTAATTATATGTGAAAGTGGTTACAAAAGTTGGAAGGCTGATTAACAGCACAAAGGAGAGAGGTTCAGATTGTTCTCTGAGGTTATTCTGGATCTCATAAAGAGAGGCTAAACTTAAAATGAAATTAATAAGTGATAACACTAAGCATTAAACAGTACTTTGTGCCCGTTGGAGAACAAACAAATTTTTTAAACTACAAATACTGTTTTTTCATATGAAAGAATTTTTCTTTCTTAGAAGCTTGTTTAGACTGTATAAAGCTGATCAGAAAACTGAAATTCAGAAAGCAGCACCTTCAATAACATTAATAAAATGATAATTTTCCTGTTACGTTTCTTGGTCTGAAAGGAATATTCCCTTTTAATTATGTTGCTTAGATTAGGCTGAGATTTGCACACCCAGCCAGTACCATCAGAGGGCTCCATACTCTGAAGTTTTCCTTACTAATGAGGATGGTGTGGCAGTGGTGGGTAGTAAGGAATGAGGGTTGGATAGCAGGGTATTTCTGTTATTGTCCTAGTCAGACCAAGGGTTTACCCAGGATAGTACAGCTCCTTTAGCAGTGGCTGAAAATGGGTATTTACAGAAGATGAAGTGCATGACAAGAACATAAAACAGTCTTCAGTAACTCTTTCCTGGACTCTATCGGTTTTTAGCTTAGGGCTCAGTCACTCTCACCTCAGTCACTTGTGTTTTTAGTAACTCTAAACGATTGCTTTTGTATTAACTTTTCCAACCTTCCCTTGAATGAACAAAAATTTGCACTTGCGCTGTCCTTTAGTCTTACAACTGTAACATCCATCCGAGGAAGTATGACCTCCTTTTGTTTGCCCTGAAGCTGTTGGTATTACCTGCAGGTGGCACCCTCTAATTCCTGTATTGGGAAACTCGACAGAGCCAAACTCTGGCAACTCCATTTGTGCCACCTGTGCTTCAGTGAATTTCTATGTTATATGATTGTCTTGGTTGTCTTTTTCACTTGATGATTGTCTTTTTATCTGAGACTAGTTTTGCCTACACTGAAGCCATTTTTCCAGATTCATGAGTAGGTTCCCTGGCACCAGAAGTCACAAGATTGCTTCAGAATTGTATCTTTGATGTTTTAAAGTATGCTTTGTGGCCTTGCAAAAGAAGCCTGAATGCATAAACTGAATGCAGTTGCTGAAATGAAGCCCTCTGAACAGGGAAGGAGAGACATTTCGAGATGTATGACCTGCATGCTCCTTCACTGGAGAGTTCCCAGGAGCTGTGGAGCTTCCTAGCATCTCAAACAACACCAAAGCAGAAAACTGCAGGCAGAAACATTTCCAGGAGAGCTGGAGTCTCACTGATGGACTGTGTCAGGGTGCCTGGCCATGGGTGTTACCTTTGCAGAAAGAGGGACTCGCTCTAGAGCTGCACTGCCTTGGACTTTCTAGAGTATAAAAGGGGGACCTCTGCCATCATCCTCATTGTCTGAGTGCTTGAGGAAGCTCTTGCTTTATTATCTGAGAAAAATAAAGAGGCTCCTGGTTAGATACTGTACCTAGTACCTGAATTGTCATACATCAATGTCTGTCTCAGCAAAGGCTGCAGCGTCGCATGGCACATTAACTCCACAGAGTCATGCCCTTCACTTAGGGTCTTATGTTTGGGGTGGGTTTTTTGTCTATCTGTTACCAGTTTGTGGATTTTACTTCAGTTCTATGGCATTTCAATAATATTTTCCAAACAATCTTTTTCAAGTGTGGGCCTTTGCACGCTTGAAATAGTTGGCATGTCCATTAAAAAGAGAGAATGACTGCAAAATTGCAAGGAATTTATTTCCATGAAACTTCAGGGATTAGTTGCTAAGTTTAGTCAGTGCACCTTTGAGGACTGACCCTCAATACTGATTTTCATCCTTCATTTTATCTGTCCTTTAATGTTTTGATTTTCTTCTCAAAAGTGACATATTAATAGGAGGAAAAAAATCCGAAAATGCTGTCTTTCATTCCTTCCTGTTTCCTTTTTCCTGAAAACCATGTCTGCAATTTTTTTGCCTTCTGCTTGCACAGTTCACTGAGCAATAACACAAGTAATTTTTTTTCCCAAGTGGGAAGGAAGAGTCTTGCTGAGGTCTGAGAAAGGGGATTTCTTTGTATTCTTTTTCCTTTTATAATCTTTTGCAGATAAAAACCTGCTACAATGAAATACAAAAGAGTTTTCAAATAGTGAGAATGGGGTTGCACAGCCCTGTGCTGTGTTCTGCTGCTAATGCACAGCAGTTTCCCAAAACAGGGTGCAACACAGGCTGGGCTGAACTTTGTAATTGTGAGGGAGGGGTGTTGTTTGTGGGGAGGAACAGAATACACAGGAATCCCTTTTCCCCTTGCTTTATGGCATGAATGAGGTTGTGCCTTTTAGGAAAGCTTCGCTCACCTCTTCAGCTTGCTGGCAGCCTCTCTGCCTTTCTGCTGTAGAGTGGTAGCTCTGCAGCAAGATCTTACTGACCTACCTGGGGGACTGTGAATGCCAGGCTGAGGGAGGAGACCTGAGGTTATTGAATCTCACCAGGCAAGAGCTATGTGTCACAGCTCACGTTTCCTTGTGTGTGCATCACGCTAGAAAATGCTACTTCTCTCTCCCTGTGTGAGGTTACTGTAATAACAGAGACGTTGTGGAGCTACAGAAATTGCTAAGATTCTGTTTATCTAAATGTTGAAAGTCTGAGAGGTTGCTGTTGTAATAAATTTTTTGCAAGCTTTTGCAGTTCTAAACACATGACCCTCTGCTGTCTCTAATGTTGTGCTGCCATTGGCAGACTTTCCATTACATAATGTTGACCCATATTTGTGATATGTGACATTTTTTGCTAAACACTGTCAGGGATAATCTGTCACAGAATAAACTTTCTGATTATATGCTGAGACTCTGTCATCCTTTATCACAAACATAACTTGTGTCTCAGACAATGATATTCCTTGTTAAGACAAGCAGAGTATAGTTCTCTCAGGTGAGAAAAATGCCATGAGAGCATTGTGTGCTCTGCGACTGAAATACCTAGGACTAAATTCATTGCCAAGTGATTGCATGGAATCACATCTGGGAATAATTTGAGCTTTAAAAAAATGTTGATCCCTTGCCCAGGTGATGGGAGTAGTGATAGGCTGAAGGAAGCATGCAGTCTGAAGTGTGACTCTGCAAAATACTGTCTCAGGCAGGTCTAGCTTTAGAAAAGCAGAGCTATGCAAAAGGTTTCTCTGCTCTACACTTACACTGAAGTCAGCCAGTATTTAGAGAGCTAATCAGTCTTTTCTTTAAAAAAAAAATGTAATGGTGTGGGGAAATAACAGGGGTTATTGCTACAAGGTAGCTGAGAAATGAAAGGCCTTTGAGGAATGGGAACACACCCCGAAAGGTGTCTGCTTCCAAAGAGCTATGCAAAATCCATCCGTTCTTAAAAACTTGATTTCAGTTGCATAGGATAGGAAGTAGAGGAGAGAAAGGTGTATAAAATAGAGGCAGAGAGAATAAATTGGGAATTCTCTCAGTATTCAAGAGCAGTGCCTGTTTCAAATAGACTTTATATAATGTTATAGCAAAGAAGTAATAAGATTGTGTGAGCTGCTGAAGTGTCTGCCACATTGTGGAAGGGAATGAATGTGGGACATAAGAGAGACTAAATACACCATCTTCAGAGAAAGAAATTTTCCAACCTTACGTAGGAGATGCCTGTGTGCTAAGAACAGTTGCAATATCAAGGAGAAAGGTTTTGTTCCAGTCCAGGGAATTAATGCTTGTCAGAGACAAAATTAAAACCTGATGAATGCAGTCTCACCCACTTTAATTTCTTCCCTTTCTGATTCTATATTTGTCCTCATTCTGTCTGTGAATTCATTCATATATTCCTCTCCCTTCCCACCTCCCCACTGACTCACACTCTCCCATCCTGTTACTTCCTTTTCATTTTCTCTTCCTTTAGGTTTCCTTCCCACTCATTTGATTTCTCCTCTGCCTGACCCCTCTGCACACATTTTCCATCATGATTAAAAATACCAGAGAAATAAAGAGCAGAAAAAAAAATATGAACAAGAAAGAGTGTGTGAGGCATGTGTGTGTATGTGTGTGTGTGTGTGTGTGCATGTGTAAAGAGTACAGAATCCCAGAAGGGTGCTCAGCACTGCTCCCTCTCCCCTGGATTTTCAGAGATTAGTGTCCCTGGAAACCATTGTATAGAATAGAAGGATCCCAAAGTCCAGTGTTAGTGGAATGACAGACATCCAGCTGTGCATGGGGTTTGCTCCTGTGCCAGATCAGTGAGGACTGAGAAGTCACTGGCTGGTCTTGGGACTGCAGAAAGATAAATGGGAGCTTTAGGGACTCTGTGAACCTGCTGTCATGCATTGCTGACCAAGAAATACCACAGCCTCAGTCTTGGTGGGAACCTACATGCAATGAGCTGTTTCTCAATGCAGCCAGTGTTGATGTCTCATGATCAATGGCTAAATGGTGTCAATTTTGATTTGGTGAAACAGCAGAGTGGTGCCAGGAATGCTTGTTGTAATGTGTGGTAGGAAATGGACTTAAACCACTTTGTCTGGAAACTGGTGATCCCATTCCAGCGCGGTGAGCTTGATCCCAAAGTCAGTCTGAGATCTGGAGAAAGCAGTGCACTCCTGCAACCCCTAAGGCCCAGAGACTGCTCCATTGTCCAGCCTGCAGGCCTGTGGTGGGGAGGGAGCTGAGCTGTCACACCTGATGATGGCACAGTGCTACACAAGTTTAATTTACTATCCTATTACTCTTTAAATTTTCTCCTTTCCTGGCCCCGTTCTTGTTCCTGGAGCTGGGAACTGATAAATAAGTACTTTTCAAAAAAGCTTGATAGGAATGGCACTGCTACCATGTGGATTATTTCTCCTTCCCACAAAAAGGGCAGGTGGGAAGTGTGCAGGACAGATAGCCGGAAATGGCTCATTCCCACACCCTCTCTTGCAATCGATATCTTTGACAGCTTTTCTAGATTTATCAATCTAAAACCGGCTAATATTTCTTTCTGCAAATTCTTTCATAATCGCAGGATCAGAGTGGACGGCAGAGCCCTTGCAGTTGGGTGTGATTGCACCCAGCGGTCACGGTGCGCTGTGCGCTTAGGGAAGGGGAAGTCGCTAACGGTGACTTGGGGTCGGTTCTGCCTTGGTCGACTCTGTAGGGTTATGGAGTAACCTCGAAACAAACCACGCCGCGGTGGGCAACTGTGCTCGGGGCAGACCGGCTGGAACCCGGACCGGCCGCTGGCAGAGCCTGCCTCGGAGAGGTTGGACTCCCCAGGAGCTTCCCGTGGAGGTGCGGCCGCAGTTACATAAGAAGCGGAGGGGGAAGGGACGGCTCGAGCGGCGGCCGCGGCCCCTTTAAACGCGGATCCCGGGGCGCGCCGGGCGCCCGCCTCGCCGCTGCCCCCTCCCTGGCTCGCTGCGGTGACAAATCCGCTCCTCGCCCGCCTCCTCCGCCGAGCGCTCGCAGCCGAGCCGGGCGGCGCCGGGAAGCGCTGCCGCGCGGCTCTGCACCGGAGCCGGCCAGCCCCAGCCCCCGGCCAAGCCACTGCAGGCAGCGGTGAGGGGCGCGATGGAGGCTCCGCGCCTGGCGCACACCATGGGCAGCCCCACGAGCCCCTGCGAGGAGGTGATCAAGAACCTCAGCCTGGAGGCGATTCAGCTCTGCGATAGGGACGGTAAGCCCGGGCTCGGCGCGGCTAATCCCTGCAGACGTAAAATGCTGCTGCCCTCACGAATGCTAATGCAAATTAATCCGCGCGTCGTATGGTCCTTTGTTATCCCCCATGAATTTGTAGGTGCAAGTGTTCCCCACCCCTCCCGCCGCTGCCGCCACCCTCCTGCCATTGAGAACAAAAGGAGAGAAGGTTGCACCTTGCTGGAGGGAAGGGAGGGAAAACCGCCGCTCCCTAAAGCGTGCCTGGCGTTGCGGTGCGATTACCCCGGGCAAGCCTGATGCACAGCCCTGCCCCTGCCAGGAATGGACGCTGGGGCTTGTTCTGGGAGAGGCAGCAACGAGAGCCAGAGCCGAGCTGCGGAGGGATGGGGTAGTAGCCCTGGTGGGGTATTGTTGCCCACGGTCTCCAAAGCCCTTTGTATTTCAGGTCAATTCCCGTGCTTCAGATAGACGGGCGGATGCGCCGGCTGGCGTGGGCAAGCGGCCAGACTTGTTGCCGGTCCCTCGTGAGAGCCGTGAGGCGGCGAGCGGGCCGAGCCCGGGGCTCGCACGATGGGCACGGGGGGAGACGGAGAGGGCGGCGGTTCAGCACCGCGGACAGCAGCGGGCCCGCTGCGCCCAGCCGCGCTCCCGCACCGCCGCGGGGACCGCAGTGCCCCGGGGACAGCGGCTGCCAGCCAGCCCGCCCGCCCGGCTCTTCCCCGGCACGCAGGTGAAGTTTGGTTTCAGAGCAGCAGGTGCGGGTGTTAAAGGTTGGCTGTGTCGAAGCAAGCAGATAAATGTCAGGTGGTGACGAGGGACAGCCAAAACAAGTGTACGTGCTCGAAGCGACGCTGACGGCTGACTAGGGGAGAAGAGACATGTCGTTTGTACACAGCTGTGACTGACAAAACTAAACAGACTCGCTGGCTGTCAAACAATGAACCAATATTTTTTTAGTAGAGTGGCATATAATTTGTTCTCATATACCAGATAATTTATATCTTGTCATTTCACTTCGAATTATTAAAAATAACTTTTCATTTTTGGATCCAAAATGTGCTTTGGGTGTAGAATTCATGTTACCTAGTAAATATAGCAAGGAATGGGGATACTGTGTCAGTGATTGGTACAGTTGAATTAATGAAACTATTTCCTTGTCGTGAGTGTATTTTTGGAGCATAACTGTTAAAGCTGATGGCTATAGAGGTAGTCAGACCAGTTTTCTCTGTTATTTTTTATGAATTGGGATTAAATACTTCACTTTTTTGACCTAGGCAGACTGTAACATTTAAAAATATTAAATTTTGTAAGCTCTTTATTTTTCTTGTAATATTTTTTTAAATGGTAAGACACTGAAAATTCTCAGTTATTATTTTCATCAGTGTCAGTTCTTTATCAGTATTATTTTTATAGCAGCATTAGAAATTCTTTGATTTTTTTCTTTTAATGTTGGGATCGAGGTACATGTACTTTCATCCATTCATGCTTTGCTCACTGCCACAGGAAACTGAACTATGTTTATAGTAGTGGAGATTACACTTGTTGTTGTTGTTTGTTTGTTTTTTTGTTAAAGCACTTTTGGACATATATTCCATATATAATTAATAGTAGGTACAATTAAAATAGATAAATTACACAATCTTTGATATCTGTGTACCCTAAGTAATTGTAGTGAAGTAGTCCATGTTAATCATGACAGACTCTATTTGGATCAACATACAACAGTGAAAGACTGCTTGATTCCTGTGGATTAATGCCATACTGACAAGCGAATGGAAAAATGTAGTATTTTTCATTTCAGTTCCTTTCTGATTAGACTTCACTGGAAAACAACAACTTTCCTGTCAATATGGCTTTTCAAACTAACCTTCACCAGGGCTGTTTCTTCCTCAAAACGTGGCTGAATTTCCAAAGGAGGTGCCTGTATTGGGGATGGCGGAGACAGCTCAGTGCCTCAGTTGGCACAGGGCTGCTCTTCAGCACACTCCGGTATTTCCTACAGGTGGCACTTATGCATCAAAAAGCTTGTTTTAATGGAAACAGAAAGCCAGGAAGCAAAGGTTAAGGCATTTATCTTTGAGATAAGCATTCAAATGTGCATGCCATACATTTGGATCCCTGAGTGTGTACATGGGTACATTTGTATTATAAATACTTGCAATTTATTTTAGGGAATCTTTGTTGAAAAGGGTGATATTCTAAAGGTGATTGGCATCACTGGTGTTCCACAAAGTCTTGTGATAAATAGCAATGTATTACACATAGTAAGCTATAAATATACTAGATTTTCATATTCTGAAAATGCCCTTGGTCTTTAAGCTGTAGTAACTGTAAAGACAGCCAGTGAAATAATAATATTACACATCCAACTATGACAAATTCTGCAATACACTTAGTTGGAATTGCAAGCACTGCTGCAGTAAAAACATAAGCAGTAATGGAAAATGTATGTAGATAGAAAAATATTTTTCTTGTTTTCTAAGATTAGAGGATTAATATTGAGACGTTTTGTATTCAGCAAACTGGGTTATACCTTCTGTGAAGGTATATACACGAGCCACAAATCTAGAAATTGGAGTAAGCAATTAATAATATTATGACAGTTCATCTATTTTTGGATTTTTTTCTGTGTTTCTTTCAGTGTTGTTTTTGCAGGCATTGTCATCTCTCCTAATGAACCAAAGCAATTTAAAAACTTACAAATGTTAAATAAGAGATAATAAATGCATGCACTTTGAAATTTTTTTTTAGATAAAAACTCCTGATAGGATTTGGTTCAAAGTGAATGCAACATTATAAAGCCAGTTATGAGCTTTTACTTTCAAAGGCATCCTGCATTATTTGCTCTTATTCTTATATATGGGTCTAATAGCACAGCTCAGTCAGATGAGCAGTTTAATGAGAAGTTCCTCAGAAATCTCTTGAACTCACTCCGTGTATAGGAAGAAGTCTAACATTTGTTATTTTTCTTTGCCATATTTGAACGTTGTAGCCATACTTCTGTAAGCTTAGGCCAGGAACAAATGTTTAATCAGCGCTGAACGTTCTGGTGACCTTTTAATAAAATTTGTATTAGCCTTACCTGGGGATTAAACCTTGAGTAGATGAATGGATGTCTTTTGTGTCAGGAGCACACCAATGCTATGGAAATATAGCTGTTTTCAGAAAACCATAAGTCCTGGAAAAAAAAATAAGCTTTTCACAGGCTTCGTAGAACATTCTTGGATGTTAACAGCTGGATTTCCCGAAGCTCCTCTGCAGCTGTGCCGTGCTCCCCCTGCAGATGATGCAGTGTGGCTGTGGGTCCCGCCAGCTGAGAGCAATGATGCCGTCATCCATCCATCCTGCCCTTCGTTGGCACAGAGAGAAAGCAGAAGGCACCTCTCAAAACGACACCTGTCAAAATACAGAAAGGAGAAGAGCAGAGAAGCAAACCTTCAAAGAGGATGCTGGAACTTGGGGCACACAGATGAGGGAGTCAGGCAAGAAAACTGGCCCCGGAGGTGCTCACAGACTAGAGGCACTGACTGCTCAAGGGCGGAAGAACAGGAAACACTTGCAAGATGGTGATTAGGTTAAATGGGAATTGGACAAAATAACCCTGAAAGAGAATGGGAAAAGAAGATAAAGGAGCAAATAAGGCTATCTAAGTTCAGGCAGCATGATCAAGGAAGTAAAGCTGGGAGGAAAAAAAAAAGTGAGGGCATGTTCACCCAGATTATATTATCTTGAAGAATGAGGATGAGGGTCACTGAGCAGTTTGGACCACAGAGCTCAGGAGTAAAGGAATGGAAATAGGACTTGCTAAGTGGAGAGACTGGGTCTGAAAGGACAGCCTTAGGCATGGAGGACTTTTCAAGTGTGACTGGGGAAGAAGGAATGGGGACAGGAATAAGTTCAAGGAACAGGGCAGAAGAGGACGTGCTTTGGTGTGACTGCAGAGAAAGATCAATGTGTATCAGTGCATGACATCTTCCAAAACCACATGCAACCCCAGGATGACAAATCCTTCTTCATTTGCCAGCAGAGAAGGGTACCATGAGTACCTAGAGTCAAGTAGAGAGCAGTAGAGGCTGCTGCTATCTTCTGTGAGAGTAGGACTTTTTTAAAAAGGCTTTGAAGAGAACATCAACCACATTAAGTAACCTTCCTGTGCCTCAGTTTTCCATGTGAAAAATAGAAGCATATTGCTGCCTCCCCTCACAGCAATGTTTTCAAAATAAACTAATGAATGTTTGTTAATCAGTCAGACGCTGTAGTAGCCTGGAAAACCCATGAGGTGCATGGAAAAACCCATGATGAAATTCATAATTTTGTCTTCAGAGAAGAATATGAATAATGTGTAGCAAATGAGTCCTGGGACTACATGCTGAACAAAAGCAAATAGCTGTTACAAGAAAAATAGTTCATTATGTGCGCACTATTCATTATGTATGCTGAATGAATCAGAATTTGTGTGGAAAAATTAGTACGTAATCATGCATTTAAAGACTATATCATAATCTAAACAAAGTGTCCAATTTAAGGTTATTCAAGTATGCTTCATTCTGGTATTTTCTAACCATTGATGGCTAGAGATATTCCATCTTGCTAAGATGCTTTTAAACTTTTTTTCTGCTTTTATATATCTGAAGATTGTATTTATGCATCAGGATCAGAGCTGGAACTGGTGTCTTGGCCGGTTTCAATCAATTTCATCACCTTCCAAACACTTGGCACCATCACAACTGTTTAGTCTACCAGGCTTGTATAAAAACATTACATCATATAAGCTAAGATGTCATTTCTGGTTTATGTAAACAGCTTGCATCTTTGGCTTTTCATGTTATTTGAGCATGTCTCATATTTTCTAATTTATTTCAGGAGTTTATTATTATGCTGGATTTATTGGAGGATTCGTAAATATTTTTCTGGAGTTCATTAATTGGAATTTTCATTGCCAAATTGTGTACACATTCACCTTTCAAACAGAAGGGATAAAGTGGTATCATCCAGTCTTTGGATGCAATCTTGAAATCCCTTTTTTGGCATTATGGAGCAGGATCACTGCTGTTTCTGAAATGTCATCATGTATGTCTGAGAGGTGGGAAAAAATCAAATATCTAGGTAGACTCCCACATGAGGGACAACTGAGAGATCCAAATTTCACAGTAATTCTTAGTGTCCTGAATCTTTCTTGCTGAACAGTTGTTAGATTTGTTTGTTGTGATTTTTTTTTTAATCATGACACTTCTGAGCACAGTTCACGTTTTCTGCACCCAGCATAATAGAGAAGTGCTTGTATTTGTGATATTTTAATAGGACACAAAATTCAGAGTTATGCTTATTGTTGGTTTGTTTCTCTCCCAGGCTGCAAATTTGGTAATTTAGATTCACTCTCTTTAAATGCAAACCATATCACTTTTCTAGGGTTTGAATGGAGGAATGGCCAACTAAGAAATATATTTCTTCCATAAAATTATGTCTCATTTTATGGCTGAATTTTAACATTGTGACAAATGATAATGCTGCTTCAGGTAGGAGTTAAAGTCTAGTGCATCACTTCAAAAGCTCTCTTGCTGCAAAAAAAAATACTAATTACTGGTTTAGATTTACATTCTTACCAGAGACTAAGATTTCCCATATTCTTTATTGTTAGAACAGAAAAATACTTAATGGAGCTGAGCAACAACTTCATGAATGATCTTTAGAGTTGTGGAAGACAAGAAAACGAATGATTTGCCTATGTCTTGCACTTCAGCAAGCATTTCATCCTGTCTTGGTTTATATCATAAGTAATGACATCACTAAGTAAGTGAGGCTTTGCTGCAAACTGGCTATTCAAAATTCTGGTATCACTTAATGTGGTCATCCAAATTCTTCCTCTATATTAATGAATGTTTAGGGTTATTTTCCTCCCTTCTTCCTTCTCATCTTCTTTTAGAGCTTTATGCTGCCCAAATCTGCATAATTGATTGTGAGCTATTTTGTCTGGCAATGACCAAGTCATATATTATTAGCTATTTATATTTTTCCTGCCAGTCTATTTCTGCCCCTTTTCATTCAATTATTCTTTACTGTAACTCTGTGAGATGCTTTAAAGGCTACTGAAATGTTTGATGTGTAATTATGCTAGATTCACCTACAGAATCACTGTTCTTTCCCAGTTCTGATATTGCTGGGTTGAAACTCAAACATGCAATACAGATTTTGTAGTTAATTTCTAGTCAATTTTATACTTAAAACATTTTAATCGTCATTGTCTCCTGTGTATGTTCATTCTTCTTTGTGTTTGTTTCAGATTAGAGATCCCAGATGCATTCTTTTATTTACTCTGTAACAGAATCCTTCTCCTTCCTGCCTAGGCTTCTAAGCCATCTTGTACTTGCAGCTTCTCCTGTTTAATGTAGTCTGCAGTACAAAAATGTGATCTCTCTTTAGACCATTCACAAAGACACAAAGCCTGGAACCAGCCACAGGCTCTATGGTAGCCCAGGGGACACAACAGCTCCTTACTTGTTTTTCCATATGGCAGTCTCACCTCTGCCAGCCCTGGTTCAACCCTGCAGATCAGTAGTTCTCAGTGAGTACAATGGCAGGAGGAATCATTTAGGGAAGAGAAATTCTGAGAAGCAGTCCTCTAGAAGAAGAAGCCAAGCCCACCCCTCATTTAAAATTTCATATATCTTCTGCAAATCTCAAGAGTAAGCTGTTTTTATTGAGGAAGGGTTAAGCCATTACTGTCTCATTAGTCTCTTTCATCTTGAACTAGTTTTTTTCTATTCTACTAGCAATTTTCTTCTCAGCCTACCAATTTGGTGGCTCTACCACCTCTTGTAAGAAGTGTTCTGAGCTCATGTTTCCAAATTCATGATTTACCCTGCCATTCTGCCGGTATGATCTAGGTCAGAGTACACCCAGGAGGCCAATTCAGTCTTTCCAACAGCCTTCCAGTGAGGTTCCTGGTCCCCAAGCCATAGCTTCTAGAAAAGGCAAGTATCCCTTCTGTCATGTAAAGTGTGTTGTGGAGAGACTCTATCATATTCTTATTTAGATTTCTCTAATATTTCATCGTTGGATTTTGAATGGGTTCCAGTCAGGCATTGTTGTGTTCCGTTGTCTTCTGACAACAAAACAAAGCCTTGCTGAAGTTTGTCATCCTGACCAAGAAAGCTCTGCTCCAGGATCAGTTTGTGTGATTTCCTCACTGCGATTTGTTCCACAGTGGAGCATTCTTTATTTGACCTTGAAATATTTTCCTTCAGCAGAGAAGATATTTGGTTAGAATTCATTGTAGCATTTGTAACTGAATCAGTTTTCACAGTGGTGTTTGTAGTTGAGTCATTAGTCAGTTTTGTTTTATTGTTCTCAGAGTGTTCTTGTTTTATTTCTGCTTGAATGAACAAGGTGTTTTGCATGGATGTTTCCAAAAGCAATGATTAGCTGTACTGTTTTCATAACCTAACAAGCGTTTCTCTGAGTCTTGACAGGTGTAGCTGCTGCCAAGAATGGGAAGCCTTAAAACTAGTTTGGTGTTGCTCTTTCATTCCTGCAGAGTGACAGAAAGTATTATCAGGGCTGCACTCTTAGTTCCAAGCATGGAGTGGAGCCTGGAGTTTATTTCTTCGTTATTGGAGAAAGTCATTCTCAGCTGGCAGCTCTAGGAGAAGCACAGTTGAATTAATTGCCATATTAAGCTTTGTAAATCCAAGTACTCTTGTTATTAGAATTCTTCGGTTTGCAATGATCAGAAGCGTCCCATAAATTTCTTTCCTGAGCTGTTCCATTGGCTTCACTAGGACTTTGTGTAAAAACCAATGTGCTTTCATAATGTGGCATGATTAAGATCTCACAAGCGCTGTATTTTCCTAGTCTTTGGGGGGTGCGTTCTACCTTATTTCATACAGATAGATATCTCATTTGGAGTTTTTCTCTATAAGTTGCAGTTTGTCTGAATTTAATCTGTCTTTTTGTAAGATCGATTTATATATTTGTTGATATATTTAGCCTGTATTTATAATATGCATTTAACTTCTGGATAGAAATAACATTTTTTTAAAGATCATTTGGAGTGGTTTTTTACAGTTCACTTCTATGTGTACTCATAGTTGAAAACATTTGGACTTCAAAATAAGCAGGATAAAAAGATGTTAAATGGCTGCTTCAGTCTTGGCCAGCTGTAAGTTCTAGTGCACAAATATCTGTAGAGTGACTCATGCTGTATTGTTGCTCTTATTAATGCAACTTGTGTAAAGGGAAATTACATGCGAGTTTATATAAAGGAAGGGATAAAACTAAAAACAGAATGTGTAGCAGATTGTATTTTTTGATGCTACTAAGGTCCACCTTCCATGTGATGAAATAAGGTAAATACTATGCACTGATACTTTCATGATGAACTTTATGCTGGGAACTTAATATACATGTTGATTAGTAAGCACGTGACTTTGAGAGCGCTAATGTTTCTGATGAACTTCTAACCTTCCCACTTCCGGTGTAATTCTGAGATGTATCTCTAATCACAGGAATTGAAAATCCACTCAGCTGCTCACTGATTCCAGCAGATCACAGGGAAGTTATGTCCCTCTTGTGTGGAACATACTGGAATTTTTCGCAGTGTTGCTTGTACTCTGAAGACACAGCTACCACCTTACTCTTCATGAAAGGGCAGTTTTGGGCAGTAAGACTTCTCATGCCATTTATTCTGATTGTCTATCCTTTGCCCATGTGTAAATATTGCTTTCTTTCCCCTGTAGATGGAGGCACCCAAAACTCTGGGTACCTCAAGAAATTCTTTGTTTCCTCTGTCTGTGAACAGCTCTGTGCCATGCTTTGGAACCCTGACACAAAGAATATATCACTTCTGTTCCTCTCTTTGTCACTGTTTAGGTAGCATGGACTTCTTAAATCATACTTGATATCCGGGAATCTAAGTAGAGCAGCCTTTCTAGAGCATGAGAATTTAATTTCAGGTTTTGTGACACATCAGGTAATCAGGTGGCTCAGCATGACTTGTGTGGTAGGAACAGATCTATTACTCTGAGCTTTATCGTCACTGGACAAATGCAGGGAAGACAGAGCCACAGTATCCATTATAGTGATTCTCCTTTTTCTGTTTTTGTATATTCTGTAATGCTCAGCTGGTTTCTTTGTTGCTTCCTTGAGCAGACCATCAGGGAGCCCCCTAGGCTGCCCTGTGGGGCTGCCAGCCCTAGTGCAAGTGTGCAGTGCTGCAGATGGAAGCCAGAGAGTGAAACTAAATCCTTCAGTGTATCTCAGTATGCTTATTAGATTAGCTCATGTAGTAGGGAGTGGGAACTGGTAAGCATTCCTTGAGATGCTTTTAAATGCTCTAAATCCTAAAGACGAAAAAAAATAATCTAAATATGAATTCTTTTTAAGTATCATACCCAAGGGACTTGTTTGGCATTGTGAATTTGTAGAAGGTTGGGCAGCTATTCCTCTATAGCTAATCAATTTTTGTCTTGTCATGATTATGATTGGTGCCATTGTTGCAGTCCAATGGCTGTTGATAGCCTGCATAATAAGACTACAGAAAAATTTCTAATGGGAACCGTTGTAAGTATCCAACTGAGCTGCACTTTTTTTAAAAAGCAATTTGAGAATTATTGAGGACCAGGGATTTGAATCTGATATTTTTAGAACTGATGTAGGTTTCTTTTAACTTAATTGCATCAAACCTTCACTTTGAGTTTTCTCCTCTTCATGAGATAATTTTCATTAGATAACCTATGGGAGAGTTCTGTCATGAATGCCGTCAGGACAGGGAGCTGATGAACTACAGCTGAGACTTTTAATAAATATGCATGGTCAATATCTTATACCGTGTCTCAGTGAGGGGTGAATTCCAGTGTGGTGAAGACTCTGCTGAAAGATTTCTTTTGACTACAGTATTCATAACTGTGTCATCTTTATACTCTAGTAATGGGGGAAAGTTTGAACTCATTGTAGCCTTCCTCTTGATAAGGAGTGTCTATGAGGATCCTCTCATTTCTGCATGCTTGCCTCCCTTGAAGTAACTGGCACTATTCTAAGTTGTCTGTGAGTTCTCTGCTCTTGTCAGAGGTTCAAAAGTTGGGAACAGTCAACCAGTGGCAGACCTATATCTAAAGGCCTTGACAATGTTTGGTTTCCCTAGGAAACCAACTAAAAATGAAACAAAACAGAGCAACTCCTGCAAAAAAA
>PYHW01010784.1:434000-485670 GCA_013186435.1 Turdus rufiventris | reverse complement strand
TCATGCATCCTTACCCCACAGTTCTAGCGTACACTGTCCCATTCTTCAATTTTTTCTGTCCCTTGGTGATCTGAACCAAAGTCTTTGGTACTGTAGAAATCAAGTATTTCAACTACAACCAGCAGCTATTTTTCTTGGTTGCACCCTGGGCCTGTGATATACTGGAAGAGTAAAGCAGAGGATCTGAAGGGGCAGTGGAGGGGAAATCAAGAGGTTCAGAGATAGGCACAAGCTTTCTGGCTGCTGGCCATTTCTGTACAGAAGGGTATTTTGAAAGATGTGAACCAGCCATAGTTACTCTTCAATGTGTTTAATTGAAATTTAGTTTGGAAGGTAGCAGCAGCAGTGTAGCTGGACTGATTGACAGCAGAAGGGATTTTGTTTGATTATATTGGCTGAAATAAAAGTGATAGCACAAGAAGCTCTTCAGACACCTTTGTTCTCAGTAGCATGTCTTTGCTTGCATATGTAAGCATAAATGGCCCTAGTCTAAATTATATATTTGGGCTATATATAATAGTATTACTCTACAGTCACTTGAAACAAATAATTCATACATGCAAGTTATCCCCATGTCTCTTAGAACAGACCTTACACCATCCTCTGCCACTGTTGGTTTTGGTGCACCAACAAACTGGGAAGTAACTCGAGTTTGCAGAGAAGAGCCAGTGGTTGGGGACCACACTGCAAAAGCAGTGAAGAAAAGGGTGCAGATTGGTTTGGTTTCACTGGTGATTTGTGTGTCACTCGCTCCTTTTGTTTCTGTTAGGATGTACCCACCAAGCTGGTGGCCAAGGCTGTCCCTCTGCCCATGACAGTGCGCGGGCACTGGTTCCTGAGCCCCAGGACAGAGTACACGGTAGCAGTGCAGACGGCCTCCAAGCAGGTCGATGGCGATTACGTCGTTTCAGAGTGGAGTGAAATCATCGAGTTTTGCACCGCAGGTAACATTGCTGAGCGATCTCATTCCACAGGCTGGAGTAAATTAATGCTGGCTCTGCTGCCAGACTGAGCTGGTCACCTGCCAGTGCCAACTGTGCTGGTAGCGTTAAAGAGTCACCCCTGGAAAATGGAATTCAAACTTTAGACCTTATATGTGCTGAGGTTTGGCATGTCAAGCAGAGGCAGCTGGACTGCCCTTTTCTTGTGCAATAGCTTAGCTGTCTCAAAGTGCCTGGCACCACTGCTTATCCCAGGCTGGAAAAGGGCCATAAGGTGCCTGTCACTGGCTACCAGCACCTGTAGGGAAAAGGTGGAATGGCAGGTCCCTGACAGTTTAAGGCATTCTGCTGCTCTGCTTTCTTTGTGTGCTGCAAAGCCTCAGCACCAGCAACACCTCATCTCAAGGGTCACTTTGGCCTGCCTTTTATTAATAAGGCTTCCTTTGGATGTCTATGACCTCCTGTCACTTTGCATACCT
Organism: Turdus rufiventris; assembly: GCA_013186435.1. NCBI lineage: Eukaryota > Metazoa > Chordata > Aves > Passeriformes > Turdidae > Turdus > Turdus rufiventris. The sequence goes on along the minus strand of PYHW01010784.1, from coordinate 484,250 downwards.
GTGTGAAAGGTGAGGATTGAGGCAAGTTCAGTACCGATCCCATGTTGGTTGGGAAGCCATTTAAGCTGGGTCCAAGCAAGCCTTGGTTGTGCTCGTTAGTCGTTGATTGTTGGCTCACAACCAGTTATATTGTAGCAGTTTGTCAGCTGATACGAGCCAGAGAGGGCAGTCCTGAGCTGTGCTGCAGTCCCCAGTACAGGGAAACCAGCTCTAACATAGGAAATCCTGAGCTGAAAGTTACTGTAGGCTTGCAGAGTCTTTGTGAGGAAGGAGTAGGGAGAATCACAAATGCCTGCTCCTGGCATTTGATTTGCTTGTTGCCACTGTTGAAAACTGGGGCATGATGTGATGTATGTTACCAAGATTGTATTCCTAGTTTTCAGTCCACATGTGTATGTGGCTTTTTGAGAGTCTTGTGGTTTTTCCTGCCCCGTGTACTAGCAGTTTGTTTTTCCTTTCCAGATTATTCAAAAGTTCACCTAACACAGCTTTTGGAAAAAGCTGAAGTGATTGCAGGCCGTATGCTTAAACTGTCTGTTTTTTATCGGAATCAGCACAAAGAATACTTTGATTACGTCAGGTAAGAAACTACATATATACAAAGTCCTTTGGCAAATTGAAGGCGTAATGAAAATAAGTAAATAGAGACAGCTGTGCTAAAGCTAGAGCAGAATGTCTGTATGCTTTATAGCCCATTCAGGAGAAGGCAAAGAATAAAATAGAGTTTGTTTCTATCACCTTGCTTAACTCAGCACTTCCACTAGGCAATGTCTGTGTTTTGAAGCAGAAACTGAGGTACTCGTAGGGTCTCCAGCCTGATTAAAGCATCTGTAATCATAATGGAGAGGTTAGTAGCCAAATATTTCCATTGTACTGAGAAATTAAGAGTGAGGTGACTGAGAGCAGGAGTGTACAACATTGTGCATAGGCACACTGTGCATGTAAGAGTTCCATCTCAAATATTTGCTCTCCATGTACAACCATCCCATTTCCATGCCCAAATGAAGACTCTGCAATCTGAATGTGGAGAGGGATAGGGTATTATGTTTAGACAGTGATAAAACACTGTACTTCAGTTGGAATGAAAAACCAGGATAGCTGGAGGTAGGTTCCTGTTCTGTTGGAGACCCAGTGTGCCCTCCACACAAAGTTGGACGCTTGAGTATAAGAGAAAAGCAAACTTTTTGATAGAAGGAGTCAAAACTCACGTGCTGCATGAGGAGGAGCAGCCACACAGGGCAACCTTCTCCTGTTAGAAGAACATGGGTGAGAGGTAAGCTGTGTGTTGGAAGGCTGCAGCACTGACTGTGCTGCTTTCATATTCATCAGGAGATGGGGCTCCTGCTGGACTGCATAACTACAGTTTAATGGGAGTGTCACACAGGTACCTGCCTAGAATGAAAAGTTTTAAAAACAACTCAAGGCAATCCAGCTTCAAAGAATAGACTCCACCACATTTGGAAATATTCCTGCTTTGTAGTCATGCATATCTGATTTATTCCAAGAGTGTATTGGATATTGCCAAGCATGGGCTTGTTCTTCCCCTTCTGTGTTTTGGAAGAATTATTTTATTACACAAAGGGAAAAAGCTGTGCAAAACTCAGTGGAGATAGAGAATAAATTGCAGTGGTTGGGGCTCTTTGAGGCCCTCATAAACCACTGCTGCCATCCTGGGCTGGATACCACAGAAGGGAAATGCCTGTGCCGTTCTGATCCTCATGTTGCTTTGTTTTCAGCCATGTAACCATAGTGCCTTTGTGTTCATTAGTGTTGAAAATTGCCACTGAGGTACATTTCTAGCTATGGGTTTGGCCTTGTTCTGCCAAATGTCACTCTAACTGGATGCACTCTATGTGTTGCCGTTCTTCCCGTTAAGTTCTTTCTTGGTTTGACACCAATAGAGATGAGTTTGTTTTCCTTCTGTTAGTGAGCTGGAGACAAAAAAAATGTGTTTTACCAGGCCAGTGGGAAGCTACAATACCAGAACTGGCTGATGGTCATCTCTTTTGATCAGGAATAGACTAATACAGTCACAGGAGCTAATCCTTTGCCAGCACACTCATCTGTTTATTCTGTTAAAAGCCCTAACCACATGCTTCCTATTAGGGAAAATTCCTTGTCATCCCATGCGTGCCAATGGCCTCTGGTGTCATCACACAGCCTGGAAAAGCTCTGGTAGCGTTGGTAGCATAGGTGCTAAAGCAGCAGCCCCTAAATGGAGAGTTTGAGGTGACAGCTCAGAAGGATGTTTGTGTCTCTGCAGTTTACCTGGGCTGGGAGTGCCACAAAGCAGCTCAGATTCCCCAAAAGGGCAACCTATAATTAGCCAAATTGGCCACTGGATGTCAGTATCTTGCCACAGAAATGAAACCTACTTTCTCAGAATGAAGCCTGACTTTTCAGGTTGCAGAAGTTTCAGGTTGTTGTTTAAGCTCATTCAACCTTTTATTTTTTATCTTTTTTTTCCCACCCTATTAATCTCTTAAATGCTAATTCTACCCCCACTCCAATCAATGTCTTATGAAATAGGGCTTGAGACAATAAGTAGGTAGCATTTGAACGGCTCAGAAAACTTCTGAAGTGTATCTTAGAATAAAATTAAGATGTGCTTCTAAGGAGATTACAAATAATGGGAAAAATATAATCACAGCTGGAGCTATTACTGAGTTGTTTTGTTAGAGCAGTTTTGTAGTGTATACACTGAGTTTGTTCGCTTTGACTGCTGCCTCTCACTTTAACCAAGCAAAACCTTCTCCCACACAGCACCATTTCACATGGACCTGTTGCAAGTTAAAAGCAGAGGGAACAGTCTTTCTTGGCTAGTTTCTCCTCTCCTAAAAGAAGGAAAGAAGGAAAGAATTTTTAAAAAGTAAAAGCAAAGCAAGAGGGGAATATAAGACATAAGACTCTCCAACCCCGCAGCCTCATGCATTTTTAGTTTGCCATGTCAGTGAGTATAAAGACATTGTTTTAAGGGTGCCTAGCAAATACGGTGTTTTGCAGGACTTAGGAAAGGGGATTCCCTTGCAGGTATCACGTGGTTGCAGGTGCAGAGAGAGCCAAAGCTTCCACTGGAGAACTTCCAGAGCTTCCATACTTGGGAATGCCCTGGTATACATAGCATGTCAGGTGCTAAGGCGAGTTAGAAGGGGAGCGTTCTCCTAAATTGAGCAGCCTAGTGCTGCTGAGTGCAATTTGGGATTTGGGTTTTAAAAATTCACTTGTTCATTGTCCATTTCTTTTCACTGGAATGAAATTGAGCTAAGTTAAAANAAAAAAAAAAAAAAAAAAAAAAGAGAAAGAAAGAAAAAAACACTAAAATAAAAAAGTCAGTCTTTTTTTTCCCCTTAGGACTAGTGACTGCAGAAGCTGGATTCCAACCAAAGTGGAAACTAACCAAATTGCCTAATTCTCTGTGCCCAGCTCTGCACTGATTGAAGTCAGCAGTAGACCAATTAGACTTGAAATGATCATTTGGGGACAAAAAAATACTGGCAGACAGTACATTCTTTAATATAACCTCTATGAAAAGCATCCTTCAGAAATAACTTTCACTGGCAGTTTTCTACATGAGCTATATAGTTCCCATGCTAAAAATACATATTAACAAACAGTATATTCAGCATATGGGGACTAACTTGCAATATTCAACATGAGCTTATTGTTAGAAATGTAGTGTAAGTCAGAACAAATCAGCTAATTAAAGATATTTGTGGTTTGGGGGCTTTTTGTTTTGTTTGTGCTTTTTTTTTGCCTGCTTATGATGCCCAGACAGCTGACAGAGAAGGCAGGAAAAGCAGATTTTCCCCATTGAGCAGGAATTATTCTAGCTCTTCCCATGTCTGACGTCCTAAGACCACGATTCTAACTCCAGCCTTCAGTTTAATAGTTTTCCTTTGTGTCCCTTCAAGTCCTGTTTCCAAACAGCAGGATGTCCTAACTTTCCACTTTTTCTTTACCATGTGTACAAAATAAACAATACCAGTCCTTCATTTGTAGAGAGCATCATGGGAATGCTATGCAGCCCTCTGTTAAGGATAACAGTGGCAGCCATGGCTCTCCGATCAGTGGGAAGCTGGAAGGCATCTTCTTTAGCTGCAACACTGAGTTTAACACTGGGAAGCCACCCCAAGATTCACCCTATGGAAGATACAGGTATGAGATTGCAGCTGAAAAACTCTTCAACCCAAACACTAACTTGTACTTTGGAGACTTCTACTGCATGTACACAGCCTACCACTACGTCATCCTCGTGATCGCCCCCGTGGGGTCACCAGGAGATGAGTTCTGTAAGCAGCGCCTTCCCCAGCTAAATATAAAAGATAACAAATTTCTGACCTGTGATGAAGAAGACGGGGTCATGGTTTACCATCATGCCCAGGATGTTATTTTGGAAGTAATTTACACTGATCCTGTGGATCTCTCCCTTGGCACAGTTGCAGAAATTACTGGTCACCAACTAATGAGCTTGTCTACTGCAAACGCAAAGAAAGATCCCAGCTGCAAGACCTGCAATATCAGTGTTGGACGTTAAAACTTCCCTCATTCCTTAGGAGCCTTCAAACCTCTGTTGCCCATTTCCATAGTCAGACAATTCTGTCAGAAGCATGCACATGCCGCTGTCACCAAAAGCAACTACCAGTCTTCAAAATCTCCAGTAGCCGCCTTAGGATTTCTTCTGTCCCTCTTTCCCTTCTGTTCCCCTGATGCTTTAAATGATTAGAAGTCCTGGATTTCTTTCTGGCAACCATTTATACCTAGATGCTGCAAAAATTGTTTTCTGTTTCTTGCCAAACATAACAAAATCCTATATAAACTGCTTTAGCAAAATAAAAATAACTGCTTATAAATGGTGTTTAAATATGCATTCATTTTAACTACTGAACAAGTACTGGGATAACTGAACAGCATGAAAGGTTGTAATTGCAGCATGATTTGAATTTCAGAGCCTAGAAATGTCAGCACTTCCAACGTGTTGTTTGACAGTGTTATTTATGTTATTTATATTAGCTAACTGAAAACAGAAACTGTGTCTCGACATAATAAATATAATAGAAAAATATTTTATTTGTACCATTGTATAAAATATTATACAATCATATAGAATATATAGATTACATTTTAATATCAATTGTATACATGTCATTAAATCATTTTCCCTTATCAAAGATGTAGTTTGTAAACTTCAAATAGCTCTGTATCTGTTCCTGTTGCTCTAGATGACTTTAATTAAAACAGATTTATGAAGACCATTTCTGATTCATAAAAGTTAAGTTATAAATTATTAAATCAGTACACTGAAACAACAAGTGGCTGCAAAATAAAAAGTTTCTTTTTTAGGGTTCATAATTTTTCCTCCATACTTGAAGATGTGTACATCTTCCAAATCATGCCATTACATACTAAGTAAATACAAACATGGTTGTACATAATAGGCTTTATATAATCAAAATCTTCTTACCAATATAGAAAACAGGTTACTTATACTATGTGGTCAATACAAAATGACAGGGTAAAGCAAAACACTAAGTATGACTCAACTGGTTCCAGTAACTTTTTTTTTTTTCTTTAAGTAATTCTTCCCTCCTTTCTGTCTGGGCTAGGAATTTCCCAGAATCCCTGCTTTTCATTTCTGGTACAAAACCTCCTGATAATCCTTCTATTACTAGTCCACTTTTCGCACCAATGGCCTATCACAAACAATGACAATTCTCCTTATTATTACAAAGTGCGGTGCTCTGAAAGTTAAGAAGGATGCGTAATTTCAAGGGAAAAATATGTTTCACAACCTTATTTTCAGTAAACAAGAAGTCTAGCAGTCCTCATCAGATAACTGTGGCACTCACTTATATACCATGTACTTTATCTATCCAAAATATCTTAGCATAATGCAGTAATCTAGTCCTGCTTATATATATATATATATATATATATATGTATGTGGCAATTTATAACACAAGAAATACTTCAACATTTTACAAAGTGCATGCGTCTAAATGAGCTTTGGTAGTTAGAGAAGCAAATGTTATAGCATCAGGCAAACCAAAGTGCAAAGGTTAATAGAGAAATCAAAATTAGCATGTAGTCGATCTATTTACTGAGTTTTAAATTCTGTGAGCCAGGTCCCGTGAACTAATGAAAAGGACAGCAGCCAGTACCTTTGTTCCATCTTTTCTCAGCAACCTGTAGCTATTACATTTTGCCAAGTGCTTTCTATTATTCCTATAACACCACTAGCTCCATTTGGAAGTCATGTTCTGGTCTTTCCTTGCAAAAGCAGCATCACTGCTCTACTCCCAGCAGTGCTTCTTCCTATGCACCTTTCTTTGAAACCACTGGAATTAAATGGCAACTCTGTCTTGACAGCAAGAGTATGTTCTGAGTTTTTCCTTCACTCACTTTAATTAATTTATTTTAATCTAGTAAATCAACACTTTAATAGCCAACATTACTAATTAGTTATAACACAGGTTATTTCTGGAAACAAACATGTGGCACATTAGTATGTACTAAGATGTACTAAAAACCTGCAGAACATTTCCTCACACTTCTAGAGCAGGTTAAACTGAGAATCAACATTACTTCAGTGTCCTTTTAATTTCTTAACATTCGCACAGTGCACTTCAAGACTTTTTTCAAAAGGAAAAATATATACTATAGTCCACTCACCCATGCTTAATATTCTTACATATTGCTGTCCTCTCTCATCACAGTTATTACAATTAGTAAAGTGCATCAAAAATCTCAGTGTGTCAAATAATTGTGCAGAAGACCAAGACCTGTAAAATTACTTTCTCTTTTTCATTACTTGTTTGTTTGTTTGGAATTTTTTTCCTCTTTTTTATTACTTTTTTTCCCCTAGAGAACAATATTACAGCATTGCATTCACTTCAAATCGTTTTGGAAATATCATGCTTACTGATGAGAACCTCCAGGAGCCTGATTTTAGCTTTTGTGTGCTTGTATTCAGAGTATTCCTCAGCCATTGGCACCCGATCTTCTTTCTGAGGACTCCTATGAAAAGCAAATAAAAGCACCATCACTTTTTATGAGTAAGAAGAGAAAGTCTTAAAAATTAATTCTGTGACAACTGATGAGGATTGGGTTTTTTTACTAACTGTAAATGACTAAAGATAACTTGACAAGACCTAAAAGCTCTATTATACAGATATAAAATTATATTTAAAATACTGAATTTTCATATAACCAGACAACATTCTTGACAGCTGTGGAAGCATAATTACTTGATTCTCATATATGCAGAGAAATCATAATAGTTCATTGAAAACTGTTTCCAGTCACCACTTATACCAGTGCCCATATACACCATAGTGTTCAACAAAAAGATTTGCTAAATGAAGAGGAGGAAAAACAGCGTGAAAAATGGCCAGAGTTTAATTCTGGGCTTAAAAAACAGTGGCTTCTGGCTTTAAAATCTGACTGTTTAAAAATCACCCAACTTCCAAGTCTATTCTCTGCAGACAGTCATCCTTAGAAAGAGATTTTTAGCAGCTTCCCTTCAGCTCAAGGAATATCCTGTGCTGAGATGGGGTTTACACCCTTTGCAGGCATGTTCTGGAAGATCCCCAAATCCTGGCTTTCCTCACAGAAGACGTTTTGAAGGAACTAAGCAGAGAGATAGATGGACATCTCCAGAGACCAGACATGCCCAGGGTATTTTCCAGCCCTTAGGTGCAGCCCCTTTGGTCTTCTCACTCCAGAGTGTCAACCTCACAGAGAAAAACACCCCTGCCCAGGACCCAAAGGGGACAAGGAGAGGGCTCTGCTGAGCTGCTGAGTTACCTTCCTGTCTGTTTGTAGAACTGCTCCTCAAACTCTCGAAGAGCCTTGCGAAGTCTCTTCTTATCAGCTCTTGTTTCTCTGAGATGTTCAAGCAGAACAGGCCTGTGAAACAGAGACAAGAAACCCCCTTGAGCTTGAGAGGGTTGTAAAAGCCCTGGATTTGGGTAGCAGAGAGCTTCTGCTCTGGGCCCTGACCAGAGCCCTCAGACATTCCATCATACTCCATACACAGCTGTAGTCCTTCCTTTTTACTGGTATTCCAGCTCATAAAGGGAAGGCAGAGACTCTGGTCAGCAGAGAAGAAGCATTCAGGACTGAGCCTTGCTACTGGCCTTAATTCTGTGTGGAATTAATGGAATCGCCAGGAGGAAATACTGTAACTGAATTAAAGTCGACATCCAAGCCCTGCTCCTATTTGTAGCTGTTCTCAATCATTACTGTGATGTAGTAGGAATGGTACCCAGAAGCATCACTTTTGGAGGCCATGTTTTAGCTAGTGTTTGGAGAATAAGGGCTTTAAGCAGAGAGAGAATTCTGTTATGACATTTGTTCTTGGTAGTTCGTTGTTGTTGGGTTTTTTGCATAATGACAAAATGCACAAAAACATCTTCCCAGCATTCATGAGCAAACTATTGTGCACATAGTTGAGTTACATAGAAATCTAAGTAATTTTTATTTGATCTCTATAGTGTTAGAGTCTAGTTAGCTTCATTTATGCATCTCCAATCAAAACACAAAAGAAAGATACCATCCCCTAATGAGTGAGAATATATCTGTTCCTGGAAGACACAGTCTTCAACAAATTACCTTTCTCTTCCTGGAGACAAAAAGTTGGAACAAAGTTGTCTGAATAAACAGCTCAAACCACCAGTATGCTGCCCAAACAATGAATCTCCTCTGCCTCCTCTCTCCCAGAAGGGGCTTGGAACACAAGTCCCATGAGGAACGGCTGAGGGAGCTAGGGCTGTTTAGCCTGGAGAAAAAAAGACTCAGGAGTGACCTTAGCACTCTTTACAACTTCCTGAAAGGTGGCTGTGGTCAGGTGGAGTTGATCTCTTTCACCAGGCAGCACTGACAGAGCCAGAGGACACAGTCTCAAGTTGCATCAGGGGAGATACAGGTTGGATGTTAGGAAAAAAATTTTTACAGGAAGAATAATAAAGTATTGGAATGTTTTGACTGGGAAGGTGGTGGAGTCACCATCCCTGGATGTATTTTAAAAAAGACTGGATGTGGCACTGGTGCCATGGTTTAGTTGAGGTGTTAGGGTGTGGGTTGGACTGGATGATCTTGGAGGTCTCTTCCAACTCAGTCATGCTGTGAAAGCACTGAACCACTCCTTTGGTATAGAATATACCTATGCAATAGGTATGGTTCCTATTTCTCTTACAGGCTCATATTTCACTTACAAAATCTACAAGAAATGTTTTAAAACATTTGGGGGGGAAAAGAGAGAACTTACATTGTTGCCTCATGTAAATTGGACATAGACAAGGCTGTTTGCCTGTAAACTTTCTTTTCATCCAGAGGTGAAATATGTGCAGGCTCACTCTCCTCCTGTGAATAACACAAATGGTCTTCAACAGGGCAGCAAGACATTGGACCAGATGATAACTCATGGCTGCTTTGGGAATGGTCTTCATCCGAGTCTTCCTCCTCCTGCTTAGGAAACGCAAAACATTATCAAATTAATTGTTTAAATTACAGTACTTACAGTAATAGGCTGACAACATAAAGAATTGGGATCTGACTTCTGGATGTATTCATTGAAACTTTACACATAATGAAAGGTTTACCAGGTCTATTTGACACTGTTCATGAAAGAACTCCCGGGGTCACTGAGTTACTGTGTATTGCCTACCAGGAGTAAAAAGGACAGAAGCTGGCCCTGCTTCCAAGTATCTACAGCCAGCAATTTATTTCTGTCTGCCCAAAAGCCCTTACATATAGCAAAGATGTAACTAACATTCTGTATTTATGTAAGCAATGCAGTCTGGCTGGAACTTGTTCTCTTCTTACATACACATCTCCTGTGTGGATATTATACACAGATGTTTTGACTGTAAAAAGAGTGGGCGGGAGAGATTCCACAGTTTCACAGCTACTAATGTTAACTCCTGAAATAGACTGATATTGGTGTCTTGCTCACATTCCTCCATCCTCAGAAAAAAAAGCTGAGGTATTGAAACTAAGGCTTAAACATAAGAGCTCCACAGGGCAATGCTCCTAACAAGTAATACTTAGGGGAAATTCAGTGTAATACCTATGTGTCAGTGTGCAAAGCTTTGCACTGTGATTTTTCAAAGAAATGTAAAATTACACTGCCATCAACAAGGCAATCGTAATTTTTTAAGTTGACCTAACCCCAGTTACTATTAGATTAGTATTTTTAGTAGACATGCTAATTAACTTCCAAGTAGCCAGATTCCACCGCCTTCACTCACTATGAGACCAGTACTGTTCCATTGCACCAATATATTATTGAAGTACTACAAATTGCATACATGTGCTACATGATTGATAAAAGCACTGTTGATAAGATATAGAAGTTAGATATAGTGACAGCAGAGTTCTTCATGGAAAGAGAGAGGTTTCCTTCTGTATTGTAGATGTTTGCCCCAATGGAAACTAATGCCAGCCTTATATGTCCTACCCAGCCCACTGAAGTCCTTGCCTTAGAAACTGTTGCTGTACATTGGAACCTCTGCCATGCATAGAAATTGAGTTTTACAGAGCTTTTACTCTATTTGAAGTATCAACACCCTATATTGACCAATGAACAGATTTTGTTGGGTATCAGTAATTCTATTGTTGCTAAGTGGACATACAAGTACAAATCAAACACAGCATTTTGTACATTTCCTTGACAATGGATGAATTCTTTCCAACTTACAATTGTTGTGATCAAAGATGGAGAAGCCAGAAGTTTCTTGATAATTCTGTATCTATCATAAAGAGGTTTCATGAGACTCTTTTCTTGCTTAGTTACCTAAAGCGAAATAATAACAAAACATAAATTTTAAAAATCAAAAATTAAAAAGTAAATTTAAAAGATTCTCATTTTCTCCTGTAAAGCTGAGAAAGGTATTAGAAGAGTATGAGCAAATGTGTATTTTGCTTCAATAGACACTCCATGGGAACTGTAATTTAATCGATGCAATTTCTAAAAAGGAAAATGACAATCTGTTTTCTAATAGAGAACCCAGTATGATTTCCTCACCTGCTTGAGCCACACTGCCCAAGCAGAGGGTAAATTATTCTCTCTCTGAGGCTGCTGCTAGAGCAGTAGGAGTTTAGGTGTGCTGTTGCTGTGCCTTGCATTGCCAGGTCACCTCCTTAGCTGTGATGACAGCAGCAGGAATGCCAGAGTCTGCCTGGGACAAGCCACTCATCGGCCCAGTGGGATGGAGAGCACCAGGAACATGGCTCTGCAGCTGCACATGGAGCTGGCACTGTGCAGGATTGCTGTGTGCATTCCTCACCAGAGCTGCCTTCCACGATGGGGATTTACTGCCTCTTCATTTGCTTTGTTCTAGGTCTTTGGTGAGCACTTGGAGCATTGATTTGGAAGAGAATATGATTTTAAATCAGGCGTTAAGTGCCTGATTCAGCTACAAATGTTCACAAATACAAAAATTCACCTTAGGGAAAGTACCTGTGCACTAGATTGACTCAATGCGCTAAGGAACAAAAAAAAAAGAAAAAACCCCATGCAAATTCCACAAGGAAAAAACAAACAAAACAAGACAAGCCCCTCCCCAGCCAACCAACCACACCATGCCACACCACCGCACCCCTACAGTAACATTTTCCTCAGTGATAAATTGTCCAAATAGGGTCATCTGCTCCCTAATCCACCATCAGCCTCTGCTCATTAGCTCCCACATCTATGGGCACTCCCTGGGTGCATTTTCACTGATTTTTGGCACTGCAGAGATGCCCAGGGGCACCTGCTCAGATGAGTGAACATGGCAGGTCTGAAGAGACGCAGACTAGCTGATGGCACAAACAATAGTCCAGAGCTGCTCAGACAGACAGATGCCTGGTCAGCAGGAGCAAGGGGGATGGTAGACAAACACTGCACACATCTGGCTAATGGAGTGCTTAGGGACCACTTCTAGAGCCACCCTTCACTGCAGAATGGCAGAACCTGCCTATCCCAGCCCCGCCGCTTCTCTTCCCCAGGCGTCATGCTCCATTTGACTGCAACCAACAGGTAAGAGCTCCAGGGGATGCCAAACAAGAGGAGATCAATTTTTTGCTTTAAATCTGGTCGGTGGCCTCTCTGTCTGACCTTCTTAGGTAAGTCTGGATAAAGATGGTGCTGAGCCATACCAAACAGCAGCAGGGCAAACATCGGCTCCAGAACACTCCACTGTGTTTCAAGGCTGCTGTTACAGAGCTTCAACCCTGAGAAGAAACACCCTCTCTGAACCCTGTGCTACCAACCTGCCCTGTTACTCTCTTTCCTATCTCTGAATCATGTCTCTTCCACCTCTACATTGCACTAATAATTTCTTTTTTGTTTTCCATCTTAGGAAATACAATTTCTTCATACCCTTTTTGCATACTCACTCCATGCCTCATCTCTCATTCCAGACCCAAAGAAGATGAAAAAAAAATGAGGTCAGAATCAAATCGTAATTTTAACAGCTGGCATACTTTTGGACAAACAGTAGTACCAGTTCCCTTTTCCCCTACCACAACTACTACTAGCCAGAAAAAGACATTCACAATAATACAGATACTGATATCAAAAAGAAATTCCTTAGCTGTGTAGACAAGTTTTCAAATCATCATCTCATCAATTGTGGCATTTTTTTGTTTGCACCTACATTCAGCAATGAAATCCCTTGAAAGGATTTTAGGTAATAGTTTAAGTCCTGCTGTATAGTAAAGGTAAACACATACAACATGTCATGTAATTTTATATTTCACATCTCAGATGGTGCCCTATATAAAACCTTCCTCAGCTGATAAGCGTTCTAATCATAAATGATAGCAGAGCCAAATCTCCAGTGGATATGTAATCTTCCAGTTTAATCCTCAAATCTTGCATTTTCCAATCATGAAGGGATACAGAGACACTTTTTATTTTACTTTAATTTCTAACATATAAACCAAATTCATCAGCATCAGGTAATAACATTTATACCTGAAAATTAGTTTGAAATAACTAAAATTATGTTAATTGTGTAAAATTCATCTAAATATATTTAATATACCAAAAATATTGGTTAGAGAAGTTAGATATTTTTTAATTCACCTATCTTTCTATGGCATACTTACAGGTTGTCCATGAATACTCTCAAAATATAGTAGATATTTCTGAAGATTGATTTTTTTCCAAAGCCATTTGCTTTTTTGTCCTATTTAAAAAAGTTATTTATAAGATTGTGAGTCAGGATTTAATGACAAGAGTACAGGTATATATCTCTTTAATAATCTCTTCTTCCCTGATAAACATTAGTAATTTACTCTATTTCTGTCTGCACTGAGGTCAATGGGGACTTGGCATTAACTTAGCAAGAAAAGAGTCAAAATTTACACTACATATATATTAAGTATGTTCAGTTGTAAAAAATGAGAATAACAACCGTTCCAGACAAAATACTCAGAAAGTTGAAAAGTGCATAGAGGGCATTCCTCAACTTTTTAATTATTCATCAAGAAAGAGAAATAGATTTTCCTGGCTGGTAAGGGATGTAGAACAGAAAGACTTTGCAATGCAAACCCAATCTGTCATGGTAAACAGCTTATTTCTGTTCCAAAATTGCAGTGTGAATCACTGATACCAAAAGAACATTGATTTTTGAGTGTTGGTGAATAATCAGTATTTGTACAGGTGTGTGCTGTGGGGAGCACACAGTGTAACAGATATTTGTCACCTCCCTTTCCCCCACAAGACCTGCTCCTGACAGTTGCATATTTTCACCTGGGCCAGAACACCAAGGCACACATGAAGTGAATGTCATTTCCCACAGCCTCTGCCAGATCACACCAGAGCCGCTTGAGCTAGGGCCCAGTGCTCAGAGGAGTGGGGGAGATGAAGGAATGTGAAGAACCATGGAGTTGGGGGTACACGCACACAGGGGGCCTTTCTGCAGGAAACTGATGACAAGGGGTTTTAGTGACAAATTGGAGAAATACTTTTATTAATTAGACCCTACTTTTAGAAATACATGAACCCTGAAGAACTGACACTCTTCTAATATCAGAGCACTTTGCTATTAACTTCAACAGGAGCAAATCCTTTTTTCTTTGATGCTCAAATGCAAAAACAGTGCAGAGCCATTAATCAGAACTGCTAATCACATTTTCCTGAAAGGTCTGCGTAAGTTAATCACTCTAAAATCGTCTGTCCTTCATGTTAAGAGATGAGCTGCTAACTAGAATGCAGTAGTGTTATAAATCAGTTAATTTGTTTATTTATTGCTAGTTCCACAATTAATACAAGGTTAATTCTTTCGAAAACTAATAAGCCTGGAGCAGCTGAGCATTTAGGAAGAAATGGGGTGATAATTAATATTGATTTTACACAAGAGAAACAATCTCAAGCGGGCTTAGCATTTGAGCCTATTTCATTACCTCATTTTATTAGCAATCTCAAGACAGGTTGGTATTCAACTAAGTTTAAAATAGCTGATAATTTTAAAATCAGAGAAGGCAGCTGGAGTCACAAACTACTACAGAATTACCTGAGACATCTTAGGACTGTAGGCTACATACAGCAGAGAGAAATTCAATGCTAATTAAATAGAAACACTGCTTCATAGGCAAGGAGAATGTGAACTGAAGTAGGTCAATGATGAGAAGACAGATACATAAAGGCAACCAGTCCAAGAAAAGCCTTGGGGGACAAGCTGCAAACATTCAAACAGAAGGCAAAACTTATTTGTGACTTATAAAGAAAGAAAAAGGGCGCTGTAGGCACACAGTTTGTGGTGATTGGGAATGGGGCTGCAGCTGAACCTCATCCCTAATGAGCTACAACTGTGTAGGACAGGTGGACAGTATTGAAGAGAACGAAACATGGAATGCTGAGGTGTACTGACCAATCATAGAATGATAGAGAGGGCACACGGGTGGAATGCATGTAAGATGAATGGTATAAATGGTTGTGCTAAAGAACAATAAAGTGCTGATACTTAAAGCCTTCTTCAGTGCAGTTGTACCTCCTCTTGGGGACTTCACCTAAAGATACAGTAGTAGTTTGGTTTTCATTACTTGGAACAGAGGCACCCCAAACCTTGTATATTGTCATCTTCTTTACTAGCCTGTTCTGTTGCCTGCATGTTTATGCCTTCAAGTTTGCTGTTGTTTTTCCAGACAGAAAACACAGAACTCTGGGGGAAGAAGGACAGACAGTCCAGTGAGGGCTGGGCCTGCCCAGATCTTGTCAAAGGCAGTGCTTTGTTTCCATGCAGGCACAGATTCAGGTTCCCAGGGCCTTAGTCTGCCACTTGAGGATGTGTGGTGGCTCATTACAAAGCAGCATTTACCAAAAAATTAGAAAGAAAAAGTATAAAGAAAGGCAACATGGCACTTCCATAGAGCAGTGCCAGCTCCCATCAGGCCAGCTCCAGCCTTACCTTGCTGGGAAAGGCTGGTGAGTCAGAGCTGAGCACCACAGAGCTGCTGCTCCCCCAGGGGACAGAGGCAGCAGTTACAGCCCCAGCCTCCCAACACTCAGACTGGATTCCAAGTTGGGAGCTAGCTCTTGAATTTGTTTTGGGGGGGATTTGGTGAAGCTTTCTGAGTAATATTATTCAAAGTGTGTTTATTTGCCTTTTATCTCTTGAACTCCTATATTCATGCTCTTAATCTTTCTTTTTTTTCTAAAGCCTTTTATCTAAACCCAAGGTGAGCTATTACATAAATTACCATCTCCCCACAGGAGTTACTGACACAAACAACAGCAGCTACCCCTCTGTGGGGTAGTAAGATATTCACAGGCCAACCCAAATTTTCTCTACACCTTCTCAATAACTTTACTCACAGGCCTTTTGGCAGGAGGGGTGTTTTGTTCTGGAAACCACATTCTGCTGTTTCCTATTCAGATCTTGTGGTCTGTGCTCTTTAGACATACTGGGACTTTACTCTGCACCTCCCTAAGGACACGCATGCTCTCATTTGTATTTCAGCAGTGCTTTAGAGGTATTCCACATTGAACTTCAGAGGAGAACTTGGCAGGCTTTCATGGAAACACTATCTTTGGCCAAAATAACTAAATACCAAAAAGAGAGAAACACTTAGCTGCTATTTAGTTTACTATCAATCTGGATCAGAAGGATCTAAATGTTATATAGAAAACAAAATGTTACACACAAAATATATCTACAGCAATAATGAAGTTGTTTGTAGCTGAAATGAAGTCTTTGATCTCTGTTGCTGCCGCACACATCCTTGATTCATTTCACATTGTCAGCACCACCCCATTCTCCCCCAAAAGTCCAGGATGACTCATAATCAAAATCCAATCTTTTTTAATGTTATGCTTAGGGTGCTACAAAAATATATAATTTTGAAATAGATCAGTTTGATTTCATGTTATTCCTGCTCAAGCCTCTGTTCCCTAGCACTTTTGATAACTATTACCAAGCACCTTTGCTAAGAGATAACTTGTGTTTTAAAAATTATCTCGGCAAGAAAACAAAAGGAAAATTAATAAGATATATAAAATAAAATCGAAAATATTAGCATGTGCAAACATTTAACTTCCTTGTTTTTGAGAATATTTCAAACCCGCACTGCCATTTTCTAAATTTAGAAGATTGTCTTGGAAAATTAGAAGTCCAAAAGAAATTGAAAAATGAGTGGGACAGATACCCCTAGCCAACTTACTTTTATAGAAGAATTTCTTGGATTGGATTTCCTCACAGTCATCTATTTTGGTGTTATCTGATTTCACTTCATTAATAAAAATGTTAATGACTGAAAATATTATCCTACTGTCTGCACTGTTAAGATTTTAGAGCTATGTACAGAATAGCATGGTTTTTTAGCCTTTTTTTGTTTTCTGGTTATGAAACACTTTTTCCATTTCATTTTTCTTTAAAAAGAAAAGTAGCATATAAAAAGAAACAATTAAAAAATCAGTCATGTATGCTGCACCCAAGATCTGAGAAGCATGGCATTGTTATGCACAGTCCCGGGGTTTTTTTATAGCAACTAATTGTTTAAGAACCAAAAATAGAAACAAAACTAAAATTAAAAATTATCTCTGCTGTGTACTCTGTGCTACTGAAATCCACCCAGAATAATTTCTTAGTTCTCACAGAGTTTCACATTTAGTTCTTCACCCTCTCACCACTTCCCTCTTTTCATTCACCAGCCAAAGTCTAAATATTACTGTCAAAATTTAGATTTTAGGTACTTTTGAGGGAAGAATTTATTGTCTTGCTTGGCTGTAATAGCATCAGGACAGCAATATCCTCTGACAGCAAAACAGCCCCCCCAGAAAAGCGGGGGTTTGGGTGGTGAAGGCAGAGCAAAACTATTAAATATGTACTAGTTTTAAAACAAAAACTGATTTCCCAGCCAAGCAATCACGTTCCATGGAATATTGCTCCTACATTCAGAAGAGTAATCGAGAGCACAGAAGAGAAGAGGCAGGATCAGCACAATGTACAAGGTCAGGAGAGCAAAGCAGCCTGGGTGGTTGTGCTGCCCCTGTCACCTCAGTGCATGCTACTGACTCTGCAGAGGCTTTCAGCATTTCTCAGCTGAGAGGGGATCTTTACCCTCAAAATACCTTCAGGAATGTTTTTAGTCACACAGTTTCTGTGGACTCAAGGTGCTTGTGCTGCCACCATCTTCAGTACACCAGGATATGCAGTTCTGGGCACACAGCCTCAAGTCAGCAGGTTCCAACAGTGCCTGGCAAACAGTTTCACATGTGCATCTCTGAGTAAAAAATGCTTAGCACTGCTTGGAAAAGCCTTGTGCACCTCTGGACCTGAGCAATTCCTATCAGAAGAGTCACCTCTGGAAACTGCATTAGAGCTCCTACCTCGCTGTAGAGAAAATGCACTGCAGTGCCAGCAGACAGAGGATGCACACACCCTGGCACACCAATATCTGAGGTGAGAGAGTTCTGAGGGAACAGCCATGCTTCTTAAGTACCTTAACAGTCTCAGGAAGATTGAAGTGTTGTCTTTTCTCCTTTAGTCGTCTCAACACACTATCCATGGTTTCCTCCACTGAAAGAGCTGGTTCCATGCTTGTGGCCTCCTGTGTGCCAGCCTCTTTAGAGGTCCCACTGCCTTCACGGTGCTCATTTCTTTGGGGTGCTGTGGACGTACAGTTTTGCTCTTCTGACATTCTGAGTTTCAGCTCTGAAAGATAAATTTCATGGCAAGCAAATAGATTAGAAGTATTTGGCAAGCAATTTCCTCTGATACTACTAGAATGAAATAACCCAAAACTTTCCTATTTCTTGCAGGCACATAGAAAAGTAATTCTGCTTCACTTTAACGTGTAACATCTTTTGCTTCCTAGAGCAATTTAAACTGTCCCTCTTGCTTCCAGAGGTCACCCTGCCATGCCATCCTGGCTGCTCGAGGGGTCCTTGCAAGGAGAAGCAGCCACTTTCTTAAATGACTTCCCTCTGCAGAACAGCACCTGAGCACCCCAGCAGAAGACAGAAGCTTCCCAGTCAGCAGCCTGTCTGGGTGTGATAAAGCCTGTGACTGTATTAACTTGACACCAAGCCAAAGCCCCTGAAGCTTCAGGGATCTGCACAGAAAAACAAGGAAACTGAATTAAAATCTGAATTAGCTCCCATTTGTTCCAAGCATACACGCCTGTCTGGTGAAGGACCTTGGGCAAGGCAGGAGACTGATGTCTCCAACTGTGTTAAATTTGTTGAAATCCATGTGAAAAGAGTAGCATAATTTTTTAGCTGTGACAGTCTGAGGATACAGGCCATCTTTGTGGGGAAAACCAGTAATTTTTAGTAAACCTACAGAGCTAGAAAGGATACAGAAGCCTTGCTAACTTGAAGAAGAATCTACAAGCATTTGAGTGCTTTCCATTTCAATTGTACTTGGCATGTGAACCTCATGAATCTGGCTTCATTTAAGAGCAGTGCCATTATTCAGGATATTAAAAATCAAGGGTTGTCACAGGACTGAGGAATTTGGGGTGTGAAGGTGAGGCTGATCAATGAAACCTAGACCCTCTGGACAGGAGAATCAATGGCTGAGTCAGAGATACAGAAAAGTAACTGTGTAGATTGGCCCTTTCTTCTCATTTGCCCTTCCTGGATTTGCAACACAGAGCTCAAGGGCAAATAATAGCAATCGTCATCATCATCTAGTAATCATATAGCATAGTGCTCAAGGAAGAACTTTCCAGAACAAATTTACTGAAAGATGAGTTTCTAATTCTTTATTTACCACAATCACATCCTTTATATCTACATTATTAATACATCCAGAACAGAGAAGAAAGATAATACTACAATTTATTTAGTAGTGAGAGTCCATTTATAGCAGGGGGAAAAAAATTAGATAAATTATAAATAGCCTTCAAAAAAAAAAAAAATCAATCAGTCATGGCTATAGACTCCCCAAGGGAAAGCACCTGATACTCCCACAGACATTACTGGAGTGGTATGCAGACTGTCAAGGGCAAAACTGACCCTCAAGGCCAAATTTATTAACAAGGAAAGATCTGTTTTTATGACCAAAATAAATAAAATGCTTAGAGACATGTATCCTCAGTCCTAAAGAAGCATTTGCATCTACATTTGTGCTATTACAAGGAAACTTCTAACATCTGTGGTTTAGACACTCATGAAAGTCTTCAGAATAGCATTGCCTTTTCCATGGATGTTTATAATCATGAGGGAGAGACTATGGCTTTTTCCCCTTCTCCTTTCTAGTCTGGTGTGAAGGTTGAACTGGCTCACTTTAAGCCCTGCTTTCAGGAATCAAGGCAAGTCATATCACATAGTATCTTTCTTGCCATTGGGAGACTCATTGCCACGCATGTGAAAAATAAGCAAAGCAGTGAGGTTAGAAAACTGACAAAAATGTTCCAGGTGCACTCCCATTTACAAAAGCTTCAGCAGCAAAGGGGCACAACATGCTATTATGTACCTTTGAGCTGCTTCCGCCCCTTGGCCAGAGCATTCATCCACTTCAGAACTTCAGGATTGGAAGTCTTGTCACCGTGCGAAGGCTGAACGCAAAGGAAAACGTAAAGAATGTAAAGAAAGAGAAGGAGCTGACAGTTAAAGCATCAAACAGATAAAACTCTCCCCACCCCCAGTGGGCTACAAAATGTGCACAGTTCCAACTGCACTCTATCAGTGTCACACAGAGCATCTGGCTTGATCATGGCATTAATTTGTCATGGCTTATCTCTCCCCATTGTGACACAGTGCCACAAGGATCTGAGTGTTATGCCTCTGATCCCAAAAAATCACAGCAATGAACGTTTCAGTCTCTGACTAATTGGATAAATAACCTTGGTGACTTCAAAGGGATTGATCAAATACCAAATTTTAGTCAAGTTCCTAAGTGATTTCCAGGGCGGTAACTGAAGCTCTCTGTCCCTTGCAGGAATAAGCTCTTCCTTTAAGGCAGAGATTCTCTTGGGAAATAGCATTTTCAAAATTTCAACTGACCTGCTTAATTAATCAAATGAAAAATCCTGTGCAAGAGTGATTTCAAAAGAAACAAAAAACAAAAGCTTTGTAGATCAGGAGTTATTTTGCATTTAGAAATTGCCTGCAAATTAAAATAAATTTACACTGAATCTTCAGAACTCAAATATTTAAAATTGCAAAACAGTTTTGCAAAATTAAGCTTCTGAAATAATTTCTTTTTCGGTCATGGCGTGAAGGTTGTTTAGGTATGAAATTGTGCTCCTAGGAGCATATAATGACCACAGAGCCAAACAAAGGGTTTGGCCATTAATGGGATTAAAAGATAACATATCATTTGCTTAAATTTAATAGTCAGAAAACATCACAAACTTCTGTTTCATGTTGTACACCTCCTTAGCATCAGGCATGTTTTGATATTCTTATACTGCACAACTCTCAGCACAGCATTCACCACTGACCTCAAACAACCCCCACAACTCATTTCTCTGATTTTTGCCATCAGCCTCTACTGAGCCCCAGGCTTTGGAGGTTTATAGGACTCTTCCTGAATGAAGGAACAATGTACCAGGCAAATGACTCCTACAAAGTGAATAAGTGGCTTTTCACCTTTTGCACCATTTTATTTCACAGACCTGTCAGCCATGTTTCATTGGATTCACACTTCTCAAAGATGGATATTTTGCAACAAAGGCAGTCCAAAGAAAATTTAGAGTCTAAGAACTACTGCATACACTGAAAGATGCTGAAAAGATATTCATTGAAGTTTCTCCTGTTTCATTTTACCTGAAAGACCCTATCTCACATTGTTTTGAATAAGTTTAAATACACTGGGATCCTTGCTTCCCTCATGGAGTATTTACCTTTTCAATTATTCTCTTACCAGGTATTTTTTTTCTTGCTCAAACTTTTCTTCATACTTCCTAATTTTTCTCTTGAGGCTCTGAAGATGCTTGGTAAGTTGTGTTACTGTCTGTGGTTCTTTGCAGTCTTCACAACTACACCTGGAAGAACTTCTTGGCCTGCAAAAACCAAAAGCAGAGTTGTGGGATCTAAGAGCTGGCTACAATGGACCATGCCTTCTTTTCAGGCACACTTAATGCTTAGCATTTCAGAATTCATGGCTATTCTATTCTTTCTCTGGCTAGAGACAGCTTAGTTTTACAAAGTAAGCATAAAATAACTGCTTTTGCTTGAAGGTACCCCTGGGGTATTCTAACAGGCTCACCATCTGTCTTTAATTTTTTTTTTTTTAATTAATTGTGGGATTTATGAGTATCTTTCAAAAAATTAATCTAGTAGGCAAGAGCCTGATCCACTATTTACGTTTAACACCCACACCTTTATTCACAGATCTTCCAGTATGACAGGAGAGTGTGTGACAGTGATTTGTAAAATTAAGCTCAGGGAGTTTTCCACTACTGGAAATAAACATTATAATTTTGAAGACAGTCTAGTTTCTGATTATTTACATTGCAAATCAATAGAACTGATTGTGCTCCATATGCAGCTAAGTAAAGCTCTGAATATAAGCTTTTAAGAAAGTTTGATTTCTATCCAAAACTCTCAACTTGGTTTCTGGAAATCCCATACATGGATTGTTCGAATGCTTTATGACATTGTCACCACTCATCAATGACTCAAGCTATAGTTCAATTACAACTGAATTTTTAGTATTGTACCCAGATAGCCATCTCTATCTTGTGTTCACTCGTCATTCTAATTACTAACATTTAAAACTGTCCTTGCTAACTATAATTAACAAAGACTTCAAAAATATTGTACACTGTTATGACTGAGGAAACACTGGTTCCTGTTTCTGGTGTTGCAAATTATCCACATCAAAATATGCCACAATACAAAAATTTGCTTTTTATGACATAGCAACAACTGAAAAAAACCCATGAAAAGTCAAAGGCTGCGAATTGCAGAAAATGGCTTAAAAATACATAAGAATTAAAATAGCTTTTCTTACATCATGAAAGGTTGAGCACTTGGTGGAGAAGGGGCAGACTCTGTGTCTAGATTAAATCTCTGGCTTTGGCTAAAGATAGAGCAGCGTGGTGACAAGAGAGGATTGTCTCCATCTGTGATGTGATACAGCAGTCGGCTGGTCCCTAGGGAGTGATGTTCCTGTGGGCTGCTCTCCATGTCATTCTGCCAGTCCCTGTGGGCTGGCACAGGCTCTAGAAAGAAAGTATAAATCAGTGTGGACTGAGGATCACTCACAAGGGGTTGAGCTACCTAGGTCAATAAAAATTTGTCCTTACAGAAGTATTCCAAGCAAAAGTATTCAAAGTGAGCAGCAAACAGATCAGCAAAGTGTCACATGCAGGGTGGACACAGCATTGAGGATGAGAAAATAGAAGTACTGTCACTGGCTTCACATAAATCCTTTCTGAGTTCCACAGGAGGAGGTGGATGGCTGTATTTATAAACTATGAAGTAAAGATGGAGAGTTTCCCAGAACAGAAGCATTACTTGTATTTTCATAGATTTCTTTGCTTTTGAAAGCCACATTCCTGAAGAAGATGATGAGTGTCCACAAAAAGTTTAATTTTGTGATTTATCATTTATTTCCTTGGTGAAGAGAAAGGAAGGTCAAAAATAGAATATGTCCTGGTGCTAAGAACCTCCAAGGCTGCTTGCAGCATCCTTCAGGATTTTGCTCAGTAACAGTAACTTGGCTTAAAGAACATAAGATATGAAAATAGCAACCACCACCGAGAACATTCAATCTATTTACTCAAGGTTGTGGGCAGTTGCTCCTCCTTGGAGGACTCATGCTTGTGGTACTGTGTTAACAATGTCCTGGACTGTAAATGCAAACCTTACCACAGATACCTTAAAAGGTAAAATTTCTTTTATAGTGATGGTCAAGCTAGAAAAAGCAGGAATTGATGAACCTCATCACACTGGTTTATGGGTAGGATAAAAAATAATGGCACATTACAGAGCCTACCTAGGGAACATCAGAGGTTCATCTTCACTGTACTCTACCTGAGTACATTGAAGGGAGTATTCATTGAATCTTCTTCCTCACCCTTAGTAGTTGAAATGGATGAGGATTATCTAACCTAACCAATATTTTTGCTATCAGACTATTGGTTTTAATGCAGTTTATATTTTCTAGAGAGAAACTCCACAATCTCATAAAAGTTCTTGCCCTAATTTTTTCTCTCATCCTTTGCTAAAGCAAGGTTTGTGCTCTGACTCAGGTTTCCCAACAGCAGTTTTCACAGTACATTATATTTTAAACCAGCTACATTATTTTCTTTTTTTTTTCTGATCCCATTCATATATACACCTTTTAATTCATATCTATTATTTTGCATTGCCAGGCAGCATATGTCTCAATTCCAATCAGAATTATATTTGCCATATGTCATGCATTCCAATACATTTCACAGAATCTTTTTATTCAATGGAAGTCTAAAACTGCACAGGAAAACATCTATACATGGGTTTAGTCACCGAAGAACTAGCAGGTTTAGGTAAGGTCTTTTACCTTCACTTTCAGTTTTCTGCTTTGCACGTGGGACATCACATTCCCATGCTGAGTGAGTATTTTTTTCAGGATTTGAATGGAACTTTTGTAGTACATTTTATTTGCCCTCTTCCCAAATCCCAAAACTGCAAATCCTTATTGCTGCACTGTAACAGTGGTAAAAAACCAACTCTGAGTGGCACCCTTCAAAAAAAAAAATCCCATATTTCTCTAAAAAATAGTAGTTACAATGGCTTAAATATAATTTTATTGGGCACTATCCAACTGCTTTTGCTTTACAGACAACAGAAAATCCTATTGTATGTTGTATAATCACAGTTTAGTCTAACAAGCAAAAGTTACGCGTGACTCTTGCATTTATAAGCTCATCTGCTCTTACCAGCACCATCAATTACAATTATGTTAACTGTTTTCACAATGAGACAATGTAGTTGATTATTAATTTTAACTTTGCAAACTTCCTCTAAGTACTTCATACTCTGTAGGTCAAATTCAGCTATCCAAGATACAGCAGAGCAACACCCAGATCTCCTAAACCTTGTATGAGATTCAAATCCTCCCACAGAGAGACCCCAAGAAGGCACCTGGGAGAAGCAGGGGTAGAGATCTGGTGAGTCCTGGGAAATCATGGACACTGGCAACAGACAGTGATCATGCCTAGAATGATTGGTGTTCTGCAAACAAGTGTTCTCTCTTTTTGGAAAGTACCCTTTCCTCACCCTGTAAGATTTCTAAAAGTTAATACCTTTGGTTGGGTTTTGACCTGTTGTTATTGCTGGGTTGTTTTTTTTCTGAACAGTATTGTCAGTGAGAAGAACCTGGCTTCCCTTGCTTTAATTTCACCATATCTGAACATCAAGAAACACATAATCACCGTGAAATAGGTTGACTAAGAGCAGTTGCACAGTTTTTCATGTCCTGTTATTACAAGGAATAAATAAATAAAGGGAGACAACCTGCATGATTTATAATTTGGGAATATTTCCCAAAGGCCAGGACACTCTCATTTTCTTGGCCTTCTGACAGCAAGGTCTGCAAGACTTGAACACTGGTGCAACTTTGCTATGGCCCAAAAAAGGGTTTAGTTCCAACTCCAGTAGAGTGCATTAAATTACTACCGAATGGTCAGAAGTAGTCAGCAAATAATTCAGACTGATTCATTTCAGTAGCACCACTACTAAAAGAGTGGGACATCTCAGGGTGATGACAAATTCTAACCAACCCCATTTTTAGTTAATACTTAAGGCCATCATGCTGATTCCAGTTCTGTGTAGATCCTAAACAAGACACTAAATATTATCCTAAGAGTAGCCCATGACTTGACCAAATTTCTACCTGTCTTCATTTATTTTATCCAATTTTAGCCTCTATTTTTGCCAAAACTGGGAATTAAAGCCACCTCTACCCAAGCCAGTGAGTTGCCCCTTAGCATCTATTCCATCTCATCAGCTTAGCTCAGACAGGAGAAAACCACAGGAATTAAAGGCAAATTCTGATAATATGCAGCATGGTTCAGCAGGTGGACTTCATATGACAAATCCTATGGTACAAGCCTGTATTTATGCCTGTGGTATTCTTAAAGTAAAACAATAATACACAGACATCTCTTGTATAGAAAAATAATATTCAGATGTAGTGTGTTCAGTCCTAAACACTAGAGGCATCTGTGAATGCCTCTATCAGAATTTTTAATTTAAAAGTAATTTAGAACTTCCTGTAGTTAGGTTCAGCTGCTCACTGCTGCAGGCACATATTTGATGTAATTTCATATCCAAAAGTTACGGAAATTACATCCTACTTTCCTTAATTAGCCCTTTAAAAAACTAGCTTAGGTATCCCTCACAATTCTTTAGTCTCTCTTTGGCAACTCTAACTCAGCTTTCACATATTCAAAAGTAAACTGGAAATTGCTGGCTTTGCTCAGAGATAAATTACTGTTCATCCCCTTCAAATTTGCATCCTGAAGCACCCTATCATCTTGCTAGTCTGTTGTATTTTCATTCTCTATACATACTATGTATGCTTTCCTAAAATGTGTTGACTGGGATGTGACTGAAAGGATCGTGTTTATTTTGCCTGATCCACTGAGGAAAGGCTGATAACTAAAGATGGAACATACATGGCACATTCTCTAGAAACTCTCTGCCCAGCCTGGTACAAATCCCTGGACTCCCAGCCAAGGTGGAGCTCAAATAGCCAATAGTCCCATGTGACAGCTTAATGCATCAAAAGATTTCAGCAGTAATTTAAGAGACAGAATTAGGACCAGCCCTGTCTGTGCAAAATGGCAAGTTACTAAAAATGCCACAAACCACAAAGCAGATGTTAACAGGAATGAGGGCATATTAAAATCCATTAAATAGATAAGCTTTAACTAAAGCACGAGTTTGGGCTGCTGGAGTGGCCGAGCATGCTCTGAAACTGTGCAAGAGAAATGCTACATCATGCAACATTTCCCCATGTGGCTGCAGAGGGGAAATAGGAGTAGAGAGGGGATTGGAAGCAGCGGTCACTACCAGCATAAATAAAAAGAAAATCTAATCAAAACAGCAAAAAATAATTAAGGGGAACAATTAGGAACCATCCTAAAAATGATCTATGAAACCACCAGAGCAAAATAATGCAGCAAACTACTGGAAAAGGAGGAAAACTCCACCCTGCCACAAAGGAAAGGAGTCAGTGCAGATTTTGGGTGAGCTGCACAATGTCTTTTTCTGTGTAGCAAACAAATGAGATCTGCCTCTGCTTCAGATCCCGGCCACGGTTAGCCCAAGTCCAGGCTCCATACCCATATCCAAGAGCTATTAAGGTATTTGCCTGGCTGGACTAAAGCATCCTCTTTTTTAAAACAAAATCCAGGATATCAAGCATTTTTAGATTCCATCATCTTTATAATAATTTGCTTTCTACATACATTATTCCTTGATTTTTCCAATGCCAACCTCAAACTTAGGAGTTTTTAAAGTAGAACACTATCATTTGTGATTCTTTATTTTTTTTTTTGTAAATAACTCAATTTTATTTCTTGCTGAAAATGCTGAGCAAGTATCTCCTAAAATAAGTTCTTCTGAACCCAGATTTTTTTTCTGATATGAAACACCAATTGCAAAGGGTTTAGTGACCTACCTGCCTTAATTTGAACCATACATTGTGCACGACTTTGGTATTTGTGTATTCGTGTCACTCATCTGTGAGATGTATTAGTCATACTGCTTTTGACCTATTTTTCACGAGCAGTGACTCCTCTTCTATTGAGCATCATGAGTCTGCCAGCCCTGTGACTACAAGCCATGAATTGACAAAAACAGTGCTGAGCCTTAGGACTATTTATTTCCCTATTGAGGGAAGAGGGAGAGATAACACACCACAATTTGCCCAGCTGGGTAATAATACAGGATCATGAATGATTAAAATCCACATGCTGTAAAACTCACCTTCGCTATCTCTCTGCTGATGCATTAAATTAAAATCAATAATAGGAGAAATGAAGTGATATTGCTCTGACAAAAAGAATGACAAAAATAGAATTACATGATATGGCAGGTGATCTCACACAATACAGACATAGGAAGTAAAGAGAGTAAAATTACTTAGGGAAAAAATAACAGATTAAAACTAAAAGGAATAGAATTGGCATCCTTAAAACCTCTCAGAAGAGGAAAATTGCCTCTCAGAAAACCAGAGGGTCATAGCTGTTAATTTCTATTCTTTTGACAGGTATCACCCCTTTTTACGTTACACAGCGTTTGCAGGAGGAAATGGTGCTTTGCATTAGCTCTGCACTGTTTCCCAGAGGGCTGCAAGCCTGATTTTAAAGTGCAAGTCACAAGGCATTTTTATAATTGCAAATGAGAACACATCATGGCACGCTCGCTTACCTCCACAACTGGCCCCATCAGCTTGCACACTGCTTTGGACTGGAGAAGGGGCTGTGTCCTTGGGTGCCGGCAGCTGGGGAGTTTCCTCCTGGGCTGGCAGAAACGCAGAGCACAAATCACTTTCCAGGGCTTGCAGCTTCAACAAAGAATTCTGCAGACAAAAGCAAAACATTGGTCTGGGTAGAGAACAACAGGGAGCAGCAATTGCTGTTCAACTCCCGGAGCCCATCGGCAGCGCCTGCAGAGGGGTGTTCCGCTGCCAGCTCCGGGAGGAGTGGGGGGAACAAACGTGCACTATTCCACCAGTTCCTTGACTCCTGGCTATTTAAGTCCCAATTTACATGGATTATTCATGGCACGTGGGAAAGATGACTTTGTCAGCAAAAGGCGATTTATTCCAGGAAGCCAAATGGAGATGGTGTCTCTCTTCTTGGGCTTGAAGCAATACATTAAGGAAGTATTTCATTCATTGGGCTGACATCACGATCTGATGACATTATGTCCCTCCCCATTTACCATTCATAAGAAATCAAATCTCCCTCTCCAGCCTGTAAGTGCAGTACACAGCAGTGAACAAAGAGTTACTGAGAGCACGCTCACTCAAGGGATTCTTGGGAGAGAGATTTTTTTAATTGGCTGTGTTAGAGATAACTTCATTATGTAGACATGGCTTTTGTGTGGGTTGCTGCCGGTTCTACGTGGCATGGAATCATTTGTGATCCTCTGCAAAGGTAAAATCAACTCACCATTGTCACTGGCTGCAGGTAAACCAGTGACAGGGACAGTTATCTGCCACAGCACTTCCAGCCTCTGTGCCATGCGTGGTCCAGCTCTATTTGAATTTTTAATGCTGCACGCAGTACTGAGCTGCACACAGGCATCTCGCTGTGATGGAAATGCTGTGAAAGCCCTAATCACCATCTGACTGGGCAAAATGAGTCACTCCCCACACCCCCCGCATTCAGCTCCCCCATCTCAAGGGAAATACAGCTTAAAACATAAAACCACACAAGGCAGTCCTAATAACCACACAGCTGGCACACACAGAATTTACGTATAACATTAAATCACTCAAGTGATACATATTTATGAAAGAAAATAATCTGAGTTGCAAAGAAAAAAGAATTCCTCAAATTTATACCCTGAAAACTGCTTTCCTCACTCTGTCAAACACCTGAAAGCAATTTATTGATTGGAATTAAACAATTTAATGAAAAATAAATTGATTTCTTGGCCTGATTTCCTTTGTGTTGCAATATATCACCTACATAATGAGTACTTTAATACATCTTATTATCATTATTTTTGTTGTAAGTAAGGCACCCAAAGATAACTTCAGGTTTAAAAAAAACCAAAAAAAACCAAAAAAACAAACACAAACTAGATTGTCTGAGGACAGTGGGGAAGAATTTCTGCCTTTATCCTTTCATTCCTTTCCTAGAATTCAGGAACGTTATGGAAACCTTCTTATCCCTAAAAGCTTTCAGGTGCAGTGTGTTTCCTTCTCAAGGAAAGGGTGCTGACTTGCATCATACATATGGCACTGTTTTGGGAAGTCCTCATTTCCCATTGTCTCCCATCCCAACTAAACCCAAATGAATTATCACAGACTGAATTTTACAGTCATTAATGTCATCTAGCAAAAGACAACTATACCAGTTACAAACAAGTGAGGGCTCTGATGCCAGCCTGGACTTACCAGGAGAACAGCTGATGAAAATTAGAGAGAGCACAGATGACAAACCATAAGAATGTGCCAATAAGGAAATGAATGTCTGACAAAAGGACCTAACCTTCACGGAGTGTTACTTCAAGCATTTTGACAAGAAAAATCCCATTTCAAGAAAATGCATTCACTTTGCATCACTGTTCCTTGTGACACATTAATATTTATGGGAAGTTCAGCGTAAAAGCATTCTCACAGACTGCATTGTTAAACATCATTGTACTTCAGCAATGCTTATGCTGTAATTCACCAGCTGGTTTATATTAAGTTGCTCTAAATGATATTTTTCACCCATCTGGGGAAGGTGGGTGGATGGCAAATTTCTAGCCACTGCCAAAACACTTAAAAAACCCCCATACAATAAATAATAATAATAATAATAATAATAATAATAATAATAATAATAATAATAATATAGGAATACCTTATCTATATTCATGAGTGTGCCCTTTACAGGGACTTGAGAAAAACACTAAGTAGCTTTGATTGTCTTGATGTTACCAGGGAGATGATGAATCTGGAGACAACCACCAACCCCACCTTACTCCTAAACCACAGCAGAGCGTTATGGCACTGCCACACTGCACTGTCCAGAAAAAGTCACCACAAATGTACAGGAAATGTGGCAGGAGACACAGCTTAGAGCAAAGGCCAAGCACAAAGGCCAGCACATCTGCTCTAGCAGAGAATCAGCCTGTGCCCATGCTGCTCACAACTCTCCCATGGCCACACCTGTCCCCAGGGCCCACCCAGCCCACCTGTGCTCATGGCTGGTCAAAGGAAGTTGCTAAAAGTGTCAGATGCCAGTGCAAACAGCTCAAACGCACAGAGGGAAAAGTTAGGCCATGGTGGGCACCATCATCAATTTGATAAAGCCCCAACATGGAAATCCAGGATAACTGAAGTAATTTAAGCAATAGCATTCTATATCAGCTAAAATGTCAGTTCAAATTATTCAGATTTCGTGCTCATTCCAGCTTCACTCTGGTGCCTAGCATGAGTGTTTCTGGTGCTGTAATTCCTGGTCCATGCTAATGCAAACGAAAGGACATATTAATATCTCAAGTGGATCCATAAACTGCCTTGGAAAAATAACCATATTGTTTTCTCTTAAGAAGAGTATCCTGAAAGTTGGAAAAAGAAGCAATTATATTTGTCTTGGACAAAGGTTTCTTATCTCTTCATATGGCCTCTTAAAAGAATTCGAGATCTTCAGCTAAGCAAATTCCACTAGGAAAAAAAAGGACTGTACATCATTATAAGTAAAGGTAAAATTAAGATATTTATAGGAAGTTGGAGAAAGACAGGAAGAGAAACAGTGTGGTCCTTCTCACCCATTTGTTATTTTTGATAACACTTTAAGAAAACACAGTGTCTGAAGTGTCACAGCCTTGTCTGCTGGAGAAAGCACAGTACCAAAGGAACTGCCGGCCACTCCCAAAGGAAGCTCAGAATGTAGTGGAGGTGCCTTCTCTACAAACAACTAAGCCTGGACCCACTGATCATCACTCCTTCCAACCAGTGATTATTGAAAATGAAGAGGGGAGGCCTCGGGGCAAGGAATTACTGAGATAACAGATAATCTCTTACATCTAGAGATGAATGGCACACACTCTTAAATACCTCTGGAGAGCGGGACACTGAAAGAACAAATTCTCCCAGTTCATCCCCAAAATGCTGTGGCAGGGAGAGGCAGGACCCTGACATAGCAGGGGCCATGCCCAGCAGGACCAGCACTGTGGGATGTGTTGGTCAGCATGTCCAGGACCTGACAGGAGACAAAGTGGCAAATGACAGCCGCTGCCCTTAGAAAGAATTTTGTTTCCCTGATAAATCATTACTATTACCAACATCCTTTGTTTCATTCTTGTGGACATGCAAAGGTTTGATAAATGTAAGAACTGAGGGAAGGAAAAGGAGCAGGGTGTGCCCCAGCTCTGCCCAGACTCAGGCAGGAGGCTGACAGCAGGCATGAGGAGCAAAGCCCAGCCCTGGTGCTTTCTGCATAAACTGATGTCACCCTGACCCACACATGATGTTCCTGAACGAAAAGGATGCCAGCACCCTGCCCTTGGGCCTCCCAGACAGGAAGGCAGCTATTCTATTATTTCCTGTTTATTGATGGATTTACTGGATTTATTTAAATTAAATTTATTTATTAAATCGGCTGGGGCAGAGGAGAGTAATCCAAGCATTCAGCATTTAATAGGCTTCAAAGTGCTTCATATTGGAAAGAAACTGAGCAAATTTCAACCTGTTCCGTTTTTTCACTCTAAGGAAACTAATGCTTTTATATGTCACACTGGAACAGCTTTTTAATCTGAGAGTTCAAGTTAAAATAAGATAGGCACATTTTATAGGAACATAAATAAATCTCTGCAGTATCCATTAAGGCAATATTTGTGCCTTGAGGCATATGACATTTTCAATTCAGAACTTCCTTTGTGGGGAACAAACAAGTAACAGCAAGATAGAACAAGATATGCCCTGGGTCTGCATAATGCCACGGATGAGCAGTGAAGAGAGACACCATTTTCTCTACTCCAGAAAGAGAATTTAAAAGAGAATTTATTTTCTTAGGGCACAGGTAAGCAATAGATGTGAGACACAAAAAAATTCTAAAATTTTGCAAAAGAAAGCACCAGCTTGTAACTCTTGCTCATTCCTCATTGGTTATTAACAATTTGTTCTAATTTCAATCTAATGAATTGGTTTTTATGTTTTACACTGATTTATTTATTACAATTTTTTTTTCTTTTTTTTTTGGCCTGTAAGGAATCCTTTGCAAGGACTTTAAATGGAAGCTTTCAAGCAAAAGCTTCAGTGAATATTTGCATCGGGGTTTCTCAAAAGAAACAATAACTTCATGATTTCTCCCAAGGCCTGAGGTGGCTTGACAGAGGCTGAGTGTACTCCCTAGTATTGGTTACTGAATGTGCCATGCTTGTTAACCCTGAGATTTTCTACAGTGAGCTGCACAGCAGTGACACAAAATGCAGAGGAAACAATTCACTGCAAGGAGAAGATAAGGTCTGAATTCCTTTTAAAGGACACTTCTTGGTCTTCCCCTAATGGAAATCAGGCATCTACTAGTAAGCATAGATGTTCTCTGGCTCATTGTGGCAAACAAATCTTTCTTTTCAGGAATGGGCTTCTCTTCACCCAGATGTTTTCTCCCACTGCCTCTGTTCGGTTGTCTTGGCCTACATAAAACACCCAAGTGCTCCCTGTGTAAGTCCCGTGTCCTGTACTGTCCTTGCAGTGTGAGTGGACTCTGTGCTGTGCAGGGTCCCCAGGTGTGGGGAGATGCTCCCTAGGGTTTCCCACTTTGCATAACTGCAAAGCTTGGCATTACCCCCCTGCCCCTCCCAGGATCACCCAGGCTCATCCATTGTGCGACAGGATCACACAAACAGAGTTTGTGCTCCACTCACACTGTGCTCCTGGCATAATCCCTGTGCAAGCAGCTTGTTTCAAGTGTTACCAGTGTTATTTGGCTTTCCTTGCTTCCCCTCTCCAGCTCTCCCCTCCTTCCATCTTACAGCCAGAGCACCTTTTATACTCCATTACACTGTTCATATTTTATTTATGCAGGATATAGCAAGCTTGAGAACTCCTTATTTTTAAAGAAAACGTATTTAACAGAGGAACCATTGGAGCTGTAATATGAGGAAAAAAGCAAACCTTTTTGAAAGATGTCTCTTCACTAAGTCAATATTGAGTGTTTGATTATTTTCTGAGCGTAAACAAACAACCCAAAATTGGCTTAAAAATTTTTAAAATCTCTTGCTTCTAGCTTTTAAATTATTTTAGCAGTCTCATACCAAAATTTTAAGCTTTTCTCCAAACACATGACTACAATGATTCTTAAAAAAGCTAACCTAGGATTATTAAGCAATTACATTATTCCAAGACCTTAAAATTAACAAAAACCCCAAAATATCTAATCAAAATTATTACATTATATTTCAACATTTGGTTACACTTACCTCATTTAAGTTGTTTAATTGATCAGTTACTTCTTTTGGTGAAACGCTTGCGTTCTGATCTATTCTACAAAACAAAATTTAAAAAATCATTCAATAGATTGGATATCTGTGCTGCAAATATCTCAAGCTTTTAATCATGTGTTTATATAATTTATAAATTACAGAATAAGTTTGTTTTATTTAAAAATAGCATTTCTGTGAAAGTAACATCTCTATTTTTAAACCCATTCAGAACAAGAGGGATTTTAATGGAATCCTAAATAATATATTTTAACTGTTAATGAACTCCTGGTAACTATGACATTAATATCTGGGCTCACTTTGTTGTGTCAAAAAGTTCTACAGATGTATGATCTGTGTCTTGGTGAGCTAAAAGGGTTAAAGCCAAGAAAAAGCTCAAACATATTCTTAAATCTTAGCACAGTTTGTCCCACGTGCTTTAAATCAGGAACAAGAGTTTTCCCATATCACAGCCATAAAGAATAAATCTTTCCATAATAAAATTTGATGGTATTTCAGGCTTCCAATCCTCAGCTTTCTGCTTTTGCAAATTTCAGAAAGGTCCCAGGTGCTTGGAAATGCTGTAAGAGAGATGCGATGTCCACATTTTCTAGTGGGTGTCACTTTGCTGCCACCAGAGATGTCCACACCTTTGGTTTTCTCTCAGTGTATTGCTGCTTCTCCTCATGGGAAGAGGAAAGGAAGGCCCTGGACTAGTGAGGGCCAAGTCTCTTCCCCCTGACTGTGCCCACTGAGGAGCTGTGCCCCATCCATGTGGCCCACACAGCTCCCAGCATCAGGGTCAGGCACTAATTCCCTGCACCAAGCAATGAGACTGAAGTCTGAAAGCAGCTTCCCACAGACTGAGCAGGCAACACCAACAGCCTCCCACCACCACCTGTCCATCCCCAAAGCAAGCTGAGGCTTTCCACGTGTGATTTCAGAGCTGGACATGGGGTGTACCACAAGCTGAGTCTCGACTGCAAAAAAACTGCAAGAAAACTGCAGCTGTCTCAGAGAATGAGATTTGTCAGTGCTGAAAGTGTGGTGATATCTGCTGGCCCTTGGAGACTCAGAGATGTGATCAAACCCAGCACAATGCCCAGATTCCTTTGCATGAAATAATTAATATTTTTCTGGGCTCAGAGTTATCTCAGCAAATAGCTGTAAAAGCCTCTAGAGACCTCAAAACCAGAACAGAGAGATGCAGAGGTGTTTGTTGTAGTTCTTCCTGGATTTGTGAAATTTAAAGACTGAAATGATGGCTATGCCACTTCTCTTACCTAACCAGACACATCAGATAGCTACACCAGGGTGAGGCACTTGGCTCCAAACAGGATC
The DNA here is from genome assembly GCA_013186435.1 of Turdus rufiventris. Taxonomy (NCBI): domain Eukaryota; kingdom Metazoa; phylum Chordata; class Aves; order Passeriformes; family Turdidae; genus Turdus; species Turdus rufiventris. Next base: position 449,392 of record PYHW01010784.1, on the reverse strand, counting down.
CAAGATGTGCAATTTCCAAAGGAGCAGAAATGAGTCATGAGAACAGCAAAAGGACTAATTTAATAGGAAAGAGTGAAATATTTGTAGTTTGATTTAATAACACGTAAGGAGGCAGCTGCAAGGCTATAAACAGCTGAAGAACTAATTCACTAATGAAGAAAAAAATATTTAGGGTGATTTATTGCATTGAAATAGAGCTAGACATAAAGAAGATTAAAACAACATGTCAGATTTGTATACTTCTGGTATTCATTTGCATTACTCCTTTCAGGGTGCATAACAGAACAAATGGGAACTCTCCTTAATAAAATAGAGACAAAACATTTTTTTTTAATATTAAAAAAAAAACAGTAAAGGCTAGCAGCACTTTGTACAGAACTGTACAAAGTTCTATAAAATTCACAGCTGGATCACTCACGAATCTTGCATTCTGGAGAGTAAAAGGTAAAAGGTTTACAGCAGCCATGAAGGTTACCACCTCTCTCATTCAGGTTGATGTTCTTGCTGTGGGATGTCTTTAATCTTTCATTTTACTATTGCTTTTACACTAGAAATACTGGAGTAAGATGCTCTTATTGATGCATTCTTTGGATTCTGGAGATACTGAAATTATTAAGGTGAGTAATCATTTTTGTGTGACGAGCATTTACATTTTCCATCTCATGGGTGCTGAACTGATCTACACAGAGAGTTTTGGGGTGTGCTTTTTCTTTCTTTTCACCAAGATTAATTGCTCTGCTAGGCAAATGCAGGTTTTCTGATTGTCCCCAGACAACACAGGGCTTACAATTTAATAACTACTGTTTGGATCCTGCTCTCATTAAAAGTCAATCACAAAATATCCATTAACTTCAAAAGCAGAAGGAACAAGCCCTAATTTTCCATCTGTGCTGAGTACATTAAAATTATTTCAGGCCTTAGCTGAAATTTTGAATAATTGCAGGCACCTTTATTTTGTATAATTTACATTCTGTAAAATAATGAAAATTAACTTTTCTCTGTGGCTGCTACTCAAATACATGTCTCTCACCCTGCTTTATAGACTCTGGCTTTGGCAGAATTGTCCTTTTCTCGAAGATACAATAAGTAACGTGTACATTTGAGGGTTGTGGATATAACAACAACAAAAACAAAAAATCTAAATTCTAATTATCATAACAGAGTTCCTACCAGACTTCAAGGGGGAGATAAATTTGCATGAGCACTGTGCTGTTTAAAAAACAGACCAGGACATGGGAGTTTTTGAATTATGCACAACATCACTTTTAAACCTGCATAAAATTCAAATAAAACCGCATAATTTTAAAAGCTGGGGAAAATGTTTGAAGATAACCTAAGCAAACCCCCACCACATTTCTTCTGTGGAACTCAGAAAAGAGCATTACAATTTGTAACTTGCAAATCTCACTCCAGTCCAACCCTGATCACACAAACCCATCCCCAGGCTATTTCTGTATTTATGCACCACGATGCCACAAGTGCACAGTGTCTTGGCATTGGTGATGCCCATCAACCTCCCAGTGTTCTGCAGGATGAAACTCATTTTCCAGAGTCACCTTCAGTCTCTCCTGGCCCAAGACTCCTCCCCTGTGTCCAGTCCAGGAGCCAGTTCCACCCTTCCCACCATGAGGGTGACCTAGAAGGTTAACAGTCATAAATGGAAGTCTCAGTTCCCTGTCAGGGGACACACTCAGCCTGTCCAGAGTTACAGCAGACAAGTTCACAGAACGGCAGAACACACAACCAGCATATCTCAGTGCCTGGAAAACAGAAGGCTCCTTTCTGAGACCTTCCCAGATGGCAAAAAACCATCATGAAATCCAAACACCTCAACATGGGGCTGCAGGTGAATGCTTCAAAAGCACACTATGACTCCTTAGAAAGCAATGCAGAACTGCCACAGACTTTGGGATGAATATAAAGTGCATACCTGCAATGCAAGAAAAATCCATCTTGAAGGGCCCAAGGGCACTCCCTGAGTGCTGGAATAGGAACTGAGACAGAGAGCCAGTGTAGCAGGGCCTGTCTCATTAGTCCCAGCCCTTATGTAACTCAACCAGCACTTGTTATTCTTACTACAAGTAGCTTCACCCCAAGCTGTAGTTCTGAATTACACACTGAGTTCACATTCAGCCTTCACTGAAGCATTGACCTTCCCACTGCCACAGAGAGCTTTGTTTCAGCCCCCTCTCTCTCTACCAGGCATCTGACAAAAGCAGCAGGCTCTGCTCAGGTAACTGCACACAGCCTGCAGCCCACTCCAGTTTTGCTGATTGCCTTTGAGAAGGCAAGTGACAGGAGCAGCTGTTTGTAATCATGTGTATTGTTCCATGCTGGCTTTTCTTAGTCTCTGTTAAAAAAAAAAAAAAAAAAAAGGCAATTCCTTTTTCCTTTATTTGTTCCCAGGACTTGCTTATAACCTTTATCTAGCTTCTATCAAGGTATATTGCAGTCATATCCAAACCCAGCTACACACAATGACCAGAGCAGTATTCAGTGTAATCACTGGCAATGGTATTAGGAATTCACATTCTTGGAAAAAAAAGTGCAAAGATTTCTTTCCATACAGATGGCATTTCATTTAATAAATTGATGCTAATGTTCATAAATCATACATGATAAACACCTCTTGAGATTGAAATCCTTGCGTCACAGGTCAGGTACAGCTTAGCCAAAAACAAGACACTGTTCCCTTATTTCTGGCTGCAAATCTCTTCAAGTCTACTCTTCCATTTCCCTCAAATCCCACAAAACTTTTCCTTTATTGTTTCTGTGGTTACCATAAAATGGAAGTACCCCATCAAATAAAGAATACACACTTCTAAATCATAATTCTGTGGATTGTTGCTCTTCCATGGCCTTGTTTGTTCTCTGTCATGCATTTGTTTATGAGCATCCCTTGTTGGAACATCCTAAACTCAGATTTTTCTGCTAAATGGGAACTATACTGAAAAGTTTTTTGTATTTCAGCAGTCTAATCCATATTTTGACTTTAAATGATCTGGTTTTTTAGCTGCCTTACACTCACCAGAACAGATTTCTTAACTCTGTAGAGTTCAGAGGTATTTAGACCTTTAATCCCAAATAGACTAATGGCAGAGCTATAGCCCCCCACAGCAATTAAGTTAAAGCAGAAGTAACAACAGGATGCACTAGAAACAATCAAACTTGATCCTTCATTTGAGATAGAAATAAATACTTCTTCTCCTGTCCTCCCCCTACACAGCTGATATCGGTAGACAGGTGTATAGAGACACCCCTGCAGCAGTGCGTCCCTTTCCTCTCCTCCTAAAGACCTGAGAGCTTTTAGTCTGACTTAGGGACACTAGGCAGGTGTAGTGCCCCAAACCATTGCTAATTTTACCAGCAGCCCAGCCAAACCGGTGGAAGACAGTGAAACTTGGGTTTTGTGGTGCTGGCAAATGTGTTCTGTCCAAATCCAGCTATGATTACTGCCTGCTGCCAACAATGGATGCTTAACCTTTGCATGCCCCACAGCAGAGGACACAGAAAACAAGGCAAGAAGTCATCCTCAAACTGATACTCAGAACTCTGCCACAGGTAAGTGGAAGTGCCCTGCCACAGCTGGGTGGTGGGAGTGTCATTTCAAGGACAGTTAAAATAAATAAAGTGTGCATTGTGTGAGGCCAGAGACCACATGTTAACACTTGTGTATGTTTCAAGTTCCTTATTTGACAGTAAAGTCACCTATTTGTTTTTTCCATAATGTAATCAAACTGAAACGTGGACAGAACTGACATTTAATCACTGTACTTTCACAGCACTTAGAATAGTAAATTCAGGACCATTATTTAACAGATTTAGTCCTTGTGGATAGGAGACTTTCTAAGGAGCTACCGTGGTGCTAAACAAGAATAAATAGCACAGTGGAAAATGGTTTAATACCAGGCAGACTCAAAAGGCCAAACTGTTGAAGTGGACAGGGGAACTTTGCTGTGGTTGTTTTTTATTCATGCACACTTCAATCTGGTTCCTATCTTTAAACTCCACATGTCTTTCATCACATTCCTTTCAAAATTAACTGGTTATTTTATTACCTACCCATACACAAACATCCCACCAGCAAAGCCACTGGTAGATCTGACTCACTGATACATCACTCAGTTAGCTCCTCTTTACAAGAAGTCCATGAGATTCTTTCCTTGCCTAAGGAATGACAGAAAAAGAGAAGGCAGGCTTCCTAATTAGAAACACTTCCTGAGATGCAGCATTTCAATTGCCCATACAGCAATGGAGGGCAAAAGCACTTTGTTGTCCTAGCTAATTAAATGCTTCTTCGTTCTTCTAAAGCTTCCTTTGAGTGCACAAATTAAGGTCATTTACAGTGTTGCCTCCTAAAAGCCGTGGAGAAGGCAACCAGTTCATGTCACATAAAGCACCAAAGTGCCATTGGATGGCAGCTGTCCCTGCCGTCCTGCTGCTGGCTGCAAACAAACAAACCCCAAGCCAGTGAGCTCTAGCTGTCAGCCAGTTGTGCCCTGAGGCACTGAGCATCACTGGCATGGACTGCTGCTGCCCAGACCCTCCAAAGGGAGCCAGAGTCTGCCACAGAGCACCAAGGCTAACATGCACATCAAGACAAAGAGCAGAGACCTGGCTCACCTGACAAAAGTCTGTGCACAGAAAAGCAGAGCCAAACCAGACCTGAAATGGGAAACGTGTAAAGCAGTGCCTCCAGATTCAGTAAGGACTAAATCTTATCCCTAGGACACACCTTTGCTGGTCAGCTGGGTGATTTGAAACCCCATTTTTAGCTTTTTGCATGGCCATGATGGATGAAAGCAGAAACTGTGACTTCCAAATGCTTATCAGAGCTGGGTCACTCCATCACCAGCTGAGTTACCTGCCACTGGTTAGTGCCAGACCTGAATGCACGGTGCCCTTTCAGCACCAGAACAGAAGCACAGTTGCCACAGCACCCAGACTGTAAACTGTACATAAATGGATACCCTTGCTATCACCAGCTGTGAAGGTTCCCATTCCTATTTCTCAGAGAATGCAGCTTGGAGAAAGAGAGGCAATTCAGCATTGGGGGAAAAGAAAGGAAGCAGGGAAGTATTTTTGAAACTTGGCCCAGAGGAACTGAAGTTTCTAAACTAAGGATGTTCTTTCTGCTTCAGATGTGAGGGGTTTAAAGAATGATGAAATTTGCATTCTTATCTTTATCCCTTTTGCTTTCTCCAAAGAGTCCTAGGTGTATAAATATAGAATGCACTGCCAACAAGAGCCAGGAGTCTGAATATTTTATGCAGAAGGCAGCAAATGAATTAGCCTTTCCTAAGCTAATCAGAAGTGAAATGTGCTGTGTTATCCCAAGTCTTACCTTGGTTGGAATCTCACGACTGCTTCCTGGCATTTCAAAGCCACGCTCTGTGCATAGTTATTAGCTGAGGATGCAGCCTTCCCCTGCCACTCTGGGAGGCCTGGCAATGCACACTCCAGCTCCTGCACAAAGAGAAAAGAAATAAATCTGAATGCTCCCTGTCAGTATCAATCCAATCTTAGCTAAATATTTTGCTTCAGGAAAAAATGCTCCATGAGACCAGATGCTGGTTGAGGATCTTAGTTATTTTTTGGTATTAATCTGGAAACAACTGGAGAACACAGAAGATAAAAGGTTCTAAACATAGAATGTTATTTCACTGGAAAACAGTTTCTGAAACCAAAGCAAACTGTAATTTTTCTGTTTATTACTTTAATAACAGATGCCAGCTTCAGAGCTAAGAGGTTCTATACAAAGAAATAATTTGAAATTATTTACTCACACGTCAGTAAGATTTTATTGCTGGAGCATCATTTAAAAAAATCTGTCTGACAAAGGCAGGTGCAGTTCATTTAAATAAGGTATGTAAAATTTAACCATTTGCCTCTTTCCCTTCCCTAGCATATGTGTAGCTTTATGAACAGAGTATTACTCTGGGAGGAGGGAAAGGAATTTAGGGGGAAAAAGCCATATCACCCAATATGCTACACATAAAATAAAATTAAAAAAAAAGGTAATTTAGTCCAAAAAAGGAGTAAAAGAACAGGAATTAAAACAGTAGCCATTTAACTCCAAGCTTTTGAAAACCAGTTATAGGACTGTGAAAAGATGTGTTCAGCACATCTTAATTTCCTTTCCTATGAAATGGGTTGTAATATTTCCTTTGCATTGCAATGAAATGAGTTAATGAAGATATTTGAAAACATGAAAATCAAAGTGGGACTTTTCTCCTACCTCTTTATTAGGTTTTGGAATCCAATATTTTAGTTTAATAGTTTCAGAAATTAAAATACAACGTGCTCTGCAGAAGCAGTGAACCTGGCTTTGCTCCAGTTTCAAAGCTCAGTTGGATGCATGGAAATCAAAAGTTTGGATAGGACTCTTCAGATGAGAACTTGCAGGGCAGAAGGAACATGGCAATTCCAGGTTCTTTCTGCTAGATGAAGGAGAAAGCTGAGGACAAGAGCACGTTCTGGCAATATGCCCTTGCTTGCAGGCTTGATGCTTGAGGACTTGGGTGGCTTTGGGTTGTTTCTGTATTTTTTTTTACCTCTTTTTAGTCTTTGTTGCCGCTCATAAATCACCTCACTAGGGTGTTAACAAGCAACACCAGGGAAATACCCTTGATGGAATCTCTGTTTCTAATGAGCAATGAAATCCTGATGTATCACAGGCACCTACAGCAGAGCCCTGTCTCCTACTGTGGTTTTGTTTCTTTCTCACTAAAGAGGGTGACTTCTACGATGAAGTTGCATCATAATAAACATAAACAGAGAGTACCCAGAAACTGAAGCAAAACCTGCAGACAGCCTGATGCGTTCACGTGTTTTTGCGCTGATGTGTCAACATCAGCTCTGGCTTTTTGATTACTGTGCACTTAAAATCACAATTTTAATGTCAAATTATTGGAAGTTCTTTGACATCCAAGCAATTTTCACACTTCATTTATACTCAAAATATAAAACTTAACTCAGCAGTTTTCAGCATTCTCATCTCTAGGCACTGATTGTCAAGCCACCATTTCATTTTTATAGCCATTTACCTTGATAATAAGACTTTGAAACAAAATGTTTATGATCTCTGCCTGTTAGCCAGGAAGTTCAGTGTCATTTTGTAAATATATCCCAGTATGAATAGAGAATTTCAGGATGACTCAAGAATCCATACTCATGACTGTGCACCAAAGGTGAGTGACAGGAGAAAGAACTGGGCAAGGAAAGCAGACTTTCTATTCCTCCCCATCTGTTCTCACACTGACTCCCTGGAGTATGTTCTGGGCATATGCTTCCTCAGCTCTTGAAGTCATATAAATCCTAATTAATTTGATTTCCTATAGATGAGTGTTGCAGATTGCAGATGGAACCACGGGAAAGGTGAAACCAAATAGCTGGAGTACAGCAGTGCAGTCGTATTCCAGCAGCCTCCTCTCTTCCCATACTCTGCTTGGAAAGGTTACAGCTGCCTCCAGAGCCAGCTCCTGCCCCCAGGGAAATAACTGCAGGCAACATGCAAAGTACAGCTTTGCTCTGGTGACATTTTGTCATCTGCTAAGTGGTCAAGTGAAGCCACCTGATGCTGCTCTTTTATTACACTTGGACTTTTTAATCATCAGTGTAAATCTAATAACCTTTTCTTCTTGAAGACCAAAGGCACATGACCACAGGGCTACACTTACACCAGAAATATCAGAGGCACAGGAATCCCGCTTCAGCTGATAGCCTTGTGAAACTCAAAATCCCCAAGCTGGCCATCTTTCCTCTACTTGATCACAGCTGCCCATTCCCTCTCATGACCTTTCTACAATGGAAACCTCTCGGATTCTCACAGCTAGAAAGGCACACAAAAATGGTTCCTATCCAAACAGGCTTTAATCCTTCCAACACATGCAGAAAACTAATTCATCTCCCAATAGCCTCTTCTAATTTAAAAAATTCTCTGTAAAAGCAAGTCATGGTCTTCTAAGAGTGAATAGCAATGAGTTCCTTGGCTTATCAGAGCAACAGCTTTAACAGAGATTGTGTCACTCCTTCTGATGCCACATAAAAGTCAGGCTGAGGAAGTGAGGAGACTGCTGAAAAAGCACTCTGTCAATAATCACAGGAAAACAAGGATGAACAGTTTATCCTGCTTTTCTTTCATAAATTAATGTGCTCAGAAAGTGCTGTTTGTCATCTGCTTGGGAGTACATCACTTATCCCATCAAGTGGCTTGGTGGCAAGGGGTTTCACCAAGGAAGGTTCACACAAGTATTTCATCACCTCTGTCCTTCCTTATTCAAGCCCTTGAGTCATGTGAAAATTATCTGCCTGGCACTGTTTTTCCTTCCAGAGGCTGCATATTTAAGTTGCACTGGTATTTCATGGCAGTCTAATTATATACGCAGAAAGTTTCCCATGAAAGAATTTTGCCATTTCCAGTTAACCCCTTGGGGCCATGTAAAATGCCACAGAACAGCAAATCTGTGCTGTGTTGGCTTTCACTGGGTGAGAGGTACAGCAGGACACACACAGGGGGCTTGGAAGAGTCTGAAAAAGCAACAGATGACCTATAAGACAGACCTTGCCCCATTTACTGCTTCTTCATGACTCTTCTTCCTGATCTACCTCCACCTGCTCTTCATAGGGCAAAATTCCCATCATGTTTTTCTGTTCAGCTGATGAACATGAACAGCTCATCTCTCTACAATTAAATAATATTTTCTAGTAATACAGTACAGTCGCAAAAAAAAATACCCAAAAAAACCAACCAGTTATTGTTTTACTTCTGGATGAGCTCCAGAAGAACAGGCAGGAAGCTTAGAGCAAGAGTTTGACATTAATATTCCAAAAGAGACTGTGATAATACCATTTGCCATTTGCTTTTCATTTTCTTTCAGGGATTCAAAAGGACAGTCCTTACTTAGAAGGTAAGACATTCTGTCTAAAATGGTGAAACCCCATTCTAAACTTGGTCAAAAATGATTCCTTAGCCTGTAATAAGCTTGTAGCACTTTAGAAAGACCTCTGCAAATTTCTATCCACAAACAAGAAGGGAGGGAGAGACAAAGCAGCCAAACACATCATGCAGCAAATAAGAGATGGAAATACAGACATCTGTATTTGTGTATGCACAGTTTTATGTAAACACAAACATCTGTATTTGCAGATGTCAGGTCTACTGCAGACCAACAAATCTATCAGCATTAATACTAACTGTCTTGGATATGAGAATATTTCAAGTTGAGGGCTTTAATCTGCACCAGAGCTCTACCCTTTACACTGCATATCCAGCATGGCTTGGGAAGCCCCAGGGAAGAACAGGCATTTGCAGCAGCTGCTGAGAGTTGGAATTCTAATGTCAATTCTAGAGTAAATGTACCTGCAGAGAAAGCAGCAGAGGCTTCCTCATTTCTTGCCTGCCTTAAGACCTTTTACAAAATTTACAGTTCTGCTCCCCCCAGCTCAACCTAGGAAGATGGTGGGGGGTAGCACTGCTACCAGTACGCTACTGCACTGGTATGGACTTACTATTTAAATATGAGAAAAACAGAAATTAAGATGAAGGAAAACCATGAAATCTCTCTATCTGCAGCTAAAATACCAGTGTAAGAGATACTCGATCAAATAAACAAAATGGAAACTGTCTAATCAAGTGCTGGAGTTTTTGAATTTGGTGCAAGGAAACACAGGAAAACTAAGGAGAAATATTTACTCATCTTCAGCTATGCCCTCCACTCACTTCTGAAAGCACTTGCAGTACAACCCTCTCTGCAATTTCCTAGCTGAAAGAACCTGCAGGTACAGGAGCGTTGCAGAGTGCAAGTCCCTAGAAATCAGGGTAGGTTATTGTGGGGTGTCAAATCCCACCATTAATTACCAGGGAGCCCTCTTTGCATTTCAAAAGTTGCTTAAACACTGTGCCACAAGCCCACCCCCGGTAAATTTAATTCTTTACCTGGCTTTCCTCATGGCTTTTTCCATTTTCTATCTTTGTAATGGGTTTAGGTTTCCTCAGTTTTAAGTTGCCCATTTCAGGCTTTAGAGTGCAGTCAATTACAACCTGCTGCTTGTGCTGCTGAGTATCTTGCAAAGGCAGCTGCCTTTCCTCTAAGACAGCAGAGTTGTCCGGGTAATTTTCTTTGTTATCATTGTCTCTGTAAGAAAATAAAATTGAAATACATCAGGCAGGATTTCAGACACCTGTCAAAACATTATGAAGGAAGAAGAGCAACAAGTCCTTAGCTATTTATGGCATATTGCTTTTACTAAGTTTAGTGGTCTACACGTTGGTAATGGATCTAAACTACTGTTAGCATTATTACACACTCAGTTGTGGAGCTACTTAAATGTGAGTTTTAGAGACACAATCCTGGGCTTCAGACCTACAGTTCACACTCTCCAAATAAAATCTGAAATTGTCCTTTTCATGAAGAGGACTTTCTCCACCCAATGATTCACAGTAAGCTATAATCTCACAAAAATATCATCAAAGACAATAATTCCTCTCTACAACATACTTCCCTTCTGACAGTCTCTGGCTTTGAGGGCCAAAAGGGCACACAAAGGGAAGGAGGAAGCCACTCAAAGTAAGGTGTGAACAGCCAGAGATGTGTTTGGAGAAAACATCCTCCTCTGTAAGAGCACACCTGGTGGCTTGAACAGACCCTGTTGCTCATGGATGCTTGGTCTGGGATCTGGGGCAGTCATTTTTAATCCCCACCCAGACTACAATGTGCAAACTCTCTCCAAGGAGACCTCGCTAGTGTCATCCACACCCAGTCACCCCAGCCTTAGCCTGGTCTCATGCCTTCCACTGGGAGCATCTCCACAAAGATGTGGTACCGCAGTGCAGAAGGCAAGGCTGCCTGAGGAGCTGGAAGCCTGAGCTGGGCAGCATTGCTGCTCCAAAATCCCTGCCTGTAGCGTGGCTTTCAGATGTTAGCTTCAGCTGGTAGCATCCTAATGGTCAGCTGAGAGATGACCTCTCTCCTGGTGAGAAACTTCCACAGCTGAGGGAGTCAAGGGCTATTGAAATAAATCCCTGAGACTTTCTTTTTATTTTTCTTTTTTTTCAGAAAGCATCACTTGCTAGTTCAATGTTTTCTCCTAAGGATTTTGAGCTGCCAAACTCACTTTCCATCTGTGGCCCATCAGCATCCAGATGGATGCTTGCAGGGTGCCTGTGGAGTTGAACACCATTGCTGCCCATGCCTTCTGCAAGTGTACTCCAAGGCAGTTGTTATAGTTACATCTTTATAGCCCACGGGCACACCAAAAATGTGCACAAGTGTTGCTAATTTTAAGGAATCCTCTGATTTTAAAATCTTCTGAAAGGTTAAATTGCATACCGTAGCAATCAATATCTACCAACATGGCCATGAGAGAGGCATGCCTCAAGAATACTTCAGTTAAATTGCAATTTGAAGGATTTTTTTTTCCCCAGACTCATACAGCAACGAGCATATCCTTGCACAGTTGCAAAACTCTGCTTACTACTGCTTTGTACCAGCTGCTGTACAGTAAAATTCAGTGGGTAAGCACCACAGCTGCATCTGAGTGACAGGAGTACGATGTGAAGTTAAGACTAGAGATCATAATATATTTACTTACACAATAGCAACAGTAATTAATCTTCATACTGATCACACAAAAGTACACTAGATAAATATGTATTTCCCAGAAATACTAACAGCTTCTGCGGGTAATGCCCCAGAAATTCTGCACTCCCTTGAGAATAAAGGTTTCTTTCTAATGGTTTAACAGAAGCAGTCACAGCTTCATTTCAGACAAAGTTTGCAGGAGAGTACCTGGGACTGGAGCTGCCTGCTGGATCTTCATGCGCAGAGTTTGAATACCCGTCACACCTTGAAAATGAACACAAGATAATTACTGATTTTCTGCCAGCTGCAGAAACTTAGTTTTTAATAACATTACAGTGCAGCTCAAACTATAAACACATTTCTTCTCCTTGTGCTTTAGTTAGGGTCATTTAACATAGCTGTTCCATGATAGTCTAAATCTCAGAGGAAGAAGAGGATTTGAGATGTTAAGTGGGCACAATTTGGCATATCATTTTCAGACAAATGAAAATAATTAGAAGGAATTCAGATGTTACCATAAAAACACAGAAAAATTACAAGAAATTTTATATTCTAATTGCTTATTGTATACTTCACATTAACCTCAAAAATAATTAGACACAACCTAGGACGTTTTTCTCCCAAACTCACAAAAATATTAACTATGATAGAGCAGTAACCCTTAGTACAGCAGGAAAAAGAATCCCTAACTAAATTACGATGTGAGAGCTAGTCTTGAAAAGTGAACTAGGAGTATTTTTTAAGATGCCTGAACAGCCATAATCAATTACTTCCTTTAATTTAGAAACAAAAGTATTGTCCTAAGGCTGCCTAAAATCTGGATAAATATGCTAAACCACAATCACTGAGAGCTGAACATGACACTGTGGCTGCATGGCTGAACTTTGCAGGATGATTTATCCTGAAAAGCCCCCGAGCAGTCTTTCTTCAAATAAACATGCATCCATAAGCATGCACTCCTAAAACATGCAAACACCAATCTTGGCATTGCTGGGGTAAAGTCAGAGCCCTCTCCTCTCCCTCAGTTCATACTCACAGGGCACAGACACTAAGGAGGGCTGGATTCCTTGAAGTTTTCTGACAGAGGAATCTCTTCATTATGGGAGAAGCAGCCTGTACTTCTGCTGACTTGTTAAATTTTGAGAACTGCCCCACTTAGAAGAGAGTACATTAAGTGACACATTCACAGCTCTGCACTGCAATTTGATGGCAAGGGCTTTAATATATTCCTCTTCCCCACCAGTCTTCTGCTGGTGTCTATATCAAAAGTCAGACTGCAGCAGAAAATATTTAAAGGGCCACTCAAGTGTTCAGACTTCCTGAATACATCAGCATGTGCATGAAAGCATTTGCTGCTCACAACTGGAGCAGAGAACTACAGTGGCAGATCACCCTAATCATAACAACATTTCTGCAGTGAGTGCAGCTTTCCCCACATGGCAAAGTGGGATGATGGGTGGAAGACAGGGCTTAATGTGCAAAATGGAAAAATTTACTGTAGAAGTCTGGTTGCCTCTGGAAGCCAGTCACACCTTCCCCTCTGGCCAATACCTGACTGCTTCACGGGAAACAGCAAGGGGTGGGCACAGGACACAATGGGGGTTTCAATAAGGAAGCCCAGTGCAAAAGGAACCAGGAACCTGGCTGCAGAACTAGAAGGAATATTTCAGAGGGATGAAACAACAGAAAGAAAATTCATTGTGAGGAAACGGTGCCAGGGTCAGAGCTGGATGGACAGAGCTCTCAGCACAGACACAGGAGAAGGAGAAGGTGCCACCAGGTGGGGTGTGCATCATGGGCCAAGCCATGGCCAGCAACCTCCAGGGACTCCCTCAAGGGACAAACTCTCCCTCCTGGGTGTGCCTCAGAGAGAGGAGGTGGAAGGAAGCAGCTCTGCCACCAGTTTTGCTCCCTCCTCCTCTCACCAGTCACCTCACCTGGCTGCCTCCTGTCCTGAAAGACCACGTTGGCAATGGGCAACACTCTCTGGAGGGACAATGGATGGCTGAGCCCAAGTCCAGTGGTCAAGCCAAGTCCAGTTAAGGAGCCCTGTCCTTGACTGGGGGAGCTGAACTGGCTGTAAGGAGGTGATCTCAAAAGGCAGAGGTCCTAACTCAGCATCCAGCAACAGACAGAAGTCATGAAACAAGACACAGCTTAAAAACCGTGTGAGTGTAACAAAATGTATTTAAGTAAATGGATGGCAGTAGATAGGAAAGATAAGCAATAATGAGTCAGAGAATACAATGACCATCATGAAATTTAAAAGATCCTGAGGAGAAGTTCAGAAGCAACATACTTTAAAATTTCCAACAAAAATTTTTGTCTGTGCAAGAATAAATAACAAAAGCTCACTCACACAAGATAGTGCTTGAGGCTGGGACGAGCCGGATCTTTTAAAAGATGAATTTGTGATTTAATGCAAATATCCATCATTAAAGCAAGGAGTGTTTTTAAATTGATTTCTTAAAGAAATGAGTCTTCTGGGTTCATGCCACCTGTCTGCACATATCAAAACAAACATGCACACCTTCCTTTCCTCTCACCAGTAATTTGTAAATCTTGTTGTCTAGATTTAGCTGTATTTAATAAATAGGGTGATATTCAAGAGTTTAGTGAGTTTTTTGATAGTTTGTGGTCGTGTATCAGAGAGACTTCCCACCAACCAAAAAAGTGCAGCAGCATCTTCCTCAGTCCCAAACCACCAGAGAATATGCCACAACAGCTTCAGGTCAGAAACCCAAATGGGTTGAGGCTTACATTGGGTAGGAGCTGTTTTAACAAAACCAGTGATATGAATCCTCTCTCTTCAGTGCCCAATCCAGCTACTGACTGATGGATATCTCTCAAAAGTAAGTACATTCATTAATCATCCTACGGCATGGGCCATGTTCAGGTCAGAGATGGGATCCCAGCCTGGATGAGTGTTGCTCTGGCTCTGGACAGTACTGACTCTGTGTTTCTTCCAGGGTCTCTGGGTTAATGGGACCAGCTTCTTTAACTTTTACCATTTTCACCTTCCTACAGAAGCCATTTCAGAACAGAGTGAAAACTTCTCCCTTTTTGACTTGACCTTCCAGATGCTCACATGAACAGCTCCCAAACCAGGCTGTGTGCTTGGCTTGCTGGGAGATTCACACCCCCAGGCACTCTCCTTGTCTGGAGAAATGCTCCTGAAAGTGCTGTACCACTGGCTTCATAATCATTCTGGAAGCCCTGGCTGTGCCTTTGTCACAAATAAAGAGATTGTTAAATGAGGATGTCTAGATTTGCATGGAAAGCTCTCTCTTTCTTCTGCTAAATAAAAGTAAATCTATTTTCAGAGATGGTCAATACAAACAATAAGTGCTGAAATTGGTGAGAATTGTGTACCCTCAGCAGCTCTCAAAAGCAGGTGTATTTGAGACTTAGGGAGAAGGTAAAAAAAAGAGACTTAGGGAAGGCAACTCTGGAAACCAAGTTTGTTCAATTAGACAATGCTTTTCAGATATCATTGTTTGCTCACTTTGTTTTCTAAAAGCACTTTCCTACCTCCTTGTTTGAAAATATAAGATAAAATATGAAATCCCACAAACTAGAACTAACAGCAGCTGAAATGAGGGAGATCCAGTCCTTCTCCATCTCCCCCAGGGCAGGCTGGTACAATACTGGCAGCTTTTATGCACTCCTGGGTTTAATGTGCAGCCCACAAAGAAAAGCCATCACCTTCAGGTCCCAGAAAGCTCAGGGGTGAGGCAGGCCTAGGCACTGCTCCAGAGGAATCTCTACAGGAAACAGTGGAGCTACTTAGGGACAGAGAAAAGGGGAGAA
>PYHW01010784.1:412058-433950 GCA_013186435.1 Turdus rufiventris | reverse complement strand
AAAAAAAAAAAAAAAAAAAAAAAAAAATTATCTCTAATTTGGCTACTTTTCTGTGAAGGGTGAGCAACCCGTAATTTTACAGACCACGATTCATCACTTAACTAACAAGAACACAGGAAATTAAACCAAGCAAGCACACAAGCAAACAAAACCCCCTCCATGATTTATTAGCTTCAGTTCAATCTTTCCATATCTGCCCCAATCACAGAAAAAGTGTGACTAAATTTAAATATTATGTAAAGGAAATATAAGCAAATAAAGAAAAGCAGAATTCTTTAGATCCCTTTGAAATATTCCTTCTCCTGTAGAGGTTATGACAACACTTAGGGGTGGCTCAGATGATTACAACTTGGCCTGCTTTCAGAATGTCTCCTGCCCCGCAGCACTCAGCAAGCAGTTCACTGTCCAGCTGGGGTGTTTTAGAATATGAGCATTCTAGCAGTGTAAAACTCACCTAATACACAAACAAATCCATACGTAATTTCCCTCCTGAACAACAGTTTGGCTCCTTACTGCTGCAAAATCTTGCCCAAAAGCTTTTGAAACAATCAAAAGCATGCAAAATTAAAATGCACAGAACACCAATATTGAAGTGGTTTAGACTAAAATAAGACAAAGACTGTTTCATTTGTAATAGTTCCTAGAGGGTTTGGCTTTTTAACTTTTTAATGCCCTCCCTTGTTCTGTTGTCTCTGTAAAACAAGAAAAATCAATACACACATCCTTATGATTTTGACATCTATAAAAGGCCATCTAAGGAGATAATGGAATTGAAAACAAAGAAATTATATTTTTGGTACTTAGCCTATCTAAATAATATATAGGGCTTTTTCAAAATATTTCCTAATGATTTTTTTTGCTAACAATGTTTGTGGTAAGTACAGACCATGTGTCCTGAGAAAAGACATGCTTGTGTTTGACAGGATCATGAGAACCAGAAATGAGCAACATTCTGACAGGAGATACATCTGACATGGAAAATCATGCTCTTAAACATGTGTGATGTGTACCCAGCATAAATTCTCCCCCCCAAAAAAAAGGTATTTCACTGTTAAATAGTCACAGAGCATTTAAAAGCAGCTATTTTATGCAATCCTTCCCATAGAGTCAATAATATATTTAGATTACAGAAAACTCAATCAAAATATATGCTAGCTTGGGACTTCTCACATAGCACTTACAAATATTCTATGTGGTAACTAAACTCATCATTCTTGTTTATAAATAAGGACATCTTTAAAGTGTTCACTTACTCTGCTAAAGCTGTCGTGTTGAAGGACTTGTCCTGAATGCTGAAACAGAAACAAGAAAACATCAGATAAATCAGCAAGGCAGGCAGGCTCCCTGTATCCTCCTCAGCTGCAGGAACACATGCACAAACATGGCATTGCAAGGCACCAATCTGTGCTCGCGCTGCATGCACGGCTCTACCTTGGGCTGCTCTGCACATGCTCATAATCAAGAAACCACAGAGATCAGTCCTACAACACTCACAAAGCCCAGCCAGCAGTGCCCAGAATTCGGGCAGGGGTGCAGGTGGGCTGTGAGGCTCGGATCATGATCTTTTATAGCTGTAGCAGTGCTTTTAAAAAAGGCTTAGCTTACAAACAAGTATTTGGCAATTCTGTCCTTTAAATGTTTCTCTGTGTAATTGGCTCATCAAATGCTGGGTTTTTTTACTTAAATAGGGTTGCCCTATTTAAAATCTGGAGGTTTTCTTGTTTAGTGGTCTCTTACATGCTCAGCTCATGGCCAAACCCCAGGCGATTCTATGAAAAAAAACCAAAAAACTGGCAGAATGGACAGTTCAAGTAGGAAAAGGTTATTAAGCTAACAGCAAGCAGTAGATGAAATCATTCCTGTGAAAGGAATAGGCTGCTGTGCTCCTTGAACAAAATGTTTCTGACCTGATGTAATGTGTTCAGCAGGGTCAGCTTAGGATATTGCAGAATGCTGGGTTTGAGGCAGCAGTGGAATTCCCCCTCGAAAAAAGAACCTAAAATCCAGTGAATACACTCTTGCATCGTCCTGAAATCTTACAGCAGAAAAAAAGGAGGGGGAAGAAAAAAAAAGAAAGTAAAAAAAAAAAGACCTGCAAACAATGTCACTGCTACCTAGCAGAGATGGGATTTGTTGTTTGGGCTGGGGGAGAGAAAGCAATGCAGACAATGCCTTGCGAGCACCGGTGTTTGTGACAAAGGCATCTCTGAGACGCCAGCATCCAGCCGAGCAGGGATGAAGAGGCACCTCCTCCTCGTCCTGTGCCCGCAGCAGCAGCTTGTGCCTCTGCGTGGTGTGACACGCATTTCCCAGGCACGGTGGCAGCCAGGAATCACAGCCTGCCAATCGCTTTTTTCTCACCAGCAGCACTAACAATGCATCGCATCTCCCCAGCCCCCTGCCTCTCACACCGCCTGCTCTGTTCTCTCTTGTGTTTGTACATTTGTCAGTGTGGATAATGGCATGGATTACCTGGGCATCAGAATGTCACAGCCAGGCTGTAGGCACCTCTGCCCTTCAGAGAGCAGGTTTTGTGAGAGAAGGATGAACAGAAAAGCTAAATTTAATAGTTAGCAATTGAATCCTGCCTTAAAACTGAAATTTCGAATTTTTTTTTTTCTCCTACTGTTACCAGTTCTATTGCTCTGACTATGCAAATACAAATTTCTTTATTGCTATTCTGGAACAGCAGCTGAACAAAGGTATTCTTCTAGATGTGGTGGGAAGTAAAAGCTTAATTTACATGCTCAATAAGTAGAGTGTAATTTAAAATAAGTGATATTATTTTATCATTTTTAAGGAATACATTCCAGAATGCTTGACTCTTGATTTTGAGTGGTTTGGCTGGGTTCACAGCTAGCACTTCAAGTGTGTAGTGGAGGAATCACTACATTTTATCACAAAATCACACTGGTAAGCATCACAGCTTGGCTGGAGTAGAATTTAAAGGACTGGGTACCTACCCCCACCCTGACAAGAAAGGGAGCTCTTACAAACATGACTTCTCCATTTTTGGGTGCATAAGTCAAGGCCAAATTCTCTGGTAATTCATTCCCTGTGCAAACACACTGTGGGGCTTTGATGTTATTACTGGGAAGAAAACACGACTGTCAGTTTGTAAGACAGGGATACTTTGGACTGAGGCCAAGTTTAAAGCATCATCACTTTTCTGTTGTTTGTCTGGACTTTGGTGCTAACAGCAATTGCTAAATCTCCTTTAGGGAAGCACTTTACATTGCAGCTCACTCACAAACTTCCACTAGTTTTTAAGACAGCGCTTGATCAGTGTAAATGGAGAATCTCTTCCTGTAAGGTTGAGAAACCATTCAACAACACGAAATTTCATAGTAATAACAAATGCACATCAGTAAAAGCCAGCCAAACTCAGGAACGTGTTTCAGAGCAATGTCCTGGTCAGATAAATGGAGCCACCCTGCTCCTGGGGGACACAGGAGAGGAACTACAGGAGACTCACATCAACTTTTCTTCTTTTACCAGATGGAAGTAATTTGTCTTTAGGGGCAAACACTCATTTTAACAACGATGTTGGCTTGGGCCCTGTTGGCTGCCCCAGCTCCTTCCTGCATCCCATCAATGTGCTTGGGGTGAGACCAGAGCAGGCAAAGGGGTGAGAGCCAAAGGTGCTTGAACCTACATCACTGCTTCCTTCTAAGTCCCAGGCATGGAGAAAACCTAAAACTGCTGTTACCTCCTTATTTTCAGTAATGACATGCAAGCCAATTAGCTTATAAATGCTACAAAACGTCACTCTTTAACACAGTGAAGTTCTCAATGCCAGATGTATTTCATCACCACTTTCAGATGACATGCCAGGCCTCTCATCATTCTGAAGTCTCAATGAAAACAAAGCTACACCTATGTGTGAAGTAAGCTTTGAACTTCCCCACTGAATAACAGATAAACTTATAAGGACTTTTTATTTTGAATTCATCAGAATACATATTTCTGAAATTCTGAAAATAAAGGCTTTTAAATCAGTTTTTTCTTATTTCCTCTGAGTAGTTTCAGTGATTCATATTTTTGCAAATCCTATGTCTAGGAAAAGACACCTTCTCTGCAGAAAAGCTTCTCATTTTACACCCAGTTTTGTTCCTACCCCCTTTTGCCAAGTGTTGATCTAGCCGATATAAACAACACATGAAACTCCTTAGCTGACAACAAAAATGTCAGAGATACCCAAAGCAAACATCTACATAAATTTTGGAGACACTAAGATTCAGAAATATGTTTCTGTTCACTTCTGGAAGTATTTATGCTTGACAAATAGATTGGCATAGAAATTCCATTCTTTATTTGGTTTGTATCATCAGGAGAATTACTGCTTGGTCAGGAAGAAAAATGAAACAGGAATCACAGCATCCAGCTTGGTTTTGCACATAACAGAGACACATATTCAAAATAAATTATAACTTCATAAGCTCAGAACAGCATTAGCTGGCAGTGAGTGCCTTACAAAGGCAATGTAAGCCTGCAAAAGGGGAGAGAGATAGTGAAAGTGGGCAGAAATAGTTCTGGCAGAACAGGAGTACAACAATCAAAATGTCATAAAAAGGAAGGAGGAAGAGTGAAGCTCTCCAAGCTGTAGTTGTCTAAAAAGTCACACGTCCCTAAAGGCTTTGTGGATCTTTTTGTTCACTTGCAGAACAGAACCTTTGCCTCAATTTCCTGAATTTGCTCATCTCACTGAATGATTGTTTTCTTTTAAGGACATTTCTGACTCAGACAAGTGGTGAGGCCTTTCAACCCTAACTAGAGAAAAATTAAGAAGTTGTACTGGGAAATAAACTGTACTTTAAAAGAGAAATTACACATTTACAAAGAACTCTAAACTCTCTAAGGTTCTGGGATAGTTAGTATTTTGCATGTTATATCTACTAAACTCAGTACAAACCTATAGGGTGTGATTTGCATTTATTGCCGGACTATTTTCTTTATTATTATTTGTTATTCCACAGAGTCCAAAGTGTCTGTGCTGGAATGGCTGTATCAAAGACAATAATATTTTTCAGTGCAGTGAGGCCATGCAAAGGAGCTGCCCTGGGCACCATGGAGGGACGTGAGAGGCACAGTGTGACACACACACACTGCAGGATGAGGAGCCCAGGGCAACACCCTCCAGCTCAGGGAAAGAAGTTATTCATGTTCCACTACCCAAATAAAGGGAAACTTGGAATGATCTCTCAATTTCTGTCTCTCTGGACAAAGTCAAGTCATCCCTGCCAGACCTGGCTGAGTTCAGAGACTCATAAAAATATTGAGCAAATTTGTTTTTCTTGGAGCATGTGTGCTCCTGCCAAGAAACAATACCCTGAAGTACTCCAGCCATCCTTCATCTCTACCATCTGTACCAACAAGGAGGTGCACTGAGTCCCACCTGTTTGCATGCACAGCATTTGCTGCCACGAACAGCACACATTCAGCCCCACTGCTCTGAGGAGCAGATTAAATTTGCTTCTTTGGCAGGTCACACTGCTACTTCTGAGGCCACACTTCTGATTTTTCTTTAGGCAGTAAAGCAGTAACTCATTTCTGATTTTAGCAAGTCTGTTGTCTTCCCACACACAGGATTTTCTTGAGGGGCAAGGGCAGGAATCTTTCTGCAGCAAAATGTTAGCACTGTAGATCATTCCAGTGCCTTGCCCTTTCTTCAAAAGGGATCCTGCAGGATTCTTTTGCAATTTTCCAATCGGTAAGGCATAAACCAAGGAGCTGCCATGTGAGAGAGGAGTCACATGCTCTCTCCTGTAATGATAAATACTGAGTGCTACATGCTGTGGCTCGAAATATTCGTGTGTTCACCAACTTGCTTTCTTGATGAGCAGCCTGCCTTTTTATGGGCAACATTCTCCAAGAGTTCAGCAAAGAAATTAAACTAAAATACAAATAAAACTAAAATATTTCAGGAGAAATTAAACTAAAATACAACAATTACATGTAGGTTGGTGAGCACTCAATCCAGCTTCTACATCTTTGATTTTCTCTGTGACCTAATTAGGACATCATCTGAGGGGGGGGAGCCTGGGGGAAGCAGTGCTCAGTTATCTTGCAGCGTGTCTCGAAATGAACTGATGGTTCATGCAGGAAGAGACTCCAGCTGAGCGTAGGTGCAGACACAGTTGTCATAATCCAGTCCAGGGAAGTTCCATAAGGTGCTTTCTGTTGGGTAAAACTTTGTGCACCTGCACAGACCTTCAGAGAGTGAATATGTATTTTTTTCTGAAGATATTTCAGTGTGCAAACCACACATAATTCCTGGCCCAAGCCTTTTAAGAAGCAAGCCCATAAATCCAATATACACTCCCATATTACATCCAAATTTATACTGAGGGGAGCACATCTACCCTGTAGCTCAAAAGGCACAGATCCCTGTTCTGTTAAAGGGGAAAATATCATGGAGTTACACGGTTTTGTGCAGATTGTGGACCACAGTCCCATAACTTGATTACATTTCTGCAGCCCGGGTGCACATACCCGAGCAAGCCCCAGTGGTGGCAGTGGGAGAGCTGCCACCAGTACAGGGAATTTCTGGGGGAGGGAGCCCACACCAAGTTCTGCTGGAGGGCTGCACCACTCCTGGTGTCCTGTTTCCTGTGGTCTGAGGAAGAGTGCTAAACTGGGAATACAGAGCCATGCCTCTAATTTTGTTATTAAAGATCAAGTTGTTTCATGAAGTCCCATCAGCTCTGTTGAAAATCTCTGCAGAGATGCCCAAGAGTCATTACCCAGCACCCACAGGGCTGCATAATAAGCCCAGCTGTACCAGCCTCAGTGGTAATGCTCAGTTGCAGTGATCCTCTGCAGATAATTTAATGCCGTCACAGATGACAAAACTATTTCCAGCAGGTTTACACCAAAGTCAGGCTAGACTCAACACAGCACTAATTCATAACCAGGTTTTCCTCTCAATATTGCAAGATGAGGAAAAATGCATACCTATCTTTACTCTTTTTTTTTGCTCATGTTCATTCCAAACACATATTCACAGAATCAAATACCTGAAAGGTTCAGTATTTGTCTTTTTTCACACCTGCCTGTACTGGTGCGCTCACCTATGAGGTACTTTTTTTCACTCTCCCTGGTAACTAGCAGACCAGGTCATACCACATTTCATCACCTGTAGCTTTATCTTCCCAGCAGCAGAGAAGCCAGAATGATAATAAAAAAAAAAATCAATACCAATCTAGAAGGCATGTATCAAAATCAACTTAAAGCAATCGCTGTCTAATTTCAGAGCTTATTCTCAGTGACATATAGAAGCGCCTCTTTAATTAGCATTGTCGAAGAGTTTCATTATCAGCAATTATGTGTTTTCAGAGGACACCTGGCCTTCCCCCCAAGCATTACTGTGCACCACCTGACACTCACTGATCAGTCCTACTGATATCTGAGGGACAGGCCACATAACACAAGAATAGACTCACCACAAATCCTCCCTAAGCCTCTTTCTAGTTTACAAAACCTGTGATTGGGTACTTCTACTCTCTGACCACCAGCAGGAAACACCCACAGGCTGCTCTGAGAGGGCTGGGCAGCTGTGCAGGGGGCCATGCAAACCTTTGCTCATTACACCACCCAAGGATGTTGCCCATGGTAATCATAGCCCAGTAGGACTGATTCCTGTGACCACATGTGCCTGAATTTTGGGTATGAAGACAGACTCTCCAAGGCTCTGGATATTTTCTTTTTCATTTTCTTTCTCAAGAGCTTGCTTCTTTTTTTTTTTTTTTTATTTCTGTTGGACATCAGGAAAATCTGATAAGGACAAATTATGAACTATTAATGTATAAACTAACCTAGGACATGAAATTTAAAACTACACACACCATTTATATGACACTTATGCCACTCAACAACTACTTTATGCATTTTGATCACATTCAGAGAACTCTCAATAATCACTGCTGTTTGTGTCACACCAGGAATGCTGACTGAAGTACATAAAGAGAATAGCAATAAATGCAGTTACAAAAGTATAACCTATAACCTGTAACTTAAGTCTCCTCTGTCATAATAAGTAACCAGAACTACTTTTCTTTTGGAAGCAAAAGGAAATATAGACAGTAAAACACACATGCTTAGCAGTGGATTTAGATTTACTCTGCATTACTCTGAACCCCTGAAATGTCTGAAAACCTAAAGATAATATTCCTTCCTATATCAAAAACAGGGAGAAGCAAGGAGTCTCGATTTGCCCATGTCAAATACAGCTGTACAAGACACAGGATCCCACAGAGAGCTTTTTAACCCCATTCACAGCAGTCAGTATCTATACCTATAAATCTCGTTACTCTTTTGCCAAGTGCTTGTTAATTACAGAGTCTGGTATGGTCAGAGAAGCTGATGTCATTAAGTCAAAATTGATGTAATGCGTCTATTTGTAGTCTCTTTTCTGAATTTGCTGCATGCATCAATAAACATAAAATCAAGACAGCTCCAACTTCTCACAGGCCCCTCTGGAGCCAATTCTGAGCCACGGAAAAAATCCTACAAAGAACTGCATTTAGTGAACTTATTTCTGGCTGACAATTCAGACATAGTATTTCTTCCCAATCATCTTAATCTCATAGAAAGAAAAAGCTGTCCACATGTCAGAAAAGAAAATTTTATGGTGGACAAAAGAAAGAAAACTCACATTGGGGTATATAGTAGGAAGGCACAAGCAAAATCCAGAATAAACCCAGCAAATATAAGCAAACAGTCCCAATGTAAAACACAGTTATGGACAGCCAAGGGAGGTCTTCAGGGCATTAACTCATCCATTTTTGGATGAGTTTATAAAGCTCCAGTTGCTCATTCTCATTTTTGCCATGAAATGAATCCTACATTTTTTACAAGTTGTTTTCTGAATTACTATTCACTAAGTAGGTAGTCAGTGACATTTGAAGCCCACTTTTTTAGTATCATGATCCATTTACATCAGAAACATGACATCCATGTCATCAGTTATACCATATTCCCCTGCACCTGTATTTCACCAAAATGCTGTGAAAAAACCACCAAACAGAAGCAGCCCCAGTCAGTCATCAATTCCTGCTCGACTTCCACCTTGCTGTTTTAATTTGTTCTTCTAGCAAGTAGTCCTCCTCTGTTTGGCTTCTATTTCTATCCAGGCTCATGATCTGTGCTTGTGTCCTACCATGCACTCTTTTAATTTACCAGGACAATCCACAGCTTCTCAGCACAGATATAAGTTTCTTTTTCTGAAGTCTGAGAATATTTTGAACTTTTGAACTTACATTTTCGGTTGCTTTGGTTTTGTTTGATTTGGTTTTGGGTTGCTTCTTTTTTTCCAGTACACAAAGTACTTTTTTTCTTTTAAATTGAGGGAAAGACAGAGGAAAGTGTATTTCACCCAAATGTACATTCTCCGCACATTGTGTCTTGCAACACAGTAAAACAGCCAGGACTGGTCACAACACTCTATAGAAACTAAATAATACAATCCTATTACATTATATTCAACTCTGTGACATAAAATCAGAACCCAACAGAACACATAAGAAAATGGCAGTGTTATAAAGCATAAAGGTCTTACACAAATGATTTTCTTTTGCATACTGGTACTTGGGGGAGGAGATGAACCTGTGGCAGTCACTGGAAAAAGGACCTAATTTCTTTACAAAGCCAAGGAAATATCCACACAACCACACACCATCTGCGCTCTTGCCTTTTTATTCTCCTGCTGCACTGCCTCCTGCTTCATGTGTGTGTGTTTATCTTGTGGGCTGGCTTGGCTGCCTTGCTCAGGAGTGTCCTGAGATAGCACCAAGCCCAAGCCTGTGTCCAGACATGTCCCAGGACATCTCCTTTCCTTAGGGAATAGAGCCTCTTGCCCCAGACACCAGGATCTGAGTCCTGACATAGTCACGCCACAGGTGATTTACCATCCATGGCACCACAGAAAGGAAGGTTAGAAAGGTTCTAGCAACAGCCAGTTATCATCATGGGGACAAGTTTAGTAGTTATTCCCCACTCCTACAAGGAGACCTCCTTTCAAGGACCAGGACAAACCTGACTGAGCAAGACTTTGCAGAAGAGCTTTCTTCTCCTGGCTCAGAACATCTCCCAGGGGTCTCCACAATCAGCTCTGAAGTGCTGCAGCACACAGAGGGCAGCACTCAGCCCTTTGGTTGTGCATTCTCTCTTCTCCTCTGCAGTACATTATGTGTTTGAATATGCTCTCATGCCATGTTTGCAACAGCTTTTAAGCTTCAAAAAGAAACTGAAAGCAGTAATTTTCTCTGGGAGGACCTTGTGCAACTTTACAACAGCTGCTGACACTGAACAAATGACCTCTTTCACATAAATTTGGTCCCAATGCAAACTATTTATGACTTGGATATTTCCTTTATGGATCTGCTGAAAGGGAGCAGAACCATGTGGGAAAATAAATTTATGCAGAAAGCAGCTTTACCACTCTGCTACCTATTGCAAAGGGCAGTGCAAATTACTTCTCCCTTTTGAAGCATTTAAATCCTTTGTTGTAAAGCACATCGAGTGTCCTTAATGACATGATCGCATTTTCTATTTCAAATTGTAAGTCCCCTGACCCCTTGGTAAACTAGAGAAAATTGGTTTTGGTTTTACACTACTCAGAGAGTTGTAAATAAAAGAAAGACATTTTCATTCTAATTTTAATAATATTTTTCATCTAGCAGTTCTGCAGCATCAATCAGAAAGATACCAGTCACAGAAGAAAGTTCTATTTCTAGGTGAGCTATCCATTTTTAGAGTAGTCTTTATAAAAATTCTCAGAAGCAGAGGCAGTGAAAAATAATAACTAATCCTCTAAAACATGACTGTAATACTTTTTTTTTTTTTAAGATTACAAGGAAAGGACATCTTGACTTTATATTAACAAAAATGCTGGCAGCACTTATTTAAAACGAGCAATGAATACTTAGTCTAAATGTAGGCATATTCAGGAATATTCAGAACTACAGTATCTTCCCTCTCTTTGCTGAAGCTTGAAGAGCTACAGCCTACACTTTCTAACCCAAATCCAAGCTCTCAAGCCTACATTTAATCACCTACACAGTTTCAGACTAATTTTAGGTAGCCACCAAGCTGAAAACCCTTGGCCAATACACGCACTGCTAATTCAGTGTCTGCGATGATGGTTGTAAAGGCTCTGGGATTATGCCTAACACTACAGCTATGTTGATGCATGCTCGCTACAAATATAGAAAAAAACCCTCCAACACACCCAAACACAGCTCCAACAGTTATTAAGGCACCAACCCAGTTACCAGGGCATATTTGTTCTTCTCTCCCACCCCCTCGTTTTTCTGTTCCTCACAGATCTTCTCTGCTCTGATTAACTACCCCAAAGTTCCTGTCTCAGCCTCTGTGGGTACAAAAGGGATAATGCCAACCCAGTCAACTCTCAGTATTTCCTGCTAACCCACAGAAGTGGTGCCTATCATGGGTTGGTAGAGTGGGCCCTTGCTGTCTTGTCTCTCCCCTCAACACAACACTTGGCTGATTTCACATCCCTCGTATCATGCGACCAGCCACTCGAGTGTTTTGAGAGAATGGGCCAAAAAATTACTTCAAACTGCCCAATGTGTAAATGTGTTCAGGCAGAGCAGGGAAAAGCCATTCTCCATAGCAGTGCAGTTCTTACCACAGCATTAGTCATAGCTGTGTGGAGAAACAGATAATCTATAGCCACCAAAAGTAATCATGACTCAATTGGAGTGACTCACGGTTCTGACTAACCTGCTTAACAGTTCTTTTTAAAAAGAATCACTTTTGAAATAATTTCTGTGTGCTTTTCTTCAATTGCCTTGCATTGCACAGTTTTAGTGATTGCCAAAGCACAATCACAGTGCAGATCTAAGCAAATCACAATGATGCATAAATGTATCTTAAAGCTTTAAATAAAACATGTAGTAAATAAGTGTTAGGCAGAAGTATTTGTCTAGAACCTAGCAGATTATTTCTTAGTCTAACATGAGGCAAATCCAGCTGGAAGCCAGGCTGGGAGGATGGAGGGAGGAACCATGCTGCTGTCGAGTGCCTGCACCCAGCCTGCAGGTGCACTCCACACCACATTCCTGCTCTGCACAGTGAATTTCCAGCAGAATAAAAAAGTAGCTGAGTCCTCTCCCAGAAGCAAATGCAGCTGAGATCAAGAAGAGCAATGCTTTTAAGGAGAACTTGAGGAACATTCACCTCCTGGCATAAAGCAGTTTGCATTTTTAAATTAACAGGGGTATTCTAATAGAGATGGAAGTTTAGAGTTCATTCATTATTAGCCCACTCTTCAATACAGGGTAAATATTCCTCCTTATACACCATTAAAGTGAATCCCCACTATCAAAAATGTTTATAAAACTGTAACTACTCTTTGCATCTGTAATGAGAAACAGACAAATTAAATTATTAATAGCTCATTATTATAAATAGTCACATGTCAAACTGCAAGCAGGCAGGAGAAAAGTAACCAAATGAAACCCATTCTCCAAGTGCATCATTAAAGACAGGGGGTTTCTGATTTTGCCAGTTACCACAAAGTGTCCTGTCAGCCTCTGCAACAAATGAGGGACATACTCACTCAGAGGAGCCAGAACTGAAAAGGCTGGGGAATCAGCTGAAGAGACATACAGAAATTTCCCATTATATGCTGCTGTAATTCATCTGCTGTATCTCTTGGTGAGTCTGTAGAGGTACCACATTTCAATATTACACTTAACACCTAAAACTACACATGCAATAAATCATCCAGCAGCATTCCTCAAGAGTCACTAAGCAGCTTTATCAGACATTGCCACTAATGGAAAAGAGGATTAATGGGCTTTGCTATTATTTATTACCCTTCTCCTGACTATAGAAAATCCAGTTGTTTTCCCCAAGTTGTTGCTGAATGCCTTGACCCAAATCCTTACTTACAGCCTTGGGTAACAACACACAAAAATGTTGTCATTTCAAAGGTTAGGCAGTAAACCAAGGACAGATTAAACTTAATCCATACTGAAAGTACGATTTGATTGATTAATGGATTGATTGACAAGTGCTGAGGACCAGACAAGTATCTCTTTCTGCTGTCTGGAAGAAAGTTTCCATGTAATTTTTTTCAGAAAATGTTTACTTATATGTGCTGATGAACTGATTTTCCACTGTCCTCAGTATCCTCACTCCCTTGCTTGTGCAGTGTATACTTTTAAATAGATCTGGAACTGCTCCATAGTCAAAAGTATGATTAAGTTATTACAACTAATGCAGCAGTCATATAATAAACCATTTAATCCACCTTCAGGAATTTCATCTGATGCATCAAAGCTGCAGAGACTCTGTATATCGAAAATATGCCAATGCACAGATATTCAAGATTTCACCCAAATACCTTGTGGTTCACAGCAAAATAAAGCTATAAAGCATTTCCCCAAGTTTATTTTTAATAGGTGGTCATTTAATTTCCTTGGAAAAGTTACACAATTCCAAAACTGTATTATGCAATGCTGCATTCATTAATATTTCATTTGTTGGCAGAAGCCAGCTCAAATTTTCAAAATCCATTATGAATGTAAGGAATGATGCCCATAAAAGAGTGAGTCACAACACTGCAGCCACTTGAAATAAGTAATCATCAACATTTTTCATAATGTCCTCTGATCTGTGCAAAAAAATAACTTTTCACTAAATAGGAAAAGTTTGATAAAACTGGAAGCAAATGTTTCAGATATAATCTCAAAAAAGTGATGGTTTTTGATACTGTTTAAATTTGTCTTAACAAAATGAAATATTTATTATCAGCAGTAATCTGTTTTCACAGCAGCACAAAGTGCACAAGCAGAGTAACACCAGGATATGCTCCTTCTCATGGTGGTGAAATTACAGACAGAACATTATGCACCTACATACAAAAGCATTTCTATGAATTTCAGAGAGATAATGAGGAATTCCTGAAGACCTCAGCCAGCTACCCAGACAGGATTTTATTACCTGGCTGCATTGCAACAGTCTGCAAAACCTGCAAAGGAAAAGCCCCAGCAGCTACCCTAGCTCTTATTTCTTGATCTCTGTCATACAGAGAGTTACACAGGAATTCAGCAGCAGCAGTGCAGCTCCCCTGCTCCCAAAGCACAGGCCTGAGATGTGTACAGAACATCCAGCAATGCAGAGCTGAATCAGCCTTCTGCAACACAAATTCTGCTGGGCTGTAGAGACACCCTATGTCTGCCTTGCTATCTCCTACACTGTCATTGTATTTTCATCACCCACCTCATCTCCCACTTGCAAACCTGCTGGTCTCCTCAGGCTCCCAGAGGGAAAAATCTTAAATGTTGTTACTTAAGGTGTCTCCTCTGCATTTAAAGATTTTAAAGAAATAGCCTCAAAACTTCTCATACATAAGCAGACTGCCTCATTCTTCCGCAAGTCAAAGGGAGATGAGCAGGATGTCTGCTTCCAATGTACAACTATCACCGTAATTTGAGACAACATTGTACCATCAATGTAGGCAGCACCATCCATTTATTGGTACAGAACAGCTATCTATGCCATCAAACACCCTGGGAATCTGAAGAATCACATAATTCCCATAAGTCAAGCCACCATTCAGCCATCTGTGTTTCTATATAAGGTTCCACAGTGTGCAGTTTTCAGAATATAATTTTTGCTACTGCTTAGGTCAACAAGACCTCAGAATTCACCCAGCTGAAGGATTAAAAACAACCACACAACTTATGAGTATCTGACAACTTGTCATTAATCTGCTAAAACATTCATGTAAATCCATTTCAGATACCAGCACCTACATAATAAAGTGCCTTCCTTCTATTACTCACACAAACATAAATTATAAATATATCAGCATCATTTGAATCCAGCTTCCTGTAGAGCTACTTTGAACTGTTTCTAACATGACTTTGCTAAATCCCTAGACAATGAATATGAGTTTGAATATCCTTTTCCAACTGCTATTCAAAATAAAATCAAAACTGGAAAGGGCTGGATGCACAAATGAAGGGATGAAAAAAAAGTGGTGGCGCTTTTTTAAAAATCAGTCTGAGAAAACTGAGGGGACCAAAGAAAGGTGACTGCCTGGCAGGGACATGCTGATACCCTCTGGTTTACTGATGCCAGGTCAGCAACCTGCTAAAGCCCCCCATTCCACACACTATGCATGTTAACAAGCCTTTTGATTTGTGGAATCGGAGCCAGACTAAGAACAAGATTTTTAAAAAGAGAAACAGCACTGCTCTTACATCTGAAAAAAAAATAAATTAAAAGCCAATGAATTGTTGAGTGTGAGCAGAAATCAAACCCATTAAAATATCACAAAAAGCACAAGTACCTCAGGTCATGGCTGCCAAGAAGGCTGACAGAACCTGAACTGGTCAAGTGTGATAGGAAGAGGCACTGAAAGAAAACACAGGAGAGGGAAATCAGTCTGGTGTTGAACTTGAAAGAGAGAAGACAGAGAAGTGAAAAGACTGAATCTCGATAAGTTTCCTGTAAGCACTGAATGAATTAATTATGATAGCAAAAATACTAGACTAGAATAAAAAGTACTGATAAGAGCCAAGGTAATTTATCTTTCCAGTATTTATAAGACACAGAAGTCCCCTTTTTCACCTCCAAAACCTGTAATAAAGTCCTACTAACCAAACTGTTTAGATAAAACATCTTGTAAGTGACCCATTCTTACTGTGCAGTGTGAAGATACTGCCATGCTTAACATCTTTGGCAGCTACATCTAAAAATAGTCTGCCAGACCTATGAAAATTTGCAAACCTAATTATTCCAAGGCAGAGGTTTGGGCTGGTAAATATGCTTGCTCTGTTTTGCATTCCATTCAAAAAAATCAGGGATGTTACAACATTTTTTTCATTGAATTGATGCTCC
This sequence comes from Turdus rufiventris, assembly GCA_013186435.1. Lineage (NCBI taxonomy): Eukaryota > Metazoa > Chordata > Aves > Passeriformes > Turdidae > Turdus > Turdus rufiventris. The sequence goes on along the minus strand of PYHW01010784.1, from coordinate 418,077 downwards.
AGCACAAAAAGCCATCTGGAAATTCCAGCTATGGAGCCAAGCCCAGGGACTGGTCTTTAACCTCAGCACCCCAGAGAGTGAAGACTCAAATCCCAGTAAATAGATACACAGACAGCAACATATGCAAACAGGAAAACACAATCTGCATTTCTCCTTTGTTTGTATATTCATCAAACTGCATTTCTGTATCTGCAAATGATCAGTTGGTTGCATAATAATGAATGCTATTTTTATATTCATCAAATCATGATAAAACCAGTGCCAGTTGTAAGAAAAACCAACTTTTTTTGTATGTATCTATTTTGATCTTATGGTATTTTGCTAGCACTCTAGGGTAGAGAATATTCTATGGAGTACAGTTTATAACAACTACTGTGAATCTGGAACAATTAGAAATAGTTACAGCATTGATGGATAAGAATTCTGATTAAAATTAGAATTACCATAAAATTAAAAACCCTTTTTTTACCCATTTCCCTTTCTGGATGTGATCAAAACCAGTTTGACAGCAAGAAAGAAGTAATTTATTAACAGAATTGTACAAATACTTTTACATGTGCAGCTACCTCAGATGGGTATAAGATGCATACTGTGATTTACATGAGCCACAGAGAGATTTTCACTTGAATTCATTGTCTCCTATTGCCAGCTCTAATTTGCAGATGTTGTAGGCTTTCAGTCTAAAAACACAAGCAGAAATTCTGACATGTTCAATGTTTGAAAAAATTCATTTCTGCAATGATAGAGGCTAAACAGATAGGACAGATGGGCAAATGAAACCAGGGGACAGAAATAAATTATGCCTTGATGTTACCTGCTTAAGAGAAAACCTTGCATGAGTTTCTAGAGCTAAACCAAAACCACACTTTTCAGAACTCCATCACTTAGTCATCAGTGACAAACTGATGAAAAAGTGAAAAGTACCAACACAGTACCTATTTTTATCCAAAATAAAACATTTCCATTTGCAGACTTTTTTTTAAAGTACAAAATAGTCCATGCAGGGATTTACAAGGAAAAGGAAGAAAAGAGATGCTTACCTTCTCCCTCTCTTTTCAGCCCCTCAACACCCTACCATTCCATAATTCATGCAAAAAATTTACCAGGAACCACAGTACAATCTGTCTGTCCTGGAGTGTGAATACAAACTTCAGCTGTTCAATTCCAAAGAGTTTGCCCCAAGCTCTGGGCTACATAGATCTAATCACCCCTGACCTTTCCTGTTAAACTGCTCTGGTTTGTACCATAATTCAGCACAAGAGAGGATAAGGGCTTTGGAGGCATCTCTTGCTTCAATGACGCCAAGTTGCCCTCATGAATCCCATTCCCCAAATCTAAGCACTACAGAAATGCTTCAGTGATCTTAGTAAAGAAAAAATTACCTTGTCAGTTAGGGACTAATCTTTTCACCTAATGCAATCTGCATAAAGCTGCACTTTTCAGTCAGTCTCTCATTCTTTTTACAAGGCACAGTGAAGCTCAAAGGTGCACACTGCTGAATAGAAACACAACCAAGTCAGCCTCTGGCTGGAGATGACCTAGAGCTGGAAGAGTTGTTCAGCAGCTCTGGTGCTGTTCCTGTTTTTCCTGCTATAAAAGTGTGTTCAATAAATGTGTTCATCACTCATGGGGGGGAAAGCCATGCCCTGAGCTCCTGTCCTAGTCTTACCACACCACTGAAACAAGTAGATACTCTTCTGGAGGATGAGGCAAAGGTGTGCCAAACTTTTTCCACAGCGACTTTGTCAGAAAAAAACAAAAAGCCCAGTGCCATCCAACAGAGACAGCAAAAAGCAGCCAATGCCCTCCCTCAGCAGGTTATTAAACAGATATTTATACAGTGTTTTGCACAGAAATCCTACATCATCATTTTCACTTGAGTGAAGTTCTGGTTTTAGAGCAATGACATGGGAAGTCCAGGTTACCAGTGGAATTGTGTTCTTCTAGTCAGTCCATTGCATAAGCAGACAAGAGGATTTCACAAAAATAGCTATGAATGTAGATACATCCAGTTTTTCTAATATTCACCATTAAATGTATCAAAGATTTAAAACTGGTACCAGAACCCAGTGGCACTAAGTTAAATATTCTGACTGCTTGCAATAACTTTGAGGACCAACATTTTGGTAATTTTGCAGTATTCATTAGAATTCTAATGAAACTCAGTAGCATTGAATAATACAGTGTGCATAAAGATGCTTTAAGGTCAAATCCAGCACACATCAATGAATAGAAAGGCCATAAGGTGAGAACCAGTTCAGGATGTTGACTGATGAAGGTCAGAAATGCTGGTGAATGGTTTATTCCCAGGGAGTTAAACAAATGAGATGTTTTTCCTACCTGGTGTATCATATGCGTTTTCACTCAATATTTCACATGAGATGGATCAATCACGTGTCTTGACCTTCCCTCATGAAAAATCTTGACTCATCCTCCGAACCCTTATTAAAAACCTTAGCATAGCACTCTGATAAGCAACAAGCACTGAGGAACACAAAACTGATCTGCTTATCAACAAACATTTTCAAGCCAATATTTGTTAAAAATAATGAAGCCATAAGCAGCATGGCCTGAAAACTCCAAGTCACAGCTAGTTGTGCCCAGCACACCTGCAGCTGATGCTGCTCAGGCCCCAAGCTGTGCAGCTCTGTGCATTGAGAGCTGCATCCCACATGCAATGTGTGCATGCACATCTCACAGAGCCAGAGCAGGGCTGCTGCCTGGCCCCTCAGCTCCAGCACACCCAGCACACTCCAGGCTGCCAGGTGCTGCAAAGCAGACTTGTTCTGCCTGTCTAGATGTTCTGTGAGGAATTTGATCCAGCTTATTTATGCCCACTACACTGGCAGAGCATCAGAGCTGCTTTCTCAAGTCCTAGTGATGGGCTCCATTAGTTTTATTGAAACACAAATTTCACATTAGAGTTTTGATCTCTCATTTTCACAAAGACACTAATTCTCAGAAAGGAAATTTCCATGAAGCACACATTATTTCCTGCTAGGATACTGTATATATTTTCTATTTCAAATTACAGAGAGCCTCAATACATGCTAATGATATACTATGCCCTGTAATACCTTTATGTACAGTATGCAGCCCAGAATCCCTAAATTATTCATCATTATGTGCTTCAGAAGCAGCATTTGTTCATATTTCTTTAGGAAGGTGGAAATACAGTAGTTATATTTAACCCATCCCATACACTGGCAGAGGTCATTTGGTTAATATTGAGCAAAAGAAGTCTTTTCTTTTGGTCCTCACATTCACATTTTAAATTAATCTAGGAGGCCCAAATTACCCTATTTTACTTTCAGTTCAGGCCTTACAAATAAGGACATCACAAGGGTTAAGGAACTATGGCATGACAAAAAGCAATGTGTAGCTGAAGATCAAAGAGAGAGAGAGAGAAATTAGCTGCTGGAATAAATCCTACTGGGATGTTCCTCACTCTCCATCCCTGCTGGGGAGATCAGGTTGGACAAATGTCTGTAAGGAATGGTTTAAGTGGAGTTTACCTTTCCTTCAGGCAGAATTATAGATTAGATGATCTCCTGAGGCTTCCTTCAGATCAGTGAGCAATCAGTTTACAAACACAGCAGCACTAATCACTGTCTCTGCAGCAGCCTTCCTGGCTCTGGCATCTCTCGGGATGATGCTCAGGAACTGCAGCTTCTATAGCAACGCCACAGAGCTGCTTCTCCTCCTTCCATAGGGCAAAGCCCTGGCAATCAGTTACATTTCTGAGACTCGCTGTAACTTGTACATCTTCTTCAGCTGGCTGTATCTTACTGGGTAACCAAGTGTTCTAAAGCATTTCAAGCAGCAGGCTTTCTAGTTGGTTGGCAAAACTTTTATACCTCATCTGGTGCGAAGGAAAAAGCAATGTACTTTCAGAGTTCAAAAAGTTGTGAGTTTGAAAGCTGCTTGAAGGGAATGAGGACTAAGGGAAGGCCTCCTGCACCTGCAGGTTCCTGGCATTGCCCCAAGACCATCTGTGCAAAAACCTGTGGGAAGGAGAGATCTATATATTCAATGTATTAAATCCTTTTTTTTCTGTTCTTTTCTGCTTTGGGGCACTTACACCTCTTCTCAAAATCCTGTCACCATACAAACTAAAATAATGCTTCTATTTTAAAGTTCCCTCAGTAGAAGCTAAAGGATGGTAATAGCTCCATGAAAACCAGGCATTCACTTTTATCACCTCCTCACTGCCCAGTATCTCCAGGTCAGGAACAGGTTTTCAATTTCCCTTTTGGCACCCACAGCAGACCTGTTACAGGAACACACAGTTCTGTGCAAGCAAGAAATCCAGAGACATAGGCAGTGTCTTTGTGGAGCAGGCAGACAAAAACTGATAGCGAAACCCTTGTGCATTTTGGGGGGAAATGGGAAAGTTTTAAAGCAATTTCTTATCCTGAAACCTTTCATTCAACTATACCTAAAATATGGCTTGAAACATAATAGGAAAAAGCATTTCCAGAATTATTGTTTTCCTCTTTTACCATCTACCTCTAATAAATGACAGCTGATATACCCTAATATATGTGGAGAAGTGAACAGGGAGCAATTCAGAGAGAGCAAGACTGTACTTGCATTTTATTATTTTGGCTTTCAAGTGAGTACTTGCCTGAAACATTTATGAACTGTCAGAACTGAGCAACAGGGTACATTTTCTTTGTGTTAGGAGTGTCTTATTTCTGTTTCTAAGAGCTGATCAGCCCCAAATGTTGAGGGAAGAAGACAACAGCATATCCTGTACTAAGGGAAGTCCTGCCATGCTTCAGATTGGGCAACAGAAGTCAAAGTAGCAGCAGCTTTGTCAAACCAACAGGTGCAAAATCCGTTGTGCAATTTATGTCTCATTAATATGCATATTAGAAAGGTTTTACTATTTTTCACATTTTCAAGACTTAGGTCAATTGATTCCCAGGAATTTCAAAGCTTCAGAAAAGCTCTTTGAAAAAATTGGGGGGTTTTTGGCATAGATTTGTTTGCAAAATCTGTGGCCAGTATCATATCTTGACAACCACTACTACTATAAATGCAGTAAAATGCAAAAATTGACTAGGAGGAATTTTTTTCAACATTACTTGAGCTACCACTCATCAGAGGAATTATATAAAAAGTGGAATATGCACTTTTTAAAAGGAGCATAGGTGGCATTCTAACAGAGTAATACAAAGCAATTTTTTCAATAGCATGAAATAAAATACCTAAAAGCATAATGCCAAGAGAAAACAGAATGCAAGTTCCTAAGACTGCAAGAAAATGACCAAAATTATTTCACTATTCTGGAAATTCATCAGAGTATATCTTTGGTACCCAATTAAAATAAAACAAAATTTAAAAAAATATATATATATATGTACAGACATACACAGAGATACAGTTATGTTTCTTACAGATATTCTCCCTGCCTTTTTATGTTCCTATTTTTAACCCCACTAATAAAGCAGAACTTGAGAGTTCTATTTGACTTACTCATTACCTAATTTTTCATTAAAAGCAACCATGATCACCAGTAGGACCTGTGCTATATCACTGAAGCTGGAATAAATTGTATTTCTCATTGAATTTTGCATCACTGGAGCACATAAGTGAATTCAGTATATAAAATTTTTCAGCTGGTGAGTACCTTTAGGATCAAAGAGCTTCACAGCAGATGATACAAAATTTATTAATTACAGTAATTTCACGACTATAAGGCGCACCCTTTTGACTAAAATTTTCCCTTGAACCCAGAAGTGCGCCTTATAGAACGGTGCGCCTTATCTGAGGGACCTAGTTGCAAAAGTTACCAACCCGGAAGTGCGAGCCACGATGGGAAGTGGCCCCGCAGCAGGGCCGGGCTGTGAGGAGGGAGTGGTCCCGCGGGGCTGCGCCTTGCTGTGAGGAGGGAGTGGCCCCGCAGCAACGTTGGGATGTGAGGGGAGACAGGCTCCGTGGGGCGGGCCTGCTGGCATCGGGGCGTCCCCCACGCGGGGGGAGGGAAAGCCTCCAGCATCGGGGCGGGCCCCGT
>PYHW01010784.1:323790-411740 GCA_013186435.1 Turdus rufiventris | reverse complement strand
GGTTGAGGCGGGGCTTCGGCCAGCAACCGCACAGGGGAGCTGGGGGCGGAGCCTCGCTGCAAAAGAAGGTGCGCCTTATAGTCCGGTGTGCCTTATGGTCATGAAATTACTGTAGTTCATAGATGAGCTAAATTTTCAAATCTGTTGATCTATCTAAAATTTTGGATTCTAAATACCTATATATGCAACATTTTTCAGTAGTACTTTGGAAAATGCTGGAAGAAGTCACCTTCTATAGTGTGCCACCATGCACACCAGAGAGCAAACATCCTCAGGAAAGTGGTTCTACATGAGCCAATGTGTGCCCAGGTGGCCAAGAATGCCAATGGCATCCTGGCTTGTATCAGTGACAGCGTGGCAGCAGGACCAGGGAGAGCTGGGGGTGTTCAGGGGGGACCTTATGTCTCTCTACAGCTCCTTGAAAGGAGGGTGTAACCAGGGGAGTTCAGTCCCTTTTCTCAAGCAACAAGTGATAGGACAAGAGGAAACACCTCCAGTTGCCCTGGGGGAGGTTTAGATTGGATATTAGGAATCATTTCTTCACAGAAAGGGTTTTCAAGCAGTGGCACAGGCTGCCCAGGGCAGTGGTGGGGCCACCATTTTGGAGGTATTTGACAGACATGCAGATGTGGTGCTGAGGGATGTGGGTTGGTGGTGGGCTTGGCAGTGCTGGCTAAATGGTTGGACTCCATGACCTTTAGAAGTCTTTTCCAACTTGAGCTGCTCTGTGACTGCACAAAGCTGCCTCACAACAGACATCACATTCTCAACAAAAAGGAATTATTTTAATAGACTTCATGTACCAAATAGAAACTCTCAAGAGATCACCAATGCTTTTTCAGTACGTCAGAGCTTGGAAAGCTCTTCAAGCACTAGGTAATAATTTTCTATCCAACTCTATTTGATAAAAATCTAGGAAAATAACTGCTGATCAGTAGAGATAAACACCATAGGGGAAGTAGTAGGGTCATCTCTATGGCACGTCAATATTCATGATGAGTGGCAAAATAATCTGAGATTTTCTAAACAATAGGGACGCATACCAAGGACATCCTGTTGTCATCTCTGATGTTAGGCCTTATGCCAAACCTAATAAGAAAGCAAAATAATGGAACTCCTAGAGTATCTCAGTTGTCTGAATCTACATCAGAATTATGCAGATATTTATTTTGCACATTTTCAAGTAATACCACAATGCCTCTCCTTAAAAATAGACTAAAAAAAGCATTTGAACTGTGGCAGTACTGTCTTTAATGGTTTTTCTCTTCTCATTGTTTAAAAAAAGAATAAGTACTGACATCTTGAGACCTTTGCAGTTGTTCTGGAGTCATTAATCCCTGGCTGACCTAATAAAATCAGGCTTTACTTATATTTCACACATACCTTGTGATAGTCTTGCATGAACCCCTCATATTGTTAGTTATTATATTTGTACCAGAAAACATGAAATATAACACCAGAAATAAATCATTCTTTTGTGGAGAAGAAAAACTACTGCTGTATTTTAAATGTGAAACACTTCAAAAAGTATCTCATTCTCTATTAGCAGTACCATGGAGAAAGTAAATTTTTAAATTTTTAAGTGAAACCCAGAATAGCGACTGTCATACAATTACAGTTTTACCAATTCTACCATGAGACAAAACAATAAACACTCTTTAGAACAGCTCCCTCTGCCAAGTAAAACAAACCTTGCTAAACTATGAGAAATTTCTTCTTCCTTGCAGTTTCTAAAAACTGACATTTTCTGAATTTGACCTTTACAAATTCACTTTCCAGCTTTTTATCGATTTCATTTCTATGTAAATACAGGAGTGCAAGTGTATGCTCTAAACGTTTACAATAACTAGAGAAGCATCTGTTGCTAACAGCTTGCTTTTCTTGTGCTCTTTGTGCAAAAGTACCACCTACAAATACAATTCCTACAGAAGTTGTGCCCTCCTATCTCCAGGGTAAAGATTCTCCCATGCCATCACTACCACTCGTGATTTTTCCATTAATCCCCTCCCTAGGCTGCTGTCTCTGAGAAATGCACCTGGCAAGACACTAGAATATTCAGAAATCAATAGAAAAGGAGCATAAAATGACAAAAAGGAACTATCCCAACTTGAATTATTTGTTGTTCAGTCCCAGCATGTGTGTTTCTCAGTAAAAACACATGCCTTGATAGTATTTCAGTTTTACCAAAGCTAGAAATCATGCATTGTTTGAGGACAAGCCATACAATGTTTGTACAGGTATACATTTTTCCTTATATTTATTATAGCTCAATTGAGGGTTTTATTGCATCCCCAATATTAAAGAAGCAATTTATAGGTTGTTAATTTTACATCTCGTAAATTATGATTCAACCAACTTACATCCACCTCATCTCAAGAAAGAGTGAGATTTACAGTGAAGTCAGCAGATAAAAAAAACCTACCACTAACCCAAGGCCGTACTGAAAAATGGGTCAAGGAAATGAGAAAAGAGTTCTTATGTCAGGAACCCATAATTCAATTTGCCTCACATTCAAATAATAAAAGAATCAAAGATTAGCAACCACTCAAAAAAAGTAATGTACAGATAAAATATATGTATGTGTAACAGATTTTTTGGCAGTTCTAGTTTTGATAGAACTCTGTAAGTTTGGGTGGCTTTATTTATCTGTTTTGGCTACAGTTTTAAATTTAATTTTAGTTTAATTCTTAGGTATTGCTGCTTATTACATCCCACATACCATATTAAAATATACTATTTCAATGCATTTTGATCTTTTTTTGAAGAGTATACATAGCTACCTTCCCAGTCTTGAGAATCTTTGTAGTTATTGCCATATTTAATATTACAGAAAAAAGAAAAAAATTGAAAACAAACAAACAAACAAAAAAACTTTGTATGGCAATGTTGAACCCAGCAATCTTTAAAGAAAAACCACACCACAATTTTTTCTTTTTGTTTCTGTGGACTATCTCATGGTAAGTGAGACAAATATATCTGAGGCACCTCAACCCTTCAGCAAAGCAGCCCAAACTAACCATGGGTTTATGGATCCCCCTATGCAGGCTCATCCTAAGGTGCTGACTCTCTCTGCGGCTTCAGCTTCCTGTTTTCTATTTAGTTATTTGCGGGATATCATTTTCATTTCTTGTCTTGGTCAATTCATAAGCTAAATTAAGTTTGCCTCTGTGTTTCTTTTTTAAGTAAGACAGAAATACAATAATTGATAGCATGTACTAAATATTCCTTGGAATTACATACATTGGCAGGAAGTCACAGAATAATGTGTGTGGGTAAATTGTTGCCACTCATGAGCCTGGCCAGTGAGGGGCACTTTATTTTCTGAGTGTGTGGCCTGATAGTGCTGAGATGGTTCTCATTAATTCAGTGACTTTGGGCCCCTTTTGGTATCAAGTGTGATTTAACAGCCTCCAGCTGACAGATACCTGTATCAGACATTCCTGCCTCACTGTGTTATTACATGTCTGTTTTTTTTAATGAGAAGCTGTTTTATTGCCTTAGTTCTAGATACCCCTTTAGAAACATTCAGAAGGTTGTGAACTCCTTGAGCTTGGAGCAGTACAGAAAAAGTCTTTGCTGAGGGACAATCATGCCATGGAGAGATTATTTTTAGCTCTTAAAACCAAAAGACAAAATACTGCCTTAATCTGGATAGGAAACTGCCTAAAAATAGGCATATCAGAAATCTTTCCATTTGTCCGGTCTGTTTCTCATATGAGTTACTTTCTCCCAGAGGAAACACTCACCAAATGGACCTCAGACTCTGAGAAGCAGGGAATAGAACACCTCAAAACCTTGTCTCTAAAATTTTATTTCCTGCATTTTCCAGCTCGTTGAAAAGCCAAGCAGCAGAAATAACCCAGGCTTCCTCCCCCCACCACTACCTTGGCTCTCTCTAAAGGGCAGTGGCCAGGCAGAATGAGACACTGAGCCCAGCAGTAAAACATGCAGTGTTTGCCCCTCAGTACTGCTTAGGTGAGCCATAAGAAATAATGGCACACATCTGTTTCAGCAGGGCAATTATTCACCCAAGGTTCCTCAGTGCACTGTTCCTGAACTCCTTGAAGACAATGCAGAGAAAAGAGGATATTGCTAAGCTTTTGGTCACCTGGATCACACTTCCAGTGTGAATTGATGTACTGATCCTGTGAGGGGTTGAACCAATGCCTGAGGTGTGAACTTGCTATTGTTCTTCATGGAGTTTGTACTTCAGCTAACCACAGCAATGTTAACAGCATTAGATGCTGCAGTAAAACATGGCTTGAGCATCTACACAATTTTTTAAGGCTTCACTAAAAGCTGAAGTATATTTCCATCTTAACATACACAAAGCTGAAAAAAAACCTGAAGGTATTGACACATCTCTAAATGCCAGTATTTAACACAAGGAACAAAGGTATAACAAGAACTGTCCAGTGCTCAGAAATGTAAATGTCATCCCGAAAATTAGGCAAAAAAGCCAATTAAACTGTCTCCCTCCCTAATAAAACCATTCCTTCCTAGTCAGGAGGAACATGAGAAAGAATCTCTCTGACAAAAAAAACCTGTTTTTGTCCTGACCAGCAAGATATAATGACATTAAAAATGCCAAAACAAGAAGTTGAAGATAGTAAATCTAACCTTGTGATCTATGTCAGGATATGAAAGGGAAATTTTAGAAAGAGCCCGGAGCTCCTGTGCATTGAAAAAGAAAGATAAATAGAATTTTTAAATACCTGGCTATTAAGCAACAAAATTGCCATCTCCTTGTGAGAAATTTTAATTTCCCTGAACTTTCTTCTTTGAAGGACAGAGGGAGAAAAGCAACAGCCAGTGACCAGCCCAGGTGCCTGTGCTGACCAGGCAGCTATTCCAGTAGCATTTCAGATGACAAAGAACAGCCAAAGCATCAAATGTCTCAAATGTTCACCCTAAAGGTAAGCAAAAATGGCAACCTTCTCACACAAAAATGTTGATCCAGGTGTGGATATTCATATGAGTACTCACTTTCAGATAAACATGAATATCTCAGTCTAATGTCCAGGTTATAAAGAGCTAATGTATTTTGGCCAACTTAAATTTGAACTGGGAGAGACTACTGCTAATAAAATAAATAACATATAAGTAATCAGCTGTCTCAAAAACAAAGTTTACCACCCTCTTAAGTATTGCCAGAGTGCTCCTTTCAAATTTACAGGATGACTGTGAAGCAGAAAAAAAAAATTATGATACTGGTGCATTTTTGACTTCTCACTGAATTAATATGAAAATATTTGTAGGCTGACACAAGAAGTCCATTTTTACAGAAAAACACAAAAAAAACCATAAGGGTTTATAATTTGGTTATTTCCAAGTATTTCTAACATACCTTCTCCTGGAAATTTGCAAGCACATCTTCCCTGGTCATTGCTGCAACTCTAATACAGTGGGTAGATAAAGTTAATTTTAAACTGGTTAACACAACCACAGGCACTTCTTACTTTGCTGTAGTGAGGCCAAAGCTCAGTGTGGGCTCCTTTTTTCAGTGCTTAATCAGCTCCTAACTTGATTTTTATAACCTCTGTGGGTCTCTACAGCTGCACTAATCCTAAACTGTCCTTTCCCTCACATGTATTTCACAGCAGTTCCAGTTATCAGACTGCAGTAGACAAATAGACACATAGAACAGAAACATTTGGAGCAAAAATCTCCTGTAAATCAAGTAATGTACACACTCTGTAAATATATGATAAGAAAAATGTCTTTCTGCTTTCAAGGTGGATTTTAAAATGAAGCTTGTTTTGTCATCAATCTGAGCAAACTCATTGGAAAAAGACTGAAATGGAGAGATGAATCTAATTCAAAGAGGGAGAATGAAGTGTTAAGAAGCTCATATTTCCTTGGTGACCACTTCATAATACTTTCATTAACCTGCCTCACACCTTTCAGCTCCACTGAAGGGAGACTAATCAAGTTGTCCATTCCATACTAAATTTCAGGACAAGGGTACCTCCTCCCATCCTGAAGTGTGTGCTTAGAGAACTCGTAAGTTTAATGCACCTCTGGCTCCTGCAACCCTTCCTTGACCTCATCTCAGCCCTGGCAGGAGCATGGTGCAAACTTGGCCCTTACCTCTCAGCCCAAAAATATCTACCAGTATCACTGCAAAACCATCCTGTGTTTTCCCTGGAGCTCCATGACACCTGAGGCTGTGTGCTTTGGGTGGATATTATCCAGGAGCCCACCCACCGTGTTCCTGCACCATCTGCGTTCCCAGCAGAGTCACATTACACTTTTACAAGTCTGGTAAAATCTTCTGTGGTCTGCCTAGGTGCTCAGACCATACTGAGGGCTTAAAATATTCTCAAATAATATTCCCGCAAATTATCCTATTTACCCTTTTAATTTTATACAGCTTCTCTAAAACTCTGTTACCACCTCTCAGGGCAGTCGATTATCTGAACAAATCCTTAGAAATGAAGCCACAAGAAAAACTAGAAGCTGTCATGCAGACCATTCCCAAAAGATGCTACGGACTAAGAACGGATGCAGTTTTTGAATAGGTGAGAAAAATGGAAGCACTTTTTATACAAAACTGTAATTTTGAAAAAGAGTAGTAAGATTTCCATATCAAAGAATTAAGAAATACAATATACTGAATTCAAAACACAACTGGGGGAGAGAAAGGCATTCTGGCTACTGCTTGGAAAATCTGTGTCAATTTAATTCTCTTCAGAAGAGGTGGTGAAGGAGTCATAGATTTGATTTTTTAAGGGAGGAGCATTTTAAAAAGCAATATTTTGGCACATTGAGGATTTTACTGGAAAGAATTATCCGTGAGAAAATATCTGCAGCACACAGTTCTAATAAGATTCTCTGTCACTAAATGCCACTAAATCTGCAAATGGTAAAGGATGAAAGCAGACGATTGCAAGGGCTTAACTAAAACTTTTTCTCAGATTTTATTTTGTAAAGAAAGAATATATAGTCATAAGCCAGCAAAAATAAACCCATGGACTGAATTTCAGTGAGGATATTGTCTTTCCTGTGACCACTTTAGTGTAGTCTCTAGAATAACCAAGTCAGAAGCATAAGTAGCAAACTTTTCAGAACTTTCTCTGAAGACACCTTAGGTTTTTTCACACTGAATCTGAACCTCAAAAAGATTGCAATCTTGTATTTTCTGCTTCATAGAACTGCCAAGATAAAAAATACAAAATGCATTTGTTCATTTGTGCTCACAAAAGAATAAATTATCCACTTATCAGTCTTCTCAGGGATAAAAATATTTCTCAAAATCATCAAGCAACTTATATATCACAATTGATTTTAAACATCTTAGAAGCATGATTGGATGTTTGCCTGCATTCAATGTAATCGCTGTCATTCCTTTTAATATTTAGTCTCCCACTTTAAGGCTACTAGATTTAGTGCTTTGCAGAAGGAGTCAAAAGAAGTAGGAATAGCACAACAGAAAGTAGAAATCACAAATAACAGCCATTTTTGCCAGCCAACAGAAACATCAGAGGTGACATGCAAAGTTGGCCAATGTGAAGTTGCTCCGCATGAATTTTCCAATAAGCCAAAAATATGCTATTTGTCTGGAAAACCACTGGACTTCAAATCTAGGAAGAAAAATGCACCTGCTGACATATCCAATTCCACATATTACAATAAAACCAAAACAGAAATTCAGAAACTTCACTTTTATGGCACTTGTAGTGTGAAGTAGTACCAGAGCCTTCTCTGCAGAATAAAAATTTTGCCCCCAAACCAGCTGAGTAGGAATCTGGGCTTTTACTAATGCTTTCCCTTATTCCATCCTGGGATAGGCCTGTGGCATGTGAGGAGAAGTTACTGATACTTTTATTTAGTAACAAAAATTTTGTGAGCCTTCTCTGCAGAATAAAAACTTTGCCCCCAAACCAGCTGAGTAGTAATAGTAAAATGTTGTCCTGTTAATTAGAAAGGGCCTCCACAGCAATCCCCATTGGTCACACCAAAAGCTTTTAGACTTCATCCTTTTAATTACCCCCAGAAACATTTTATCACAAAAGTCCAGTACTGTAATATAGGGAAAAGCAATGCCAAATATTATTTTTGTTAGCCACCAAAATTATTTCATTATTTGATAAACAGCCAAAAACTTAATTGAATTACTTAACTGAAGTTCACCATAATTGAATGTTCAAATCACAAGAAAGCCAGAGACAGCATTTCAACCCAATATGCTGAGTATTCAGGGAATTTGAAATATTAGAGCAAATGATTAATTATTTAATGAACCATAAGGCAAAATCAGAGTCTTTGTATATTTGTACAGCACTCTATTTCTAGTATATTCAGTTGCTATATTGCTAGCTATTCACTTCTAGATTTAGAACATTTCGTGAAGCTTGGTAATTAATTTGTTGGCCGGATAATCCCCTATTCAGCAATCTAAGAGAAACAACAGAAACAACTTTCTGGCCAATTTCATCCTCTTTGGAAACGCTTTGAAATTTGTTGCAATAAATAGCTGGCATTCTCATCTTCCTGTGCAGATAGGTTTTTGTGCCATTACTCTCAATTACTGAATTATTCCAAAAGAATTAAACAGAATTGAACATTTAGATGGCTTGTGGTATCAAAGAAATCATCAAGGAGGACCAGGGAACTTCTTTCCCATCCCACTGAATTTCTATTCTCAGTAATAAAGTGAGATCTGATCCAGAGTTACATCACAGACCAGCAGTCCTGGAAAATAACATTACCACTGTTTTCATGATGATTCATATCTCTAATTTCCAAATTCTCTTGACAGTCCTCCTGTGCCACAAACAGCATTAATGTCACTCTAGAAGAAAACCACAGATCTTAAATGCCATTTCTGAGAAAGGAGTTTGTAAAATTCATTGTCTGTTATTTCCCAGGCTAGATGATTTTAAAAGACTTATCTGCAGGAGAGCAACAAAGTCAATGGACAGCAGGTCTTCAATATGGCTCAGAAGAACAAATAACACGAAGAGCAAAATAAAAACATATTTGAACATAAAACCAGAAATATTTAAACAAAAATATAAAAACTAAAATCTTCCATATTGACAGCTCTCATTTTAGGAAAAAAAATCTTTGCATACCATCTTTCCCATTCAGTCTGAGTCATAAAAAATGCAAAATGCTAAAGTTCAGTAGAAAGCTAAAATTAATTCAATTAATTGAAGAGTTTTTCTCTCTAACTTTGTTTCAGCAGCAAATAAAATCAGCTTTGAAACACTCTCTTTCATCCCTTCCCTATGTGAAGAACGATTTGACATTAACTCCCTCTGAAGCTGAGGAACAGCTCCAAAAGCAGAGCCCAGCGCCCGGCTGCATTCCCGCAGCTGCTGATCCTGGCACGACGTGCTGCCATTGCCATCAGAGCCACCCTGCTCCCTGGAACCAAGGGCTGCTCCACACACAGCCTGGAGCAATGGCATATGCAGAAGGAGCTGGTTATTTATATATTTTGCATCTGCTTTAATTACACTATCACTGCAGCACACAACAGCAACACGCTTTATAAAGCACTGACAAATTTTATGGTAATTGAAAAGCCCAATTAGCAATTCTCACAACACAGGCAGATTTTTTTTTGATTCAGAAACAGTAAAAGAAAGAAAAATTTAGAAGAAAAAAAGGCTCAAAGGTATTTGAAGTTCCAGAGGAATCCAAGTCTGTAATTTAAAGTCTATTTAACACATGTTTGAAATCTATTCTCCTCAACAAGGGCTCTGACTTGGGAATGTGCTTCTTTAACCATTTCTCTAAAATTTTTTCCCTCATTGACATAACTGGCTTATGGTTTCTCTGGAGGAGAATTTTATCCCATAGGAACCATCAAGAGCTGAGAGAAAACGCAACTTTATCTTAGCAAGTTGCATGCCATCATAAAAGACTTCTGAATGGAAACACAATCAGCAGCTACACTTGGCAAAAGTAACACTCAGATGAGAGTTACCAATTAAGTCCAGTTAGGAAAACCCCTGGGTTTATATTGATGTCACGTGACGCTAAAAAAATCCACAAAAAAGTCCACAGGGACTGTGAGCTGTTCTTGAAACCATGACAACAAGGTACCAAGAGCCCCCAGGAACTGAGTACTGGAAATCCTTATTTCATTGACAATTAATTGTTCAAATAGATTCAAGCCAAAACTCTAACAGAGTATAAGGTTAAATAATAATTTCATGGTAGCAGACAGGATGAAAATAGGATCTCAAGTTAATTTAGACAATTATAAAGCTAAAAATTACACTCTTAGGGAAAATTTTGTATGTCAATGATAGAACAATGAGCTGGACCCAGACCACCACATACACATTGTGAATTTTGTTATATGAGCATGAGTGATCAAATCACCGGTTTCTGTATCATTCTTTGTTACCTTTTTGTATAAAAGGCTGTGCTTGCGTCCTGAAATGAGTGATGCCTGCCACCCCAATCTGCAACACCAAATACCCCGGCTCAGGGTGTTGGCTGGTTCTGGCACATGGGGTGAAAGAACCCTGCTTGAGGGACAGCCACACCACACGGTGCTTCCCTGTAGTGCTTCATGCACCTTTCTCCCCTGAAGGATCTACTGCCCAAGGTGATTCTACTGAGCTCCCAGTCAAGATTTTCCACCAGACAGATCAGAGATGCAGCCCTGTTATTCCAGAGTGGTTTAGGCAGATGTACAGCTATGCCAGCAATGAAACCTTGCTGTTTGATAGGACACAGACTCTAAGTATGAAGTAAAGCAAGTTCAACCTCAACCTTTGGAGGAATTATGAATTTTCTAGCTCAAAATAGTCCCTGATGTAAACAGGACTGACTTCACTTTTCACATAGACTACCAAAGCTCTTAAGTTACATAAATTCTATTTTCAGAAGATATTAATAGGAAAACAGTTTTTGTAATTCTATTTCTTCAGCTCTAGCCACACAGCTGATATGACTCATGATCCTCAAAGCATCTCAACTCTCAGGGATATATATTAGTGCCTGCCTCATTCAATTTACCATGGCACTGCTCTGCTGAGATACAGACACCTGCTTTATAGCTGTGAGAAACAAACTGCATGACAACAATTAAGGTAAAACTTTGCTTTGGCATAAAGTCTGGAAAACTGCTATTTCCTCAGTCTGCAATGCTCTCTGAAGAAAGGGTGAGATGTTAGCAAATTTTAATGACTGTTGTTAAAGGAAAATGAGGGATATTCAGAGAATTATACTTGCAGATTAAAATCTGCAAAACACAACTCCTGTGGAGCTTTACTCTCCAAGTCTCAAAGCTGTAAAATAATACACTGAGCTACAATTTACGATAATTTCCAGCAACACTTTCCAAGGATTTTGCAAGTAACTTGTTACTGGATTTAATTTTACTAGACTGGATGAAAACTATTCTCTTTTGTTTGGAAAATACTCAAAAGCTCTTTCTTTTCTATTTTTTTCTCTAATTTCTATCCTTTCTAACAGTGAAAGTTAGAAATGAGAGCTTGAATTTTGGCACAATGCTTACTTAGAAAGTAGTTCCGTAATTTGTCTGCATCCCCACTGAAACCACTTTAAAAATTCCCTGTGGCATCCCCTGTGTCAGTATCCAGCAGAGCTGAGTTGGCTCTGGACAGTGGATCACATTGCCCATAATCACTCAACTGTCAGGGAAGATGTGACTGTGTCTGCTTTGCCTGCATCTAGCTGTCCCTCCATCCCCAAGGGCAGTGCCCAAAATGACTGCACTTGCTTTCTCTTGACCAGCCTGATTGCATAAACAGAAAGAAATCCTGCTACAAACATTACTGTGGAAAAACAAAACCACCACATAACAAAAACAAACAAACAAAGCCCCAAAACATCAAAAGGTCATTGTAAGCAGTGGAGCAGGGGAATAGTGATGACAACAGGGCAGATGTGAGGGAGCCACCACATCACCCATCACTCTGCACTGACGCTGTGCAGCCACACCATGGGGAACTAATACTGGGCTGATATAGTCAAGCTAGAGCAAAATAATATAGATGTACTGCCCTTTAACCAGGTTTACTTGAGCTAAACTCATATCAAGCAGCAAAAAAAGCTTCTTAAAACCATAGGAAAGAAAGCTTTATGTAGAATTTTACATCACTTCGGTTAATACCAAGGTAATCCCACGTACACGAGTATGGATATGAACAAACAGACAAAACAGTGAATTTCCTGAACGTTCTAAGCTACAAAATGTAAAAAGTGGCTTTGGGAGACTAATGCAAAGCCAAGAGCTTTTACTGATTAGTAAGCCTTCATCACTTACCTCATTACCGAGAAAATCTGACAACTGGATTTTTAATTGCCTAGATTTTGTACACAAGCAGATTAAAAAAAAAAACCAGCAAAACCAAAATAAGACAAACAAGCAAAACCCTAAAAGTAGTCCCCTATTGTTCTGCAAGAGGCATGAGTATCTCAAGCTTATTGTGTAACCACAGATTTCCAAACCTTGGTCAATCTACCTAATTCAAAGACAAAAAAAAAAAAAAGTATGAACTGACAAAATATCAGATCAGAGGAAAAAATAGCATGAAAATCTTTATCTCACACTTGCCATTGCCAGTTATCTTTTGCCATCTTTGGTCTTCACTACTAATTGCCATCACCTTTGTGTATTTTATGAAAGGAGCATCTGGTGAGCAAAGAAGGGTAGAGAAACATCAACCTTGTGATCCCTTCCTTCAAAATACACTTCATCCATTTCAGACTTGTCTTGGTGGACCTGCTAGGTTGTTAAAACCTAGGCAGTTTCTGAAAAATACACCCTTGATAGACGTGACAAGGTATGTCAGCTTTGTACCACTAATAATCTGTGCTCTAAGGGCTCTGATAAGTCTGCACATCTCTTTCCAAAAGGCAACGTGAGTATTCTGGCATTGGAACAGGCAGGACAAAAGACCAGTTTCCTATAACAACAGTTCTGGTTTTGTGCTTGCTCAGTTCAGCAGCATCATGCAGCATGCACAGCCAGTCTGGTGACACTGCCCTGGTTACTGTGACACAGATACCCTCAAATTTAGCCAGCAGAGCAGGTAAGTCTGGTTGGATTTAATAATTAGCTTTTACATTAAAACAGTAACAAAAACTAAAGCCCAAACAGGATGGATCTGCCTCGATTGTTTTTTCCCCAAAAGAAAAATATCCTGCAGCATTTTGAGATTCCTATATATCCTAATAATCTGTCCTCCAAGACAGACACTTTTATTTGCCCTTAATAACTAACTTAATATAGGGATTAAAACTGCCTGCTAACCACACTGTAGACATCTATCAAATACATTTTTCTACATCCCTAAGCTGAGAGATTTTTATGTGCCCTGAACTTAAACCTTTATGAAACATAACACAAAATTAGTTGACAGGGATCTTGTGGCATCGTACTGCCACATATTTACTTTAAGAGGGTGTAACAGTAAATGGAACACAACTCTTGGTACACAAAATTAAAGTCATGGAAGTCTGTAACTTGCTTACCTACAATAAGTTGTCCTCACTTTTCCACAATAAAAGGAAATTGCTGAATGTTAAATTACTGGGAGAAGTTTCAGTTCTGGAATATAAGAGCATATGACTGAAATAACCGAGAAAGGGAAGCATCACCCTGTTTTCTCTGAAAATGCTTGCATTATAAAAGCAGCAGCACAAAGGCATTCCAAACAACAAAGAACATATTCCATGCCAGGGATGTGAAAGAAGGTGCATGGTAACTAGCCTTGCTCTCACTTCAGAATTAGCCATGAATTTGGGAAAGCTAAAGTAGACTTCCTGCCCTTTTCCATTCATGTAGAGCATCATTCTTTACTGAAGTATTTACTGAGAAACTGGGCAGCAATTCCTTGTGCTTAGACTTAAGGAAAAGGTGATTTTATGGCAACCAAATACCAACATTTGGTTCAGAATTAGGAGGCTTCGCAATACACTCAGCAGGCTTCTTGACTGCAATACTTATTCCCATCACAGCAGACTGAGGCTACAGCCCTCTGTCCTACGTACTTACTTCATGGGTTTTGGACTTTGTGCAGTACACATCTTTTGGGGAGCAGACTGTCACATCTGAAAGCTGTTTTCACAAGTGACCTTGGCACTGGATAATTTTTTTAGACCAACAGTAGGGTTTAATGTAAATAATGTCCCTGCTTGCTGGTGGTCAGCTCACTTCATTCCAGTGCTCCAGTCCATGCTCAGACTACCTGAAACTAAATGGCCAAGTGATTGTTCATCCTGTTTTGCTAGAAACAAATTACTGTGTATTTTCAGTTCAACAGTGACAGTAACAGATAGATGAGGTTACAGCTTTAGTGACTGGCCTAAAGGCTTGTAGAGCGAATGTTTACCAACAGCATTTACTTAGTTTTGTTGAAATGAATACAAACAAGTGAGGAAATTCACATCAGCAATTAGCCCATTCGACAATACTTCTGATACAAATAATAATGCATTGCTTTCAAGAAAGGCATATTCAAGTGGAGTTCACGGGGAAAACAAAAAACCTTTCCTGACCTTCATCAGACCTTGGTTGTAGAAGAATGCACACCTATGAACATTAAGTTCTCTGAGAAACGTGAATGTAAATGCCTCAAGGATACAGAACTTAGGGTTCTGCAGAAATTTCAGGTAGACAAAATCATAGCAAAAGATTTTTCCAAAAATATTTGAGAATTAAACATTTTTTTTATTCCAAGTGTACGGCACAAACACAAGACAGATAAATTGGCTTTAAATCAACTCTGTATCCAAAGGGATTTGACCTTAAATCCCTGAGAAGAGTGCCCTACCTCCAGCAGAGTTCAAGCTGAGCAGTCATAGCCTCCCTCATGATACACTCCAGCATTTATAAAAACATTTACACATACTTTTTTTTTCATTTTTATTTCTTCTCTCATTGCAGCTACTGAAATTCAGTTGTCTTATAACCCAGATGAACACCCAAACCATCACTTACCAATGGTATGACAGGAAGAAATTAAATTCATTGTGACCATAAAAAAAACAATTGCCAGTTGTTTGACTATGATAAAAAATGTAGAAATAAAACACCCAGAATTTCTGTCTCAGATCTTGCAATGAGTGAGGTCCTCACCAGACCTAAGCAATCATTGTGATTAGAAAATGCCCCCTCACAGAACAGATGATTTCTTCAACAAGACTTGGTAATTACTATAGTGACGGAGGCTTGACATTTGGAGGTACTCTCTGCTGGCAAATGGAAGTGGTGTTTTTTGAAGTCTTTTTAAATCTTCTCCCTTGACTTTTGACTTCTAAATGATGTGTTACACTCCCCAATGCTCTGCTAGTATTTGATTAGCTTTTGGGAAATGCCAGCCGGTTTCTGCTTCAATGGCTTTGTTTAAAATCTTGAATTATCTTTCCTAGCTCTCTCAAAAAGCTATTTCCCACCTAATGTGGTTTATTAATCTGCTGCATTACTGGCAAAGCAAACAGAATATTAAGTGGGATACTTCAGCAGCATTTGGCAGTTCAAAATGTCTGGGAAATACTTGAAATTGTTCTGAACCATAGCATCTTTTCCTCAGCTGTTTTACTGGAGAATTCAAAAAACTTGGTCTCTGAAAAAAACTCACAATATCTTAATGTCTGGAAGGTGTACCATGACTTCCAGTGGATTGGCTATTAGCTTATTAGCTGTTTGTATTTTTACTCCAAAATGTAAATGGGGTAGAAGGCATTGCTGTGGTTCTAAGTAAAATAGTCCTTCAAGAAATTTTTTTGCTAAGCTACGTCCCTATGGTCAGTCAGGTCTGCTGGAGAAATGATGCAAGGAAATGCAGTCTTGGGGCATAACATAATGCTGTTTGCTTAGAGAAATGCCAGTCTCATAAAAGCCAAGTCTTTCTGACAGACACACAGCAAAGGATTTCAGTTATTGCTATATTTACTGGTTGTATCTCTGTCAACTGGTGCAACTCCACACCAGTGCAAATCCTTTAAATACTTCCTGACACTAGGCAGGTCCTCCTGGCCACTCAGGTGACACCAATACATGACCCATGATTATGGGGATTTATAGGCAAAATAGAATTCTAGAGGAATACTGAAAAAAAAAAAACCTCCACACAAACACCCCATCCAGGAATCAACAATGCATTTTTTTTGGGAGTTAGCTGGTCTGCATGTATCTGCCTACAGCTGGTACATATCAGCACAAAGACTTTGAGAAGTTTCACTCTTCAGGTTGTTCTCCAGCAAATCACCAACAAACCAAGTGTAATTACAGTTGGTTTAGAGTAGTAAGTATACAGTATATAGTTTGAGTAGTATTTTTCACGAATTTTTTGTGAGCTATCAGAGGTTTCCATTAAGCAGTTAAAACAAAAGATGCTTTCATCCTACCTTGGCAATGTGAGTCTGTCCCCTCCTGCATCTTCTGTGTTGCATGCCTGTATAGAGAGGAGAAACAGAATGTACGAGGCTGGATTTCAAATCCAGACCAGTTTGGTCACTGCTCAGCTATTTTTGGGAGGATAAAGAGCACTTCTGGCTCTCCTAAGCACTTTCAATGTTCTTATAGTCAAGACCTCAGCCCTGGTAAAGTGCTGGACATGCTAACAGAATCTTAATAGAAAACATAGTAGGAGTCATTCAGGAATCAAAGACCATCCCCAAAATTCTGATGCCATCCTGGGTCACAGGTCACTGCAAGAGGACAAATGATCTCTCAGGATCAAAGGTCACTGAAAGGTCACTGAAATGGGCTCAAAATGTTGCTGAAAGGTCAGAGGTCTGCAGAGCTCAAAGGTCACCCATGTGGTCAGAGATAACAGAAAAGGTCAAGCAGTCATTTACAGGCATCCAAAGGGTCAGAGGTCATTGAAAAACATCATGCATTCCATGTATCCCAGAATTTCCTTTTTCTCAGGGTACCCACAATTTTGCACAATATAAGAGCTGTGATAACCCTGTAATTGGCAAATATTATGGTAAATGGAAGATACAAATATAAAATAGCAAGGGCTTGCAGTTGAATACAGGAGACATCTATAAGAAACACCAAACTAGACAAGGGGAAGGATTTTAAAAGTCTGTCCCCAAACCAGCTGGAGATTATGTTATTTAAGATTAAGCTACAATTTCCCCTTTGAAGGACCACAGTGGTGCTATTTTAAATTTTAGAGATAATGGAGTTTTGAATCAGATCTTGTATTATCTGGATACCAGGCAGTTAACCATGTAAAATGTAAACTGGAAAATCTGTTCTAGTTTTGACACCCTTTTCACTTTTTATCCTTGTGATTTTTCCTGCCTCTACTAGAAAAATAGAAAGTTTCAAATATTCACCAGATTGTAGTACAGACACAAAAGTGTTATTACAATTACATCTATCATGTGGTTATCACACAGAAGTGAAAAAGCCTTACCCAATCAGAGCTGCCCAGGAGGAACTTGACATGCACAAAAAGTGATCAAGTAATCTTGATCAAGCCTCAAGTAACCTTAGAATAATTATCCTTGAAATGCAAAACTTCTGGTTTAGTCCCAAGTCAGGGAAACATGCACGAGCTTAATTCCAAGAGATTCAGTATACTAAGCAGGCTGGCAAGCACTGAACTGCCTTGTTAAATAAAGCAAGACCCAAATCTTACACACACACAAAGCACTTAGCGCCTGCCAAGAGGAATTTCATGCACAGTGCTGAACTGCAGAATTTCCATTCACTTTCAAGCCTAACACCGATTATGCTGGCCTGAAAAGGAAGATAATGAGCTCAAGAGCTCTCAGATCAATGGGTTGGCATGTGAGAATGCTCACCTGGAACCCCAACTCTCCTCATTTTCTTACTTTGCTTTCCTTCCCTAATGCATGCACATAAATCCCAATCAATTACATTATACATCTCACTGTAAATAAGAGATTGCATTTTTTTCATCCTGTTGCCCAAAAATTCTACTTCTCACTTTCCAGCATGACAGTGTGCTGGATTTACCAAGCAAACACAGCTGTCTGAGCACTGCAGACACAGGCAAAGAAAACTCCTCCTCAGGAACTTCTGAGAGCTCTTCTATCTTGGGTTGTTCTAAATTCATAAATCCAGGAATGTCCCCTGCAAACTCCAGTGAGTCAGTGCATTTCATCCCATCCCATCTAGCCGCCTTATTTTGTTCTGGACTTGCTCCAATATTTTCTTAAACATCTGGGGATTGCTCCTGGGCCTCCCTTTTCCCCTGCAGTGGCTGCAGCTCCCCTAGGTTAAAGAGTCAGCATAATTTTTGCTCAAATTCCCTCTAGAAAGATCAGCTTTGAATTACTGCATAGTGTTCACTAGAACTAGACAAGAGGCACTGTTTTCTTCCTGAACTTTACAATACTAGCAAAGAAAATACACTCTGTTTGAACGTGGTACAGCTATGAACACACAGCACACACAGTGTCATTGCTTCTGTCACTATACCCTAAATACACATCACTGGTTTTTAATCTCACATGGATTTCTGCACAAGAACTGAGATTTCTCCCGGGATAGTAAGAAATTGCTGTAATTAACAGCTCACTTAAAATTTTAAAATGCATCCCTTGCAGCCAAGGAATCTCGAGCCACAGAAAAGAACACATCTGCAAAATAAATATTTTGCATCTGATATAGACAAAAAATACAGTGTTTTTTTTTTCCTTTCCATTTTGAAGTTAGGCTTTGGGTCTAAATGTTATTGCTTCTTTCACTAACGGTCAATCCACTGCAGGATGGTTCACAAAGCTGTTGCATATTGCATTTAACCAAACAACTCTCTGAATAGAGAGTAAAATGTGCTGAAGAAAAGCCATTTATTTGAAAGTAGAGTCCTAAGTGAAAAACTGGAATGAAAAAAGGTAATTTCAATCAGCCCAATGCAAGAGCACTTTTTTACAGCATCTACTTATACAAAAACACCAGCTTGCATCCCCAAAATCATCCTCTTCAGCAGCAAGAGTATTTAAAGATAAGCTAGTACTTTTTAAAAACGCACACCTTCATAAGCTGAAATTTTCCCCATGGTGTTTTGGGCATAACACATTAAGTTCATTCTGCTAAACCTTGCTATGGCAAATATTTTGCTGGCTTCCTATTAAAAGAAAATAATTATGAAACCACTATTAGGAGAGAAGATATAACACCAAGTCTCAAAGAAAATCTGCACCCACTTCTGTATGCCGTATCTCAAAATTCATAGCAAAATGAACCGCTGTGAGCACACTTATATGATAATTCATTAAAACATAACTTTTGAGAGATTACCTGCTACAGCCAGAAAACAGTGGGCTTCTCACAGGTACAGCAAATCTGAATCCATATCTGACTTTTTTTTCACCTACTCTGCAGCTATCTTGGAACTTCCTAGAACCAGGAACTGGAATTTGCATTCCAAAGAGGAATAGAGCTCAAAAATACGTGTACTAATTTTATTCATGCATCTTCTCTGAGTATGTAACATACAAGAATCCCTAAAAACTTCAGTTTCACTTTTTAAATTGAGATTTTATTGCAGTACCCAGTAGCACTGTTACAGATGTTTAGCTTTATTATGCTCTTTGAAAGCTATTGTTATGTTTGGTAATAATTTAATAATCTGAGGTTATGTAACATGAAGAAGCTACTAAATAAATTTACAATAGTAATAAGTATCTTGCTCTGCTGGTGAACCAGCAAGAAGTTTTGAGTCAAATTGTTTTAGCATGAAAGAAAGTGAGGTACATCTTACAAAAGTAACCTATAGCTTTACTACTCAACTGAAACATTTTATCACCATTTTAAGTAGGATGAAAAATTAGTGTGTCATTTGCTGTTGAGAGCTCACCTTCTAAATAGAACCTAGGAGATTTGGAGCAGAGATATTAATGATTTTACCTGAAATGAATAAATTTAATGTTGAAAAACATAATTTTACCAAAGAAAACCCTATTATAGAAACAAATTAGTACAAACATATATTTAAATTGAAGATATTTAAGTATTCACTATGAAAATTTAGTATTTAATCTCAAAATTTATTAACGGATCTTTTGTATAGAATATTAAAACTTGGTAGAGGCAGAAATGTTAGGTTTTGACTCGGGCTTTTCTCTCATTCTATGGCCAGAACATATTAGTCCAGCTTTTCTAGAACAGAAATTACCAGCAGCCTGAGATTATCTTAGTTGACAAAAATTTAATAACCTATTGTTAATTTTAATTTTGTGGACAGTTTGTAAAAACTCCCATATGCCTAAATGCTTAAATGTTTATTCTTTTAACAGAAACAGCTACTTTTAACATGAAAATTTTCACTCAGCTGATAAAAACCAGGCAATCACTCACTGTTTTCAATTCTTGAAACTGATACTACTGTGAACTCAGCATTTCTCTACACTGAGCTGGGTAATACAGACTAAACTCATTAAAAATGCCTTCCAATTACCCTGATTAAATGTGTTCAAAGTAATTTTTCAATTTGTTCCTTGTTCTGTTTGCTGCATATTAAAATCTCAGTTTAGAGATGTTACCTTGCTGCTCTGGCCTGGCTCCTTCCTGCCTGCCCCAGCTCAGACCTGCCCTGCAATGCCACTTCACTCTGGTGTTCACCAAGCATCTTCAGAGGGTTGGCTTTGCCCGATAAAAATCAATTGGTTGTATCATCCCAGCACCTCCAGCTCTTCACAGGCTTCTACTGAGCAGCTTTCAAGTGTCTACTGCACAATAGCTTGAAAACAAAACTTGTGCAGGGTGGAAGTGTTTGTCCTGTTCACTCACTGTTGGAGCCAGCCTCCAAGTCAGCTTTCCACCTCCCTCAAATTTCAGCTGACGCATCGCCTCAGAGCACACAACTGCTTTGGCTCACTGCCAAAGTCCCAGGATTTCTAACTTTCCTCTTTTTAAAAGTTCTTCCTAATGTCTCACCTAGAAGCTTCAGATTTGATTTGCCTTACCGTTCTCATTAGCACTGACTTTTTGGGGGCAAGGAGCAGAAAGAGGATGCATTTCACTACTGGCATGGGGTTTGTGAGCCAGAAACATGGACTGCAACAGTGGAAGGACTGATTTGATTTGGAACATCATAAGCTAAAGCCTAATTTGTGAATCCTGTAGCTAAATGAAACATTACCCCCATTGGCAATAATTTAGAGCACTTAAGTTTGGGAAAGAAATGGAGAAATGCTTTGGAAATAAATTTCATTGGTGGTCTTTTATTTTTAAGCTAACACCACAACCTGCCAAATATTTGGGCATGGACATGTGGTACAGAAGAGAGTCTGGACTGGGAGTACCTACCCCATAGCTTTCTCAAGGTATTGTACCATCTGTCAACTTCTCTACCTTTTGAGAAACTCTTAAACCGCTTCTGGAAAAAAAATCTGGAGAAAATCCTCTCTGCTGTTCTTCATAAGCTGTGATTAATTACCAAAAGCTTGTGGGAGCCTGGCATTGCTCTCCATGCAGGTAGGCACTGCTACCAAAGTTCCCTCTTTAAAGAGAAGCAGGGTTAACCTACTGGGTATTTGAAAAACACCTTCATCACCAGACTGACCACCTGCAAGGATAGCAATCCTGCCCAGCACACCTGGGATCGGCTTCTGGGTGGCAAGCAGGGGCAAAAAAAACATGGCTAAGGCCAGCTCCTAGGAAAATCATAAATTCAATTTTGGCAGCTACCCCTGTAACTTCTCTATGCAGCAATAAGGACTCAGAGGGGCTATTTCTTTTCCTGCAAAAAGAAAGGGCTGCAGCCCTGCACAGCCCCTCCTGGAGCACAAGCCATTGTTCAGCAATAAGAGAAAATTAGAACTGCATTCACAGCTATTTGTAAC
The DNA here is from genome assembly GCA_013186435.1 of Turdus rufiventris. Taxonomy (NCBI): domain Eukaryota; kingdom Metazoa; phylum Chordata; class Aves; order Passeriformes; family Turdidae; genus Turdus; species Turdus rufiventris. The sequence continues at coordinate 389,975 of PYHW01010784.1, read as the reverse complement.
TATTTAAGTTAAATAACAGAGAGGGCAGAAGAGAGTCAGTCCCAAATGGTGGTATGTAGGGAAAACCATTCTGCTACACTGAAGATGTGCTTTTAATTAACTTCTATCTGAATGATTATAATTAAAGATTTTACCACAGGTCGTCTTAGCATAATTACCTTCTATTTCCTTGCATAGTGCACATTCCCAGGAAATGGGAATCGAGATTATTTCTCAATTTAAATACTTCCTCAATTATTTTGAAAGTTATTGCCTTTTAATTGTTTTATTATTGTGATTTTCTGTGTGCTTTTTTCATCCTTCTCTGATTCTTACAGGCTCTTACAAGACCCCAGAAATATCTCTCATGTGGTCAGGTGCAATTGTGAGCAGTTAAAAAATTATGGGTTGCATTTTACTGTGTTTGAATCAGAAAAACAAGTTCATAAAGAGAGTTATAAACTTACTTTTGGACTGGGGAAATAAATGGCTCATTTTTCTCACTGGTGCTGAACATATGGTATGAATTTTTTCAGTTTTGTTCTGCAGATTGCTGTCTCCTTTACTGTTGCTTTTGTATGCAGGTCTCAGCAAATGGCCTTGCTACACATCAGTTCTTGCCATGTGCACTGAATGTAAAAGATTGAGCAGTCATACTGATTTATTTGAAGACTAATTATGCAGATCAGTGCATCCAGTAGTGATTACTTGGGTTCTTACTAATATTTCCACTGATAATATAAAGACATACTGGAAACTGGCAATTGGAAAACAGGCCAAGGGAAACAGGCTGCTGCTTTCTCTGCACTGCACAGGTACTCTGGGTCACATTTTCCCCATCAGTCTGAGACTCTCACTGCAGCTTGTTATTAAAACAGAAACACAGAGGTGACTGAAGACAGGATTTTGCCATGGAAGGGGGAGAATAATGCACAAAGGAGAAGGATTTAAGGCAGAGCCTCCCCCTCTCTTGTATCAGTTTCTGCCAGCTCTGCAGCAGCTTTAGCATGCAAGACTTCATTTTAAAATTCCTCTTAACTGTGTCTTCCAGTACAAGAAAAACAAACAGCAATAACCTAAGAATAAATAGGATCATCCATCTTTTCCTTATTCTTATCACTGATGATGCTATCTTTACACTGAAATATTATCCAACCAGAGGCAATCTTTGGAAACCAAAGACGCCTTTGAAGCAGCACCCCTTGAGACAAAGCTCTGCATCAAATGGCATTTGTGCTGGTTCCAGCTTAACAGACAGAGCCTCTGGTGCTGACAGCACATTCACAGAGCTATCACTGGTCAGCCCAGCAAAAAAAACATTGGCAAAGAGTTCCCCACATTCCTGCACCTGTGTGCACCAGGGAAGTACCAGACAGACAGATAGGTGAGGGTGTGTACAACACAGCACTGCAGGTACTGACCTTCCAGGCACAAGTTTGACTTTAATATTAAAATTCAATATACATGCAAAAAAATAAAAATTAAAGGCATTTAGAAGTTGTGATTTTGTAAATCTAGTGCTAGCTAGAGCTTCAATTATACTCTCCATCACCCCCAAAAAAGGCATTTTATATATGACCATCTACAACAATTCAGCCACCTCTGTAGCTATTGCAATAAAATTTTGATAGTAACTGATGCTAGTAATCCAATTCTTGCTAAGTAAGGCACCATATGCCTTTCAGTTTTGCCCTTCTATATTAAGGAAATCAACAGACAGAGAACTGAGGGGGGAAAAAAAACTATTTCCATCCTGCCACTTATTTTGACTTAAAAAAGAAAAGAGATTTTTCCATAAGTCTCTGTTTGGGACTCCAACTCCTCTTTTCTTTCATTAGAAAGAAAATTGAGTTTCTCAAAATTGAGTATCTGGCTGTAACTAGATAAAAATTCAGCGTTCTTTCAAATAAACTTTGGGATTTCTGCATGTGAGCTTTCAAAAAAGGCAGAAGAATTTAGTTTATTTAGACTCCTGTTCAGAATAAGACCTTGTTACTGTTGGCTCTTACCAAGAAAGCCTTGAGCACAGGCAGCTTTTGCCAAGAAACACTGAGATTCTTCCTTGTAGAGTAATTCCCAAGCTTTTGGTTGTCTTGTTCCCACAGTGCTTCATTAGCAGCAGAACTTAATAAAATTGGTTGTTTGTGTAAGAACAGTTATTAATAGAGCCCAGGCATGTTTCCACTGCATGCCACACATAAAATGACCTATTGAGTTAACTCATAGGTGAAGCCTTGCATGTGGCTACTGAGGTGAACATGGTTAAGACAGAATTTTCACTGGGGATTGATTCTGGAGGCACAAATGAGATGTAGATAGATGTAAAACACACTGAAAGTAAGTAGTAGGTCTGGATTTCAAGAATTTTAAATGTTTAGCCCTACAGAGCCTACATTCTACCCAGTGTCACCTCCCATCTTCCTCAGTATGTGCTAGAGGAAATCTGTATTTAGTGCAGTAAATAAAACCAAAAAATAAAGTGATACGAACTCAAGAGAACTGCTGAACAAGCCTGTCCCTACCCGTGCATCCCCGTGCCAGTGTTTCTCCTTGTTCAAGTGGGAATATTTACCTGAGATAAGTGTGAACCTCTTTGGCAACACCCCTTCTTAGTCAAAACTCAAATTTCACTCCACCTTTCTTACGCTGAGGTACAAGGTCCAAGCAACAAGTTAGTTACCAGGTTTAATCCTTCCACTCAGCAGCCTGGCTCAAATCTGTCTCCTCGACTTGTGCCAGCAGCTTGCATTGTTCCTCTTCCCTGCTCCCAGAAGCAGCAACACAAACATCCAACACAAACATCCCGGAGCAGCAGAAGCAGCATTGACTCTCGTCTGAGGAAGAGGAACACAAAGGCTGTGAGGAAGCGGCATCCCTACTCTTTGTTCACCTCTGGGTGATGCACAAGAGCCAGTTGTGAGTCATTTTTCTCCCATAGGATGGGGAAGGGAAGGAAAGATGAGCAACAGGTACCTGAAGACAAGTGTTTGGCAAGGCAGGAGAAGCAAAGTATAACAAGTGCCTCTCTGTAACAAGCACTGCAATCCCTAACCAGGGCTGCACAAACTGATGTGGTCCCAGGGATACCCTAAACATCCAGCCACCTGTACTCAAAAGGTGCCATGTGCCTACAGAAAAGCCTAGATGTGGGAACATCCTAAAATTAATATAAACTACAGAAATCAGAAGAAATTATGGCTTGCATGAAAAAGCTTTGACAATACACTCCATAGTGGAGTAAAATAAGCTGTTATTGGCACATTCGGACTTCTAAGGTGTTTTTCTGTCTTTTGGGATTGCTGGGAGCTGCATGTAATTGGTGTCAAGATGCTTCCACATGCTCACCCATTGGGCTGTCCAGCTGATGGGCAAGGTCTTTTTTCTGAATGTCTGCAGAGACAGTGCAAGCAGTGCTTTCTGCAAAGGAACTGTGGTCACTACCTGGAAAGAGCTTGTGGAGACAGACAGCTTGGAGACATGGCAGCTCTTCGGCTTCTCAAGAGTGACAAGAAGCCAACAAACAATTCTTATTTTATATTCAAATCCAAATGAATCCCATCCCAAAGCAAGTCTTTTTAGAATGTTTGAGGAAGATCTCCAGCACACACAGATTTTGAGAATATGTGTTGGCATTCCCTAGGGCAATCGAGGAAATGTAACTTGAGCAGAGCTGGCAGAGAAAACCAGCTCTCTTCAACAGGCAAGCTCACAGAGCAGATAAAAAGAAAAGCTGAGATGGGTATGAGATGGGTAGGAAAAGATTTAAGTTCTGAGACAGAATGTGCACTGTGTTGTGGCAATAAGTGTAAAGTAGGCAGCTAATGAAAAAAGGAATCTGGGGGAAAAAACAAAGACAATGCAGGGGTGGGGGAAGTGATGGAAAACTCTCTTCAGTCTTTCCGATTAATCCTGACAATATTGTCATAATTTCATTGTTCCCCAATTTTCTTTCTGGTTGAAAAAGCTAAAAGTAGCACACAAATTCACAGAGAAATGTTGGTGGTTAGGCTGAGGTCAGACAAGCTACCCTGCTTACTTGACCTAATTACAAATATTTTTATAGGGGAACACCAGTATGTATTCAAGAAAAGTAGCACATATAGAGAATTACAAAGAGTAAACAACATGGACCACATGAAAAACATAAGCAAAGGGGTCAGATCTTAAAGGATCTTTGAAACATTTAGAAGTTACAATGGATATATTTAAGTTGTCTTCAGAAGGCCAGTGTCTAAAAGAACAATTGACACACATGAAGTGACATGTTGGTGAAATTCTCACCTCACCCTGTTTCTCAACATCACTGCCTTTGTTCTTTCACCAGTTGTGGGGTGTTTTCTATTGATGATAAAATCACATCTCTGAGCCTGCATTAATACAAGTACAGAAATTTCCTGAGTCCAAGAGCAACAGTGCACAGGGAGTATCTGTCCTACTCCCCATCCCTCACCTGCTAGACAAGCAAAGCAGACGCGAGGCAGAGAGCTTAACAAGAAAATGCATTTTCTCTCCTCCTTTTGAACAAGATAAGAACAGTGGGGATTACTTTTTTAGTTATGAAGTTCTGGACTTAAATCAAATGAGCACAGAGTGGTATTAACCACTAGTTCTGTGAGTTCACCCCCACTACAGCCAGAATGGCATCTATAAAAACACTGTACTTGCACCAACAGAATCATTGTGCTGAGTGCCAAGTGGGAAACCACATCTCTAAGATTTTGTTCTGCTAGTTGAATGACACACATTATCAGTCCTGTTCCGATAAGAAATTTAATCAAGGACATAATAAATAATTCCCAGAAAGTCCTTATCAAACCTTGCATACAGACATACTCCTTTCCTACTTTAATGAATTTATTTATATTCCCCTAAAAGTAGGTCTGGCTGAACAACTGCCTTTGACCCACAGTGATCAAGCAAAAATCATGTGGTAAAAGAGCATTGAGTCAGCAAAAGCTTACCAGAGCTACTGAGACAGCAGGCATGCACTTCAATGCTGCCTTCAGAGGTGAAGGAAAAGACTCAGAAATACCTCAGTAGAGATAAGGGAATTCAGGAATAATCTGACTTCTCCAAGGGGAAAAAAGCCTCAGTCCTTAAAACTAATGACACTTGCAGTTGCTTTGATGGCATCAAAGACTGAAAAACATCAAATACAGTGGCAGCAGAGAGAATCCATCCCTGTGCTACCACTACATTCTACAGAAGAATTTAACCAACTGGTGAAGAAAAACTTGAAAAGGGATATGAAAACACAATATTAAAAAATGCATACATCATATTGAACCATTAATTGAACTCATTCTGCAGTGTGCCTGTGTCTGCCAGTGCTGCAGTTAATAGAGAGCGCGTGGAATTCAGAATGCAATTAAGTCTTGGGAGAAGCACAGTTGGAGGCTGTGGCAGTTTCTATGGCAACCTGAAAGGCTCAAGACTAGTAACAGGAGATTAACTTTAAAGGCAAGATAAATACATAAATACAGCTCTTGTTTACCATTTTCTCTGCTTCCAAATGGGCCATGTATTTTCAATTTAAACAATGCAGAAATGCAGTCAAATGTCCCACTTGCTACTAACTAGGGCAAAAATAGCCTTTGAAAACACCCTGCTATAGAAATTCTGACAATTCCAGAATTGGGTAGTCATCTAAACCCCACTAATTAATTCAATCAAAATGGAAAGCACTGGGCTTGAATGGTGCCAGGAGATTAGAATGAGGCTTCAGGATAGAGAGTGAACATGACAGCAATAATGAGAGTTTGCTGATGTCAACACACTGTACACTTATGAACAAATCCTCTTGACATGTTTTTCTGGATTACGCCTCAGATCAGGTTTTAAGTCTCCAAAAGTGCAAGGGCAAGATTAGGAAAAAGTTTTTAAGCACTACAGATCTTTTTTCTTTCCTTCTTTCTTTTAAAATATTCTCTTCAGTAAGAAAGAATATATCAAAGAAACCTCATCCAATATTTTTCCTGGCACTTTGGAGCTTTTATTCATTGGTTCAGCTGTGACTGCAGTCACCTTCTGAACTCTTGCCCACCTTACTTATAAATAACTAAAAATAGGTGCACTAAAGAGAGGCCACATCCCTAGTGCAGTCAGTTGCTCTGAACTTATTTTACTTCATCATTTAAAAACAACTGGTACATCCATAACATATTGAGGAACATGGATGCATCCAGTGTGGGGAGAACAATACCAGAAGAACTGAAAGCAATTACATTAGCTAAATTAGCAGTTTAATTAGCAGCCACATTAGCAAAATAGCCAGTCCAACGTGATTTAACCCTCTCCCGAGTAACGCAGACCTCACACTGGCACCTCTACACAGCTTCCATTAAGCATCAGATTCCTGAAAGAAAAATAGCACCACCTCTACTACTCTATTATTTGTTGAATTAACCCAATGCATGGTTAATTCACAAGGTGTTCCAAGGATAACTGTGGAATAACACAAGTCCCTCAGGCTGATTCGACCATGCCTTCAAACCCTCATGCAGTTCTACCTGTTCGGTGAACATTTTTAGTTGGAATTTGTTGACTTGTGGTCTATTTGAGGACAGAACGTAGACACCCTGTGAAAATGTCAAAAAGTCACTGTTATGTAATTCAAACATGCATTCCACCTCACTGAAGAAATTCCGACCTGCCCACGATAATATCTAAGCACCAGCTAGAGTGGTGAAATTGGCACAGCAATATTAAAGGCTATGGTCTTGGAGGTCTTTTCCAAACTTAATGATTCTGTGACTCTGTTCACAGTGGAACCTGTGGTCTGCTTCTGCTGTGGTGGGAGTTTCCCCGCTGGGCATGCAGAGCAGAAGAAAGCCATAATCTGTTATTTTTTGTCAAGAGAAGGCTTTGGGGTGACCTAATTATGGCCATCCAGTACCTGAAGGGAGCTCACAAAAGAGACAGAGAGACATGAGCATGATAGGACAGAAGGAGGAAAGGCTTCAAGCTGAAAGAGAACAGGTTTCCATTCTTAGGGCAAGAAAACCAAAACAAAACCCCAAAACTGAAACAAAAACTACTCTACAGCAAGACCTGCAGAACCAGCCTGAGATGTGTTGAAGTAAGGAAAAAAAAATTGCCATCTCTCTTCACAAGGACCAATATACATCACCTCCATCAGTATGAAACCTAATTTAGTGGTAGGTGACCTCTTGTTTCAGTGCTATTTTAGACCAAGAATCAGTAGTTTATAAAAATGTGAAGTGAGCTGGAGTTGTGAAAATTTCCTCCCATTGATTTTAGTTTAACAAGGAACAGGAAATAAAAATATCTCTAAATAAAAAATAAGGTACATCCCCAATGCCAAGCATTTGTTCTACTTCATCAAATTGGTGTTTTCAAAGAGGTATGTTGTTGGAGTGTATAAAATAGAAGCCCCTCTGAGTCTCTCAGAGAGAGAAAAGAATGCAGGGGTTGAATTAAAGCCTTTAGAGAAATTAAAATATATTAAACCACAGAGACATGTAGTAAAAGTGTAAGTTTTAGTGTTAAGTAAGAATATGCTTTAAGTGCCTTAAAAAACTAAAAAGCCCTAAAGTTCAAGCCTAGTTAAAAGTTCAGTAACTCAGCCCCAGATATAACAAAAACGTAGTAAGAACATTGCTTGCATTTCTAGATAGAACAGACAGAACCATTTACGTGAATAAATAGAACTATGTGCATAAATTGTGTAAGAACTGACACTACTTTCATACTTCAGAATTACAATTCTAATAGGTGTAGAATGAATGTTTTGGATCCGCGTTTTTAGCTCATTGGATGATTTATGAACAAAACCCCCTGTACTGTGGTGAGAGACACCACCACCATCTCCACCCAGAGAAGAAGAAATGCCAGGCAGCTGCTGCTTCTACTCAGGACTCTATGCCAGAAAGCTTTTAGCACAGACTTTAATATTCTGAACTCTTTGCCTTCAAGACTGATGTACTTCTGCAATAAACAACTTTACAGCCACCGACAACTGCTCTTGTCTCTTTGAAGACCCAGACCCATAAAAACTCAACAGTATATAATACTCTTTCAAGAAAAAGGATTTGTAGAGGAGGCAAAAGGGAATAAGAAAAAGAGAATACCTAAAGAATTTGTTTCCAGAATTAATATTTTGTTCAGAGTAGAAAAGCTACAACAGGGTGAGATGAGGACAGCACTCTCTACTTCTTCATTGAATTAATTTTCAAATAATTAATTTTTCCTTCTGTTTTCCATTACTTTCAAAATTTTCCTCCCTTTCAACTAATTGAAAAGCCACAATTGAAGAGTATGCAGGGACATCAGCAACCCTTCAACTCTGAAGTTCATTTCAACTAAAAAGAAGAAACCCAAGGCTATACAAAAATTTCAAAGAAGGAAAGATTACATACTGTTGAACCCATTAAGTGGGAAGAAGTTGAAGAGATCCATCATTCCATTCAGTGTTCTTAGGAGCTGACCTGTCTTATAATTGAAGTTACCGTATCTCACTTTGAAGAGTTTCTTTTCTCTTTCTGAAGTGGCTGTGGCAGTGCCAAGCTCCTCAGGAGAGGCAACTTAATAAGAATATAAAAAATGCTGCCCTCCTTAGCTGCACATAAAGGTATTTTTATTTTTTTTCCTTTGATTTTCACTCAACATGAACTTCCCTATTTTAAAGAAGTAAAGTAAGTTTCACTGGAGGAAAGCATAAGAATAATTTTGAAATGTTTGTCTCAGGTAACAATTCTCAGCAAAGGGTTTAAAAACATAAATCAGAGCAAAGGTTTGCAAAGTTATTTGTGTGGGGGTTTTGGTTGGTTTTGTTGGGATTTTGGTTTGTTGCTTGGTTTGGGTTTTTTTCTAAATCATGGTTTAGCAGAGCCCTAAGCACGCTTCTCAGGAACAGCATATCCATGAGTTTTAGGCATACAAATGAATTAATCTCCCTGCTTTGCTATAATTAAGCGAACTGACCTCATAAAGAATGACAATTGCATGGATCTGGATTTGCTGTAGACATTGGAAACAAAGAGACTTTATAAGGAATGGCATTTTCATGGACCTGACTTTAGATTTCATCTTAAGAGATGCTCTCTCTGGACAGAAAGTGCAAAGATTGTTACCCTGTGAATACAGGGAATAAGAAACACTGAGAAAGAAGTCAACAGTGTTAGCTGCTGCTCCTGACAGATCCAGAAGGAGATTTTGGTAAAATACACAGATTACTGGGGAAAGAAAGGCTCAGCTCACTGGTTGTCTAGAATACAGCAATTTACATGTCTGCAAATAGCAGTTTTGACAAGTTCCTTAGGCCTTTAACATAAGCCATGCTTGGTGGTTGCAGAAGTTAATTAAACAGATACAGCTCTTTACTATTCTGCAGCCCATTTAATACTGGTTTTAAACATAGTTAGTCTTCTCCCACCCTCCACCCCAGCCAGCAGTTTGGTTAAACTTTGAAGGCATCATGGAATATAAATGACCAGCAAAATAGACAGGAATTAGACTAAACATTAACTACATCAAAGCAAGAGCTGGAAGACAAGAAAAACAGCAGATCAGATATTTAAACAAGGAAATATTTAGTTCATCCATCATTTCTTGCAATTAAGTGGTAGATTGCTTCCTATACTTTCCTAGAGAAAATATGCAAAAGACAAACATATTTTTATAGCTACTGTATAGTTTTGAGTTAAAGTGTGCTCCCTATATCTAAATCCAGCTCCCTGTCTATTATTGCTACGTGGTCCTCTTATATTGACCTAGGAAAATCTACCCATGGAAGTCCCAGAGAGTCTGGAAATAAAATTAGAAATCAAGGAATTAAAAACACCAAAAGAATAAAGAGCTCTAAATCACAATTTCTTCACTTGATCTCCACTACAACTCTATAAAAACACTAAAGATATTGCATAAATCAGTAATAGACCAAAATGTTTCTTTTTCTCTTTAGAGTAATTTTTTTTCCCTTTACTATAGTCCCATTCATCTTAATGTCTTTGGTAAAGGACAGAAGAACCCACAAAAATCCTGAAGCTACAGATCTTAGGGCCTGTAAAGGACATGCTGTGACATCTTCTGTCCTCCTCTACTCGCACAGCTTTCCCACTGCCCTGCCTGCAGGGTTTGCACAGGATCAGCCTTTCCCTGACCCAGCACAGCCCCTCTCCTGCCCGTGCCAGGCAGAAATCCCAGCACTGCCCATCCTGGTAAACATCAGCCTCTCTTGACCCCCTCATGAGCCAGAAAGAGCAGAGAGAAGCGTTAAGCTGTAGGAGATCTGGCTCCCTGCTCTGCCCAGCTTCCCAAGTCTACAAACAGCCCAAAAGCTGAGCTCCTGTGGTTGCTCTCACAGGCAGCCAGTGGCTCCAGCAGCTCCCAGGCAAAGTTCCAGCTGCATACTGGAAGCAACAGCAGATGAAACCAGCAACCCCTCAAGTATTTCCTTGTCCTAGCAGCTTCGAGAAAAACTCAATCCTGAAGAGCATTCTTTGCAAAATCATCTCCAGGCACAGCTGACTACCCCAACCCTTGGCAGAACAGCCCAAGGCCCACACTGTAATTCCTTCAGCAGCCAGAATCCTCGTGAGCACATCCACAAGCCCCGGGAATAGGGAAACCTCTCATTAAAGCAGATGGTCAGTGAAAATTCAAAGGTCAGGATTAAAGTTACTGGCAGAACTTCAGCTTCAAGCATCCATCTAAATTACCAGCAATAGAAGCTAACCCAACTGCAGTAATATTTCCTTAAATTAAAAATGGTCTTGGAATACTTTTTTTTCTACTTATTTCTCCCCAGTTCCTTTCCACAATTATTTTTAAAAAGATGTATCAGTAAATCAAAGCAACTTGGCCATAACTTTTCTAACCACAGACTTCGGGGAACAGGTATAGCACAAAACTTCACCATACATTACCTTTTGTTTCTCATATTTTTTGGCTCAATTGCACTTGTATTTTACTACAGGAATATTTCATCCCTTTTCTTCTAGTGACAGAATAAAAAAGGAGCCCAGCATTTGATAGTTCTAGAAACTATCTAGCAAAAATGCTGACTCATGAACATGCATTTCCATTTTTACTTGAAACACATAAATTAAACATTTATGTGAGAGAGACTCTACAGGAGAAAACCAAATAAACTGGAAGAGAGGGGAACTGCATTAGGTTCTCACATGCTAATATCCTTCCAAGATTCAGCCCAGCCTTTCCACATGCGAGGTGATAAGTGCTGGCTCTATTCTTCTCTCAATTGGTGTTGTTTAAGTGCTTAAAGATGTTTGCTTACTAGCCAGAGTAGGCGAAATAAACCAATTAAAGAGGAACAAAGCAGTCTAGGAACTGGTGGCTGTGGGACAGGCAGCGTGAGAAGAAACTGTGCATTCAGAATATGCCTATTAAATTCACTGTGGCATAGCTCTATAACTAACTACAGTTAAATGATCTACAATTAACTACTGCTTTTTTAAAACCCTTGGATTTTCTTAATTTCCCTAATTTTTTTTGACAGTGAATATTTTTTCAAGTTTTTATTTTACTCCACATTTCTTTCCTCTCTTTCTGACAACATTTCTCACTTTCAACCCTAGCCTTGCATGAAAAGAAAAGTCACTAAGGGCTTAAAATAATGTCTTTCATCTCCCCTGCTTTTACTACCAAAGATAAGTCAAAACACTGAAATATTTGATGCTTATATATCACAAGCCTTTCAGTACCAATACATTTTATTTCCCAAGGGCTGGTTTTCCTATCAAAGACTTTTTTTTTTTTTTGAGACGTTTTTAACATCAGCAAACAAATCATATCAGCCCTGTTCACCAAAGAGAAGGAACACAAAAGTCATAAGAGATTTTATTGGCAGTCCTGCTCAGCTAAGGAAGGTGACACAAGCATAAAATACAAAAGGCTTGGATTTCATAATGGTTTGGAGGCGAGTTCACACTTCATATCTCTCACATATCAATTAATTATCTGAGGAAGGAATAGACTGATGCTCCGATACACTACAAAAATAGAAATGTATTACCTAATTTTAAGATACGTTCTCAGAACATACTAAAAGGTTACGTTCAATCAAAAGAACAGCTCAGGAGTGAGAGAGAGCAATGCTGACACCACGTGGAAGAAAATGCTGTTGGCTCCTTCCTCTACTACTCACTTGAGATGCCTGAATATCTTAGATTTTGGTCAGGTGTTAAATGTTTTAAGCATCAGAGGAAGACCACAAATATCGTCTGAAAGCAGATTTTTTTTTATTCTAGTGGGTACACCAGCAGATTGATTATAATCCTCTTCCTTGTAGTGTAGCTGATATTTGTGAGCAAAGCAACTGGCTGCTGCTGCCACGAACACCTCAGGTATTGCTTCCCTTCACAAACTGCAGATAAACATCCTTAATCTGTAATCTATACAGAATGTAAGTCTGACCATGGTGGGAGCTTTTGATGTGCTGCGAAACTGAAAATGGGCATTCACAGAATAAGTAAGAAGGGTGAGAGTCCACTGCATTGGTTTCTGTGCCCATAACTGTCTTCAAAACCATTTTCCAAACCACAAAAGGCCTGTATCAGTTAGCAGTTTCAGAAAGACCTTCCCTTCTCATACACTTTATATCCTTATGGAGCAGCAGCCAGTGATCAGTGTAAGCAGCTCATGGCACTGCCAAGCTCTGCTCTTGTACCACTGACTGCAGTAAAGCCTCAGGATTTCAGCTTGAGCTGCTCCCTTCTTCTGTAAGAGAGCTGCTTGTCACAGTAAAGCACAGCCAGCAGTGTCCTCTTTTGTCACACAGTGCACACCCTCCCTTGCCAAGCTGCTCTCCTAGTACAGCCTTACCTANAAAAAAAAAAAAGCTTCTCTGTACTGGGGCGGGGAAAGAGAGAAAAGTAAACAAGTCAAGAGAAACCCCCAGCAATGCTGGAGCAAATATTAAATCAGTGACATTTCATCCACACCCTGCAGCTCCCCACAAAGAGAGAGCAGGCACACTTGTCCTTTCCAAGTTACAGATCTCCAGAACAAAGGCCAGGCTGCTGCAGATCACAGTCACAGCACAGAAAAGCTCTATTCCCTCCACCCACAAGGCAGCAAGGCTCTGGCAGTGAACACCTAGAAGGAATAATGGGTACTCCAGCCACATCCATTTGAGCTGCTTCAAGTCAAACTTCCCCAGCCTACAGCAGTTTTCATCAAGTCCTTATGCCTAGAGGCAGCAACAATCTGCTTTTCCAGAAGAGAACAAACACATCTTTATAATTTATTTGCCACAATGTTTGTGGGGGTATAGAGCCTACCTATATTGATCTCTATGAATGGCATTTTTCATTCAATCTTCTGGTTTGGTCACTACTCAAATAGAATGTCAAAATGTAATGTTAATGAGTCTGTATTTTAGCAAATTTACAAAGATTAGGGAAAAGAGTTTTTCTGTGGAATGGGAAATAATATTAATAAATCTTTCTATAACATAACAACAATCCCTACAGATACATTGTCAAATCTCCTGGCACTTCTCAGGGTAGATGCAGGATTTGCTATGTTCACACCTAAAACCAACTAAACATACCATTGTCTAACCTGGAAACTTCAGATAATGAGATCATGTCTAGTTGGTCGGATGGTTATTAGTTTTTTCTGGAAGGTTTCAGGTAATTCCACAAGAATTGTCATGGGATCAGTGAAGTAAAACATCAGTAAATTATTGCTGTCCTCCTCACTGAGGATATTCCACTTCAGAGAACACAATTCTATTTTATGACAACTTCACATGTGAGGTACCACATTCTTTTTCACAGAACAAAGTTAATGCTGAAACATCCATTTCCTCTTTGAAAAAAGCCAAACCCATAAGATTAACAAAGCTCTCCAGACCACAAAAGCCTTCCCAATAAAGCCATAATTCTAGCAGATAAAGTATCCATGAAATATTTATTTGCACTCTTCTGACTAGCTCCAAACCACACTACAGCTTCAGAATTTCATTCTGAGTTGTCTGTGGTCAACCTGCAGGTCCAGGGCAGTATCTAGCTCCACTTCCCCATCCCCTGGATCTCTGCAATCCCTTCATAACAGGGTTCTAAGATTGCAGAGAGCAGCCTTGCTGATGTATAGTGAAGCATGCATAAAAAGACAAAGCAAGAGAAGAGAACAAGAAATGAGACTCCTTTCATCAGGGTGCAGGCATTTCTCCTAACCAAACCCATGCTTTGATGGGGAGACCAGCAGTGGCCTGGAGGCACCCATAAAAGTCATGCTCCTTTTTGTTTGCAACACAAAGGTAGTGTGCATAAATCAGGAAGGATTTATCTATGAATTCTATACAAAGAGGAGATACAGAAACATTCTTGGACTAGATGCAAAAAAAACAAATAAAAAGAAAATCCATATTCAACTTGTATCTGGAATGTAAGATTCAGAAATGACAAATTGTTATTAGCAAGGTTTGGTTCATAATTAAATTACACTATAGAAGATAATCTTGCAGACCTCCAACACAGTTATTGATATTCCTCAGGTCAAAACAAACACCACAGTGCCTAACCTCTTTTTAAAGATCTAATCCAAATCTGCAAATCAGTTTAGTACCAGTGCAGTTTTTGGACTAGGACAGAAGGTTATAGGATAGCTTTAATTGCAGGTGAATGCTCAGGAGCAGTGGACTGGAGGGGGTAAAATAAAGATTCAAATAACATGCATTAAAAAAAAAAAACCCACACAGACACAAAATCCCAGGATCTTGCAGCATTCTAATTCTATTTTAAGGGGGGAAAAATGTTTGGGTTTTTTTAAATTTTAGGAAAAAAGGACAAGTTAAAATACATCATGGTTGTAATATAACTTTAAACCACTATCTTTATATATAAATTGGCTGTGAATAATCTACTGTCCAGCCCAGGGTCCTAGTTCTGAACTACCAAAGACTTGCAAATTCTTCTCCCAATCTGAATCAGCCAGCACACACATGGAAGTGGGATGGCTCCTGGCACTTTGAGACACTAAGAACTCTGCTCAGAACAATGAATCTGCCCATTTCAGCCCACAAACAACACAGCAACTGAAGGTTAAGTCTTGTCAGCTGTATGGCAGGCCTGCCAGATTATCATGGCCTTCATTTGACAGAGTTCAGTTTAACTTAAAATGTTGAAGTGGAAGAAAAAATACAACCCAACAACAAAATCAGAGGAATTAAGTAGTCCAAATGCAAGTATCTGTGTAAAAGCCAATAAAAACAAGTCTCATTTCCAGGACACAGCAAGGAATCTGAGCCAGGTTTGCCATTTCACTTTTTGCTTGTTTTACTGGAATTAAAACATGGACTTTTAATATGTTTAGTTTGTAAACCAACTTTGATGTTTCCAGTTTAGTGGACCTTGAGCAATTGTTATATTATGAAAGATGAAGGGTACCTATCCAATGTGCTGGGTTTCCTGCCAAAAATTACAAAAACAAGATCAGCCACAGAATACTGAATTCCCTTCTCACCCACAGATGGGAATTCTTTCATAAGCTTACCTCAGAGCAGCAGAGTGCCCCATGTCTATGCCTTGTCTGAGGTTTTATTAAAGAACTTGAAAGGAGCTTTTCAGCAGAATTCTTTCCCACATCACCACAATTCCAGACAGACTGACATTTTGCAGAATTACAGAGAGTGAAGCTGGTTCTAAAACAAAAGCACTACAAGTGGAAGCCAGGTTTCCTGGCTTCTCTAATACCTCTCCAGCTTCTTTTAGCCACTGATGCTTCATATAGCATTTGCAAACAGAAACAGGTACCTTGGGACAGCGAATATTTTGGATTTTGTGTGTTCGTTTCGGTACTCATTCAGAAACTCCCAGAGGTGGTAGTGACATAGGATTTCCTCAGTGAGAAAGGGGAGCTGGGCTCCAACACTGTCTTAGTGTGAAACAATCCTGGCGTTACATTTGGACCTATGTCTTGGGGCATTGAAGCATTAGTTTAGAAATATCCTTTTATCAGTATAGTCTGATTTTTACCCCTGCATCCATACCAGTTTTGTCTTCTAAGAAAGTTTCCAAGAAGAACTACATTCCCCATATTTTCTTTGGGATATGCAACATGTTCTAAATACTGAATTTGACTTTATATTAGAAGTCTGCTGGTTTTCCTTAACAGGAATACTTGGAGAAGGGAGCCAGAAAATTAAGGAGTCATAAACAAAAATATCATCATCCACATGTACATGCAGTGCTAATCTCTTGCACAGTTCATCACTTGACCTGGCACACTGCTGCCAGGCTCACCATGAACAGCAAGGATCACAAAACCGCACTGAGAAGGGGTTTGCTACAACATTTCCTTCATGTCTTTTGCCAAAAATAAATTTCAAGTTAAGTAACAATGATACACTACATCACAAAGTGAAAACGAGATTCATATTGACCCAAACCAGGATTCTATCATGTTTCTTTTACTACGAGGTTTTCAACAAAGAGGCAAAAAAGGAATCAAAGTGCTAACAATGTTTTAGAAAATAAAATGCCCAAGAAGAGGGTGGAATGTACACAGTGAGTTCTAAATTATAAAAGAGGATTTTCAAACCTTCTGACTTTGCTTTCCTGCATCACCAGTGTATAGAGAAACACACACAAAATAAGAAGTGTTTCACTTGAGGAAAAATCCAGTGGCTTTGATCTAACAAAGTTTGGCATTAATATATTTAGAGTGGAACAGCTTAGAATTTTCTTCTTGACCTTTTGCTTTTGCACGTGCACATTTTTCCAAATTGGAATTTTAACACTCACGTTTCCTCTCCAGCTTAGGTATATCAATAATATTTACATTGCTAGGTAAAAGCTACTGTCATTAATTACATATGTGTAAGCAAATCTATTTCCAGTTCTGGGTTTCAACGTCACACCTTTTGATTTCTTGCTATCCTAACTTTCTTACCTGAAGGCCATCTGCTTGTGTCTGTGACAAACAAGGGTTCAGGTCAGCAAAAAGCATCTCCTGGTGTTGAAGCAAATACAAGAGAAGGCCATTGTAAAGCCTTTGTTCTTCACAAGCCAATGGACTGACAGGAATCCTAAAGGAAGAGGAGATGGATTAATCGCAGGAGCTCTCAGATCAGGGGCTGATCATGAGTGACAGAGGGAGCCCTCCCAGTACCCAAGATAATTCAACAAGCAGCAATTGCTGGAACAGTGTTTGCTGGAGCTTGGTGGGCTCACAACACCAGGACTTTCAGTGGCAGAGCCCCAGCTTTGCTGCAAGGGCTCACACCACAGTGAATCTTTGTGGCAGCACAGCAAAGCAGTTAGAACCAGACATCACTCAGACATGAGGGCTGCAAAATCAAGGATGAAAAGGACAGACAATAAAAGCACCCTATCAATCTGCCACTGCTCACTGACACTGGGATGGAAAGAGTGGTTTTGTTTTATCATCATTTATGAAGGTGAACTTTGATCACTAGGAGGTCTTATTATCAGAATCGTCTGGAAAAAAAGCACATGTAAAAAACTGCTTCAGTATATTAATTTATAAATCTATAGACCTATCAAGAAAGGAAATTCCAGACGTTCTCATTAACCATGCTGAGTTTGGGTTTTTTTATTTTCTTGCTTGCTCTCCCCATATTTTTGGGGGTTTTTTATGAATAATAGTTGAATTTTTACTATCTCTGTCAAGTCGGAATAATTTATTAAAAGAATTTTTATATAGGATTCCAATCTCAGATCCTGAAGGACTTGTGCTTTCCCCCCACCAACAATCCAGCACAACAATTACATAAATGCTGTGCCCTTAATGGAGCTTCTACAGCCATGCTGCACCAACTGAGTTACACCCAGCACAATATTAATATTTAAACAAGAAATTCATAAACTTTCGAGGCTACTGTGGAACACGAATTCACACGTCTCCTGTTTGCCAAATGAGTACATTCATTATTCATTTGCAATTTTAAAGTACAAATATACGTGTTGGGCCCAGCCCAATTGCTTTCATTTGTGTTTCTCTTTTGTAAACTTACTGTTGTTTCACTAAGGATTTGAGTTTGGGCTCCTTTTGAAAGCAGAAAGTTTAAGCAGAGTTATAGCCAGGTACAACATAGGATGAACCACTGTGTCATAAGCTCCTTCTTTAGGAAAAGTTAACATTTCTATTTCTTGGATTCCCATCTTTCTTGGGACAGACTCAGTTTATCCACAATAAATAAGGCTGCTTGTAAAACCTGGTTGACTGAGCAATAGCCTTTGCTGCATACAACAATCCTAAGAGATTACTCATCACTTACCCAAGCATCAATACCCTCAGCTCACAGGCCAGACAAGAAATATTTTTAGTCCTTTGTCTTCTTTTCCAGCTTCCCTCTTTAGCTTAGACATCTGTTCCTGAATCCATCTCTACCAGCTGTTAACTCCTTACCAGAAGGAGAACAGTACAACTTATTTAGGAAGATAAATGGCTCTCAGACCACTCATTGAGTCCTCCTTTCCCTTATTAGCAGTCTGTGTTCGTGTGCCCAGTTCTCATTGCATCGTCAAACAGATCTATAGGCTCGGATGAGACAGCTGACTCCAGATATCAATGTCTCATCAGCAGATATTCATGGGTGGCAACAGGTGTGCAGTCCAAATATAGAGAATACACTTAGTTTTCTCCTCAGCCACCTTCCACAATGGCTTTCAATTAATTTTGTGAAAAAATTACTTCCTGCCTCTTCAGATACTTCTGCCCCTATCAGAAACTGCGTTATTGGGGTGACAGTAAAGGGGAAGCAGGTTCCCACATTGCTAAATCCAGGCATGTGATCCCAGGAAAAGCAGAGCTACTGAGGTGTATTCTGCACTTCCCTGTGAAAGCCCCATAATCAGCTGTAGCACAAATCACAGGAGAACACTCAGTACCAATAAGAAACAAGTAAAACCTGACCATCAGGAATTAGCTGCTGGTTTTCTTGAGTGAGTCTAAAACTTTCAAAGTTGCTTTGCCACAAAGCACAGGCTAAAAAGTCCACACAAGTCCCTTGCCTTGGCTTCGTTCAGGAGATCTGCCAAGGTTCCCTGCCACCACAGGCTTGCTGCAAATTTACAGGAACAATGAGTCAAAGTGAGCAGAAGCAAACAGCTGACTGGCCAGAGTCTTTGTGCACTCATGCAAGAATTGCTTACCGACATCAGAACTAAAATCTCTTTACCAAGATGAAGCATACCAAAGTATCCATGAAAATGTGAGTAACATCAGTCAAATCTCTAATAAAAGTATAGCAATATGTTCTCCTTGGCTTTTACAGATACTAGGACAAAACTAGGAGTTTTCCATTATATCCTCTGTCTAGACTTTCAATATAATATCTGTACTAAGCCTCATAATTTTTGTGTTACAACAACCATAGCTACAAATCACAAAGTAAGTGTAGTTTAGGCTTATAATGTACAAAGTTTAATATTTTTCTTTTGTGTTCCCAAGGCCCATGAGGGTCCCACATTGTAACTACCAAAAATTGCTACTCAGTCACTTCAGTGAAACTATAAGCATGACAGGTCTCCACAAATAAAAGTGTCAAAAAATTGAGAGAGCTGATAATCATAGACAGAATTTACACTTGAATATAAATAGATATTTAAAGTAAAAAGGCTTATAAACAACTTCATTTCACTGTTTAATGTCAAAGAAGGAAGAAGTAATTTCACAAAAATGCAGATTGCCAGAACACACAAAGAACAGTTTTAACCTGCAATGAATCTATGCCATATGTGGAGCTGCCATTACCTCCAGAAGGTTAATTCCAGCAACTGCATGGAGCACAGATTTCTGCAGATTAGATCTAGAAGTGGTTTTTTTTCCATAAGCTTCACATTTGCACTGAACAACTACAGCAAGTACTACCCAACATGTCTCAATTTCCTACACTCTGGCTGCCAAATGTTTCATAATGTGCCAGATAATTGCACTAATTCTTGCTCTGAAAGATATAAATGATATTTATGACTTTCCCCTGTGTCAGCAGATATGATTTGCCACAGCTGACTACCTTGAATTTTGCTCCTGTACAGAACAATCCCAATGATTTATTCTGAATCATTGAAGGCCTCAGGTCACCCAGCAGGAAGTGGTATAGAGCAATCTCACCAACAGAGCCAAAGCTCTTCTCTCTGCCCATCTACCAAAAAGGAGATTTTTCATAACCCTAGGAGGTAACTCAACAAGCACAGCACCAGTTAGATGTTTTAAAAAGAAAACCTGAGCTCCAGATTTACTGGGTTGTCTCCCAGAGCTAGCAAGATCAGAATGACTGCAAAAAGGTGAAGATAACATTTACAGGGCAGACCTACTTCTATTTATGGTTGCTGCTGTCTTGACAGGTCACTGGCAGGGAAACCCTACGCTGATTTGCTTTCAAGGCTTCTCAGACAGGTCATTGCCACAAGTGCTCAGTTTAGCACTGAATGCACTTTAAAATCAGATAAAGGCACATGTTCAGAAGTAGCTGAGCCATGTCCCAGAAGAGTGGGACATTTAAAAACTGAAGCAGTTCATCAATCAGTAAGGGAGCTTACTGGATGTGTGCAGATACAATAATCAAGGGGCACACATTGGGATAATTTGGAAATGGAGATAAAGTTTTCCTGCACGTGAGTGTGTGCACAGAAGCCCCAGGTGAGAGCAAATGTCACCTGATGGCAGAAGAGTGACAGTCAGTGAAGTGCTTTTTGAGTAAATGTGGGGGCCAAGGGAGAGATTATTGGTGAAGGCCTTTTAGCATCAGCCAAAGCTTTTAAGTATCACCACACAACTAACCCAAGCACTGATAAATAAACTTCATCTGTCTCCGCTCATTTACTAACTTTAGTGTTCAGATATTAACAAACTTGGAGTCTGGTTGCAAAACTGCTTTGTTGAATTGCTCCATGGTGAGGTTTTTTTCCCAGAGGACAGAGTGGCATAGCTCCAACCACACCTCATCTTGTTAGATTTGGTTCCCTTGCTGTGCTTTTGTTAAAGATATAAACTTGTATCGTGTCCAAAGGTCAAATTCTGGCACACCTAGCGATAAACCCACAGAGCAGGGAAACAGGCCACCTATGAAACAGCAGCAAGGTTTAAAAGTACAGCTCCCCAAAACAAAGCCTGTCATTGATGCTGGGTACCAATTTTGCTGAATAGATACTTTTTAAATTAACTTGGCTTGCCATTAAAGAAAACATTCAATAACAAGGGGTTTTTTTACTGCATGGAAGATATTACCTGCTAATATATATTTTTTTAAAGTATCATTGGCTTATAATTCATATTGATCAGGCATGGCTGTGACCCACTAAAACCAAGATTTACAAGTTATAACATGTATAAATATTTAAACATCCTCAAGTACCAACAATGAAAGGGAAAATCCTCCATTATCTGCTCACACGAGGCTGTTCCTTCTTACCACCTTGACTTGCATGACATGTTGCCCATTTCCCCTTTTTACCTCCCAATTTGGTGCCCGCTCTCCATCACCCTACACATGCCTTCTCTAGTTCCAGTCAAGATCTCACAGCTTACAAGCTCAGCTGGCTCTGCCTGGATGTCAACTTGAATTTTAGCAGCAAGGGCAGAATGAGTTGCTTCTCTTCCTTGATAGTAGGGATTCATTTCTCTGCAATCAAATGCTTTTACAAAGTCAATATGAGGGCGAGCTTTTCAGAATTGAACCCAACAACTGAGCAGCCTCCACAGCTAGCACTTAGCTAAGAAAAGAGAAGTAGTGTTCATTAAACAGCTCTCTAGCCCCCAAGTCTCTTCATGTGGTTTCTTACTTGAGTTTTGGCCTGTTGGTCAGCACCCAACAGAATGACAGCGATCAGCCAGCTCCGAACCTGCCACATCTGCCCATAACACACCATATCAACACTGAACTTACAAAATGCTCCACTGACTGTTGGACACAGTTACGACAGACAGCCTCCCTGTGAGGTGTGATCTTGTTGTGCAGTTTAAGGCAGCTGAATAGAGAGGACTCACTTGAACAGAGCAGGTCCAAACACGATAGCCAGGTTTTCCAGAGTCATGAAATTCACTGCACTGTAGGTTGCTACCTTTAACAGGAAAGCAGACAGGAACTGAAAAAGGTTTTGATGGGCTTTGGGTAGGCAGCTGAGCAACTGTCTCAGGTTCTCTATGCATTCTGTTGTGTTAACTTCATGCTCTGGGAAAAAAAAAAGAAAACAAAACTTACAGATATTCCTCATACCAATACAATTTCATCATAGACATTAGGTATAGAAGGAAGGTTTTAAAATATGTTAGAAGAAAGTGTGAAATAAATAGTCCCAAACAAGGAGTTTGTACACTAAATTATGACATGTTTTTCACTCATTAATCTTTAAGAACCACAAGTTTTCCAGATAATGATTTTTACATTCACTGTTGCTGATATTTTTCCTCTTATGCTAGAATGACCCAGAACTTGCTGCCTTCCTAATGAAATTACAGGCAGGAGTCATGTACCCAAATCCTCAAAGCTGCCTTGAAAATGGTACAGGGTTGTCAGCCTTGACTCTCCCAGGAGATTTTACAAGTGCTGTATGATTCTCATTAAGAGGAATGAGAAATTGTCCCCTTTCAGCCCCACATCATCTTCATTTCCTGACTAATTGGTAGCTCTCAGACTCCAAACATCTTTGCTCTATAAATACGCAACTGTAGTTACACAAGAGATGCTTAAAATTCTAAATTGGGGGTACTTAACATTTTCTTCGTTCTCATTCTTCAAAGAAGGGTAACAAGGCAGAAAATGGGCTCGCAAACAACTCCATTTGATCAGCAGTTCTGTATCAGCAGGATAAAGTCTCCTGGTTACTAGAATCGAGATGACAGCACTGCTCAATAATTGGCAGCTGAGGCTCAAATTTGCCATAGATCACCAGGACACATCTGTGTAGCTTTGACATTGTTTGTAAGCAAATCATGCCCTTGAGGGTAATTTTAGCCCTAAAAAACACATTCTGCACGGGCCAAGGCCCATGGTGTTCAACTGATTAATGAGAGAAATGGAAAAGAGGGTAAAAAGGAAAAAATAATTTAT
The DNA here is from genome assembly GCA_013186435.1 of Turdus rufiventris. Lineage (NCBI taxonomy): Eukaryota > Metazoa > Chordata > Aves > Passeriformes > Turdidae > Turdus > Turdus rufiventris. The sequence continues at coordinate 366,994 of PYHW01010784.1, read as the reverse complement.
AAAAGAACAGTGAGACTCTTCAGGGAAAAAAACAAACAAGGCAGTTGCAAAAGCCCTATAGGTCTTTCTGCTTGGACTTTCACAGTTCACGAAACTGCTTCCTTTCTCTTTCTTTGTAAACTCCTATACAGGCACTTCAAACGAAAGCAGCCTGCAAAGTAACCCACAAAACCCACCTATTTGAATTAGTTACCAGCCAAAATCACCGGACAGACTGAGAACAGAGCCCAGACATTACATGCATGAAATGGAAGCCAGGCAGTGGAGGTTGCTGGGGGTGCTCATTGTGGCTTTGCATGCTGCTCCACACACTGCTGCCCAAGATTATACTAGGACTGGTAAAATACATGCTAACTAAAGTTCTAAATAAGAACAGTGATGTGCAGAAAAGACCTCCTTTACCAGAGAAGGTTAAATAAAAAAGAGGCAGTGGCTGTATAAAGACACAAGTAGCATTATGGTAGTGATTACATTAAAACTAAAAATATTTTTCTCAGTAACTAGAATGGTATACAACTTAAAAAAGAACGCATGCAGAAAAGGTGCTTTCTCAAAGAATACAGGATTGGATTGCAAGGTTCATCACCACAGGAAGGAAAGGAATCCAAAAGACTTTGTGAATTTTAAAAAGACTGTAAACAAGTTCATACATGCCTGGTCCCTCCAAAGAAATTAAACATGAATCTCAGGTTAAGGAAACCCAAAATCTTGTTTATAGAAGGTGCAATGAACACATTATCTGTCACTGTCAGAGAAAGAACAGAATCTTGGAAGGTGTTTGTTCTGTACCTTTGAAAGTTTTTAGCAAGCCAGAGCAAATATTGTCTGGAAAAACAGCCACTGGTAGTTCTTTCAGAAAGAGCTTCAGGAGACTGGCCACAGAATCAACATCTCCATCACTAATAAGGTCTACTTTTTCCCCTTGATTGTACTTCTGCCTCAACTCCTTGATTTTATTTGCTGAGCCACTGATTCGAAATATCCCAACACGCTGCAGACCTGTGTAAGAAACACAGAACAGTAAGCAGTGGTTGCTTTACCACATCTTAGTCATAAAAAACTGGAATTCAAAAAGCAAGAGCTCCTTTAAGAATACACAATAATTGCAAATAAGGATTTTTCAGCATTTACAGCTGAAAAGTACAGTTTAAACAAAGAATATCAGTTTCCAAAAGCCAAGCAGGAAAAATATGAACTTACCAAATACCTCCAGGTACTCCACCATCTGTGTCACAAGAGAAGGAACCTCACATTGCTTCACATCCTGTACGAGGGTTTCCAGAGGAACGCCAAATGTGCTTCTTTCTCTGCTGAGCTGTAGATCTGGTGAAACTTTATTTGTTGTGTGCCTAACTTGTATAGAAGAGAATGATTTCTGGGGAATAAAAACAGGCAAGTGATAAACAATGACTGGCTTATATTATTTTAGCCTCCAAAGATCTGCAACTTCAGTAAAATTATCATATTGTTTTGTAGCATCTTAGGACAGATTTTATTTCCCCCGTATATTCTTAAAATACTAATATTCTTCTGTAGAGCTGAGACAAGACCTGTGGTGGGGTAAACTCCAGTGAAGCCCCCTCACCCCTGTTGTCAGGGAAAAGGGGGCCTTGTCTTGAGGGAGATGTGCTGTTCAGGACAGAGGGGTCATCCCAAAAGTCAGGAAAAAGCTGACCTCGTGCTGCTGCACAGCTTCCAACCCCATGAAATTTGTGAAATTGTGCCTGTCCCTGAGAGGCTCTGTGAGGACAGGAGCTGCCCTGGGGGGCACAGTCAGCTCTGCAGCCCCACAGGGCTCCCTGGGGGGTGTTTGAACACATATATGTATATATATATATATATATTCAAGAATAACACCCTCCAGAAATATTTAAGAAAAGGGGGAATTCTGCCTGGTACTCTGAAGGGAGTCCTGGCTGCCCTGTCCTCTTTCCCACCTCCCCTAAGCCCCTTGTTTGCCTTACAGGCAGGTGCCACTACCCACAGTAATTGCTGCAGTTTGTCCTTGTGTTCCCCAGGCAATGAGATCAGAAGTGCAAACAAAGATCACCCAGATTTATCATTTCTTCACTAGGACTACTTAAACAGTATCTAAAAGGCAGATTTTATTTTTTTTTTAATTGTTGCATTATCTCAGTGCATTGTGAAACCAGCTGCTTCTTCAATGTTTTTATTACTACGTTTTCAGAAGGAAAAAGCCAAGATTTTCCTATGGTTTTGGAGCTGAACTGCCATAGTGAAGCTGTTTTTGACACATGCCTTCAGCAAAGCCATGACATGGAGCTCCAGGACAGCCCTGCTGTCATGGCAAAGGCACACACAGCACTCAAAACACCCCGTCCCATTTTGTTCTTTCAGTATATAGGAAAGCTTAGACTATGATGTTAGCGTTACAGTATGAATAGCTACCTAAAAATAACAAATATTAGCATGTACTAAGTGTATTTTGCAGCATTTTTGTATATAAGCTGTGAGGTGTTACAAAAAGCCTCTAAAATATCTGTGCACCATTACTCTAAACCCCCCCCTTCCCTTTTCAGATACAGCCTTGTGAGAAAGGAGGAAGGGTGTGAGAAAGGACCAGAGAAGCCAGATTGAAGTTCACTTACGCAGATGGAGAGGGAGGCGCCTGCTCCCATGTTAGGCTGCAGCAGTGCCAGTGTTTCAGCTGTGCTGCTCACAAGGCACCTTCACCTTCCCTTCCACAAAGCTGTGCAGCCCGGCCAAAGCTGACTGCAGCCATTGGGCTGCTCCTCTGCAATTAACTTATCACATTATAATTGCCAGGCATCATCTCCATCAGCAGCTTCCCTCCGGAGCTGGTGGAAGGTAGGAATTAACTCCTAGTAAAAGCAGATTCCTTGCAGCAGTACTTCCCTCTGGAGGCACCTTGCACAAGCTGAGGGCTGTGTTACCACCAGGAGATGTTTCCATGGCACCTACCACACACAATGCCACAGCTTCCCAAGCCATGCTGATCCTGGGCCTGATATTTGCTCTTGAGTGGGTTTTTGCAGTGCAGGTTTGCAGATATTCCTATTGCCCGCTGCCTTTTCTGTCTGCTACAGCAGCAAGGAAAATACTGTGGGAAGGTCCTCTGTGTACACATTATAGCTGCTTGCTTACATAACATATACACAATCATTTTGGCCAACACACGGGCCAGGATCCAGCCAGTTTTTTAAATATGAATGTGCAATTAAGTCCAACAACCTTTATAATTGTTTCAGATATAAAGCCTGTCCCAGGAAATAAATCATAAAGAAATAATGTTGCAGTAAAATTCAACCGGGGGAGATTTTTAAACACAAATTTAGTAGGTGCACATGAACCAAAAGCAAAACACACAAGGCAAAAAAAAAAAAGAGATGTTGAGTCTGACTCCCTTAGTGGAGCACTAGAAAACAGGATTTACTCCAACACCACACCAGTGCAGCACAAATGGCAGAGATGGTTCCCTCTTCCTTAGCAGAAGGAATATCACTTAAAAACCAGCAGAGAATTTTTGCCCACTTACCTCTCCGCAATTATCCCACAATGAAGTCTGAATAGTGCTGTGGTTTAAGGTTTTCTTTCTCTACCTACAGAGCCGGCCCGAGAAAAATCTACATCTACCTCACCACCCCACAGGCTCAGCCGGGCCTCATCTCTGCAGACAAGACCCACCTGTGCCCACCACCACAGCTGTGCCTGTTCAGCCTGTCAAAAATGTTGTGCCCACCACCACAGCTGTGCCTATTCAGCCTGTCAAAAATGTTGTGCCCACCACCACAGCTGTGCCTATTCAGCCTGTCAAAAATGTTGTGCCCACCAGCCCAGGCCTGTTCAGCCTGGCCTCGTCTCTGCAGACAAGGCCCACCTGTGCCCATCACCACAGCTGCGGCTTCTCAGCCTGTTCAAGCTGCTGGGCCCACAGGAGGTCCTGGGGCTGATGGTGCTGTATCTCCAGCACTGCTAAATGTGACTGCTAAAAGAGAGAAGTGTGTTTGCCCTCCCAGACCAGCAGTGTGATGTCCTCTTACAGCAGTTCTGTGGCTGGGAGGGTCATTTTGATATGACATCCCTCCTTGCTCCATTCAATCCTCTGCCCTCCAGCCACCCTGGGCAGTGCTTCCCCGCCCTCCCAGCTCTCCCACCCTTTATTGCTGTGTTTGCAAGGCAGCTCCCCCACCTTTGCTGGGTCCCTTCGGGACAGAAAAAAGCAGCACACACTCAGAGTCACCTTAGCTAACCATGCCTGCTAGCCTGCAGCAGTCTGCACTCTGTAGAAAAAGACATCACAAAAAGGCCTGTGCAAAACATATAAAATTTAAAAAAATAAAAAATTTCAACTCTCTAACTCTTTGCTTCCCTCCCCGGAGCACATTTTCATTTTCCATCTTACTAGATGCCACAGGAGTCATCCTGCTGACATGTCACTCCCCCCTGCTTCAGCTGAAGGTGTAAACTGTAGCCAAATACTTTCAAACCAACAAATTCTCCACCTGAGCAGCAAACACAAATTTTATCTATTGACTCCTGCCAGGGCAAACAAAGCAGCAGCCACTGCAATCAACCTCTTGGTCTCGATTGCTCCCCTGACTTTAATTATTGAAGAATTTGCTTTCAAGCGCTGCCTGCAGACTCCAGAAGGCTCGCAGAGATGCAGACAGCCAGCTCCCTGGAAGCCCGCAGCAGCTAGAGGGCACACCAGGCTTGCCAGAGAGGTGGTGGTCCTGCAAACCCACTGCAGACGTGGCAGGGAGCCCCAAGCCTTGGGCAGGGTTTTCCTTTCCTACAAAACAGCAGGGGCCGGAGGGATGATTTCTCCTGGCATCGCAGCTGTACAAAGAGCAGGAGGCTGTAGGTAGCACAAATTAAACACAAAACTGCTCATAGTGTGTAGCTGAAATTCCAGCCCTTCCTTCACAACCTCTGGATCAAAGTCAGCCCCTGCGGGATTTCAAGTATATGAGAAGGATGTGTGGTGCTTTGAGAAGCCACCTGGACTTCAAGGGCCACATCTGAATTAAAACCAAAGCTTTTGGTCTCGCAGCACCCTGCCGGCCAGGGGCAGGCTTGTGAGGAAAGGCAGTGCCCCAGGGGCTGCCTTTGGACCCTCTGCACTGGGGCTGAATGGGCAACTTGTGAGGGTTGCTGATGTCTCAAAAAGATAGAGAAAGGATAAACACGAATGGAAAACAGAAAAGTTTAGATTTATTCCTTAGAAAACTAGGGTTTTACAGCAGCATTAGAAACAGCAGGATCCCTGTGAGAGAGGGCAGAGCTAAATCCACTGTCAGCAGCAGTACAAAACAATGGCAGCAAGAAAAATTATTAACTGAGGCTTCATGGTTCATTGAAGTTTTCCTTCAAAGCAGCGAGCAGCCTGCTCTGCTAACTTGGTGATCTGTGTCTCAGCCTCAGGGGTCTCCAAGCATCCATCCAAGGAGGAATGAAAGCCCTTGCTGGTGGGCAAGAGCCAAGCAGGGAGGGAATGCCCGGCAGGGAGGCTGCAGGGGGCTGTGATGTGGGCAGCCTTGCCATGGCCCACATCCAACTGGAGAGGCTCTGGTGGCTCTGGATTAGAGGCAAGCACCAGGGCAAGCAGCTCTGGTGGCACCAGCTGCTGGCCTTGAGAAGGCACTGTCATACTGTGATACACCACCTCAGCCTTCAGAGCCCTTGGGAGCCAAGCCCATAAAAGCATCCCTGAATTATCACGAAAAGCAGTCAGGACTGCTGTATACAGCTGAGATTCCATCAGACAAACCTGTATCACTGGCTTTCAAAGCAGGTTTTCATCTCACACGCAGCATTTGTATATTTTATCCCAATTCATCATGAGCCACTCTAAACGATAAACTTAATAAATTCTGAAAATTCGCACATTTTATAGTATAAGCACCTGATTGATAAATTATAGGGCTTCTCGAGCAAAAGGGGGAAATGGAAATAAGAACTACAACCAAGACAGAAGCAGACATGGAAAAATGCATCTCATGTTAGATAATCATTGGCAAGAAATGAGGCATCTCTCTCTCGATTACTGCAGTATCAATACAAGTTTTCCTACATTTTAGCCAGTAAAAGTCATAGCAGCACAGACATAAGGACTGGTTGCCACATATCCTTAATCACAGCAATCTGATTGCCAGCCATGCCTACTGGCCAAGTTAAATTATCAGCCAGGAAGAGTTGCTGTCCTGACAAGAAAGGAGCTTTCCCCTGCTGCTTCTTGCTCTGCTTCTTGCTGTGCCTATGGGAAGAGCACACAGGCCACACCACCTCCTGCCAGGCGAGCCCTTGTCAGCCCGGCAGCACCCCCTCTAACTTCATTTCTGCTCACAGATGCTCAGGGGTCCTCTCTGGAAGTGGATGCCAAGGACAGAGATGGATGTGTCTGCAGAGCCAGTGCCAGACAGGCACAGGGGAGCTGCCCCTTCTCCACCAGCCAGGCACACACGAGTCCAGAGCTGTGCCTGAGCAGAGATCCCCTGAGTCACGGCAAGGCTCCTTCCTGCTGTAGACACAGCACCTGGCAGGCTTGGAGCTGCTTCTCTCTATCTGAGCCCATCTCTGGCAAGGGATGTGCTGGTGTCCTGAGGTGGCTCAGCCAAGCCTGTTTTGAGGCAGCTAAACTACAGGCATGTGGAGAACTGCCCAATGAAACAGCAGGAGGCAAATACTCAGACTGCTTGCTGGCATTTTTTTTTTTTTTTTTTTTTTTTTTTGGTCTTCCCAGCCCATTAAACCTTCTAGCATCATCTTTCTTTTAAAGGCTTTTGAAAAGCCTGCAGAAAGCTGCACGATTCCTTGGCAGTTCTGCAGAACTGAAAGTGACTGGCAGGCAACAGATCAGTAACTGTCAATATTCCTCTCTTGGCATGAAATGTCATGAAGGTTGTTTTGGAGCCTGCCTTTCTCTGCTTCCTGCTTTGAATTTCATTTTCTTCCTCTAATCTCCACCTGGCACTAAAACCTCTTCATTTTCTTGACGCTGTTCCAGGGAAAACAAGTCAGCATTCAAAATGCAGTATTGCTTCATTATCTAAAGGCGCTATCATGCTCTTGTTGCTAAAGAGCAGAACATCAGCAAAAATAGCCAAAAGCTGAAAATTATCATAACAAAGCAAGTAGAGCTCCTTTTCAGGCCCTACAAATTATATAAAGTATGTATTTCTATTGTATTTCATTCTATATCATGAATTTGGCTGATTCCACGTTTATTTCTCTAAGAAACAGAAGATCAAAAGAAAAACACAAAGGAACACAAGATTTCTGCAATCATGGTTTGTTCCATGTCTGCTCATTTTCAAAGGGAATTTGAAATGTTGGATTAATTTCAGCAGAAGTTGCAAGTACCTGGCCAGTTTTTGCATCCCAAATCATGCTCCTGGGAACACAGACCTTCCACGAGGCTCCATCCACAAACTGCTGCTGGTTTCTGACAGCCTCCCACAGCTGAAGGGAAACTCAGCTCCAGCTCCAGACAGCCCATGGTATATTAATCTCTTGCCAAAGCAAGGATCTCTAGCACCGTATGCTGCCATTTCTCATAAATAATACAGTTTCAACACAAAATTGCCTCTTTGAAGAGCTGTAAAGAAGTTAAGACCGGATTAGTCCTTGCCTCCTCTCCATCTCTGGCTTGCACAGTACCTGAGATGGGGATTAAAAAAAAAAAAAAATAGAAAAAGAAGCAGTTCACTAAGTAGAGGCTTCAACATCCTCTTGGACCATGGACACTGCCCTAACCCATGTAAAAGCCAGGCAGAGTAGTTTTTCATTTCTTTTCTCCAATGGCATAGAACAGCTCCTTCACTGGCTCATTGCAAAAGAGTTGCTGCTATTATGTCCAATAAGCTCTGCTTTATGCAGACTTGTGATACTACTTCTTGAGCAAAATTAGAGAAAACTCAAAAAAAGACCCTCAAAATGCAGACCTTCCCCCCAGAGGAACTGAGATGGCAGCAGCATCGCTATCAAGCTCCCCAGTTTCAGATATGATGAAACTCTATTTGAAATTATTCAGTCTGTAGTATGAAAATTCACGTCTCCTGCTTCTAAAAAAAGAAGGTGATGGTCTGCTCAGTGGGAATTTCTTCTTCCCATCTCTTTCTTCCATGAATCTTTTTGGTAACTGAAATTCATACACCCAGAAGAGTGATTTCTTAATTGCTTCATATCATGGATATACCAGGGAGGCACCAGATAGTCTAATCTAGTCTCACAAATATATTTTTTGTTCCCTACTTCTTCACAGCACCTCCACATGACTCTGTTTAACTTGAAGCAAATGTTATTTAATTAAGCATTTTTCTGATCTCTTGCACAACCTCATACAAAGTCTCTATTGTAATTCACAGAATCTGAGATGCCAGATGATTTTAGTTATCCTAGTATGGGGGGATGGTCCCCTAAGTAATGTAAAGCAGGGATACAGCCATTACAACCCAGGGACATTTCAAATAAAAAGCAAAGTAATTTGATTCCAATGGACAAAAGCGTGATCTAATCCAACCTGATATGTACATCATGTACCAAAATTTAAAGTTATAACCACAAAAACCCACACAAATCAGATAAAATCTGTAAACATAGAGTTGGTCAGAGCACTGGCCATTTACAAAAGAGGAGGAGTAGGTATTCATCTTGTTACTCAGCTGCATCTAGTCTTTCCTGTTAATCACTGAAAACATGTTTACTTTCCAAGAGGAGCTGTGTGTGACATGGGAAAGGAGGGAAGAGGTTAGGCAGATGATTTTATAGCCTGCAACGAGAGAAACAAGTGAGGAAAAGACATTAATTTGAATTAGGTGAAATTGAGTTTGCAAGTTTAACTGTGACCAGGTAAGATGAAGGTTGGAGCCAAAGGCAGAGCAGAGCACTTTTGGCAGTCACACTGCACAGGCAGCTCACTCAGGAATTGCCCCGACCTTCTTCCCAGCCGTGCAGCACACTACAGCAAAGTGTGCCAGCAGGTACACCTGAGCTCACACTGCAGGAGCATCCAGCTGATCTTGGGTAAAATAACAGAAAAAAGCATTTCCAGAGGTTCTGTGAGTGCATTTACCTCAATGCACTCACAACAATGCAGCTGGATGCCTTAAGCACTTTGACTGGCAGAAAACACACACTGTGGGCTGGAAAACCACTGTACCTAATTCCTGTACAGCAGCACGGGGACTCAGTCAGGAGTGGGTGCAGGGCTGCTGCCCTGGAGCCTCCTGAGGCACATGGTAAACACCTGAGCATTCCATGATATTCCTTGCTGCACACTAAGCGAGCAGACTGGAGGGGGCTGCGTGTTTGGCCTCACACTCCAGCCATGTGTTCTCCTCCCCCTCACAAAAGTGCAACAAACACAGCACAACACCTGCACCTGATACAGGAGACCCCAAGAGAAGAGAGCACAGCAGGGAGACCCCAGAGCTGCAGGATCTGTCCTGTCTGAGCTCTTCCTTATCACACATGCACAAGGCTCCCTTTCCTCAGTAGATGAAGCCTCTACATCTGCAGGCAGAGTAGAGAGAGCTGCATACATACAAATCATATTTTATTTTCTTTATATAGCTCTGGCCAAGACTTCAGTAAATTGCTTATTTCAGATATCTGGACCTCTAGTTTCTGAAAACATGAAATGACACTAGGGCTAATAAAACCTGCTTGAACTGATATGATTATTTAATACTAATGAAAAGAGCCCAAGCAAGCAAGTATTCCACACATTGAAGACAGATGATTAAAGCTGACCAAACACAGTTGTTGAGAGAAGCGATGGACACACTAACATAAGATGCTGTTGCAGAAAATGTGAGGACATAAAAGAAAGCAGTCAAGCCTTCCTCACAGAGCCATGGAAGTGACAACAAAGCAGGAACAGCAGCTACTCTGAGAAACTTGAAATCACTATGTCATAGCCGAGAGTTTAAACTAGAGGATCTTTAAAGGTCCCTTTCAACTAAAATAATTTTGTGACTTAGCTCCTGCAACAAACTCATTAAGTTGAGCATGTTTGTATCACCTCTGTTTAAAAGCCAACATTTCAAAGAAGAAATACCTTTATCCCTCTCCAAAAAAAAATCTAAGTGGATTTTGGTAATCAGAGAGCATACTGACACATTTCTAAAGACTGTTTCTTGTATGAAGACTGACAGGTCTTTAACTTGGCACTTCAACTTAATTGAATCTACAGAAAAGCATCACTGAAATGAGTCCTTGGAGTTTGAGAAATTCTGTTTCATAGGAAATCAACTTTTTCTACTTTCTCTGTCTTGTTCAACTGGATTTCTGTATAATTTCCAATTTTGCCATTTTTAATCTGGCTGGTATCATGCTCAGCCCAACATATTCACTATCTGTATATGTGAAAGGCCCTCCTGAATGACCTGATGTGAAATGTCTCTCCAATAAAACAATACCTCTGTGTCAGTTTAATGTTACACAAACATCTCCATCAATTTTTATAGCCCTTACTCAGCACATTGTTCAATGTCAGTTCTGGATGCAGGAATCCAGGATCAGCATGATGTAGACAAATTAACAGCTACCAAAGGAATGTAATCTCTTTCTGCAGCTAATAATGAAGCCCATCAATTCAGCAAGGCACAGAGTACACTTTAAATCTAATAATATTTCACAGTTTCATTTGTCTTGTGTTTCGGCAACTATGATAAACTTTCATAGGATCAGCACATTAGACGATAAATGTTCTATTCATGACTGAGTCCATAGTAACCGAATAATTTATGCAATAAACAATAACTTTTTCTTGCACAATAAACAGTAATTACTTAAGCATCTCATTCTGTCTGTTCCAGATGTTTTTCAGGGACTATAAAACTCAAGACAATCCAGAAAACTACATGGCAGAACTGTTTACCTACCTCTACCACCTCTAACTACCCCTGTCACTCTGCCAATGCTACTTTTCAAGCAGATAAGGCACAGATTATCACATTGTACCTGTCCTGCCACCCTCTAAAAAAACATTTGAATATATGGGCTCATGATTTGAATGAAGCATGAAGAGAGAAGGAAAGGCTCTCAGATAAAATGTTGCAGTATCTCTGGAAATACCTTCTTGGAAAGGAACCCTGCAAAACTAGAAAAGTAAAACTCAAAACATCAAAATCTTGGTCTTGTTTACCAATTAAAGACACAATTAATAAAATCACAGTGCTCAGCTGGCTGGGGCAAGGAGTTCTAGCACATATTGCTTGCAGTGGCAAATAAAATTCTTCAGCAGTCAGGGCTCTTTCCTCACTGCCGGGTAGGGTTACATCAGGAAACTGTTGCAGATCTCTAGTCATATTTCCACACGTATCAGGCTGCCTAATAATAACTCAATTTCCATTGCAAGAGTGTGCTACATACCACCTAATCATTTGCATCAATTCCAGCTGTGTTTTTTTCAGACCAACCACTAATTTATCATTAGTTTCATATTTAAAGAACTCAGAATGGATTGTTGGCAGGGAGTGAGCTTTTAAAAGATGAAGCTGAAGGCATACATGCCCTGATCATACCTAGGATATCCCCACAGTTTCTTTAGGATGTGTAAAACATGGTATTACTTTTATATATACGTGGTGAAATATGACTACCGCTGCCATAAGACCACATAAAATGGGTGCAAATCCATATCAGAAACCCTGATACATTTTAGGACTTGCATTTTTGACTATCCAAATACTCAATATTCTTTCCACATGCACTGAATAAGCAATCCAGGAAGAAAACCCACACAGTAGCTACACTCAGCCGACAAATGGAAGGAAAAAAAAATAAAGAGAAAAACTGACTGCATCTTTGTCATGTTTTAATACAAACGAACTAAGTGAATCACAGAAAGGGGAACCAAGTGAATGAGTGAATCCCAAAAGTCTGCAAAAACTGAAGCCAAGCTAGATTTTCCTGCCTTGGACCAGTCAGGGGAACATTTCTTGCACGTAGGTTTGCCCCACTTAGTTGTTGCATCCCTCTTGCCTAACGAGATGTGCAAACAGAGTAACTCTGTGCACAGCACTTCCCTACATTACAGGTTACTCGTTACATGCCTGGCTTTTATCTTGAGAATTATTAATGAACCAGAATCATATTAGACACTTGAAGCCCATAGCACTGCTGAGAACTACTTGGGCATTTGCAGGCAGCCATGCAGGATTTATGGACTCCACCTCACCCAAGCCTTGCAACACACTCCACTAAACATCCAAACCTACAGCAAGAAGCCAAAGCACACAGGATGTGCCACCCATGGATAGATTTCTGTCACTGCTACGCAGGAGCAACCAGACACAGCCTTGGCATGAGAGCAGCTCTGTAAGCCATTGCACAGGGTACACAGGGCAGTGCAGAGCCAGCTGAGTCACCCTGCCTTTGCTGGAGCACTTGCCTGGCTCAGGAAATGCTTCACCATCACACAGTGCTCCCCCAGCCATGCCAGCAAAACCCAACACGCACACGGGGGTAGCCTGCAGCTAGAGAGGCAAGAGGGTTCAAGGGCTCTCTCTTCTCTGACTTGTTTGGTGCTCAAGTGTTGCAACTCTTTTCCCATCAGTTTTCTCTCAATCTCTTCTGCTAGCCCTCCCCCGTGCTTTTTCTTGCTCTGTTATTGAATTTTCTTACTGCATCCATTCCAAAAAAGGACAGCAGAGATGACGTGGCTGTCACAATTTCCCCTTTATAATCAGATTTACCTTGTTAATAGCCCTATTAAGCTTTCTGCAGCAGCTTCAATCTACTGAACTGTGGCTGTGTAACAAGAGAGGCCCCCCAGGACCACCAGACTATGGGTGCCTTACTTAGAATCACTCACCTGTGGGCTTCAGTGAGCATCTCTCCAACCTCGATACAAAGATTATGAACTGGCACAACCAAGTCAGCACTTCCTTTCACGGTTTCAACAATCACATTTATTCCTTGGTTTTAAAAGGTTTTGGTTCAACAGTTTTATAAACAGGCTTCACAAAATGTGCAATATTTATAAAGATGGTTGTTAGCCACAGTGGTAATAAGAATCTTTACTTTCATCATAATGTTCACTTCAGTTGTGCAACACAAGGCTGGTTTTGTTTCCCCTCTTCTCCCTCCCACAATTGGCACTTAAATTGGAAATCGGAGAAACTTTAAAAAGACAAAAAAGTTAATCTAAGCATGATGTTAAAAGCACCTTGCCACAGTATTACATTTTGATAAGGCAAATTCTTGTTTTGTAAAGCCTAATTGTGCAACTTGGAGACCTATAGTAGGTGGCAGAAATGCCAGCCTTCTCCTATAAAGAACAGGCCTTCATTTTTGCTTCAAAGTGTTCACCCCTCCATACCAAGCCCCATTAAAAAAAGTACAGCTGATAATACAGCAGAACATCCCCTTTACAGGGTGAAAGCAAATTACAGTAGACAAAGGCTGAAAACACGGTGCATAGTACACAAAATAAGACTGTTTTAAAAAATAACATTAAAAAAAGAGAAAGAAAAGAAGAAAAAGGAACTGAACAACAAGCAACAATGGAATTTTTCTAGTGGAAAGAGGATTTCTGGGCTTCATAAATAAGTGGAAAATTACTAAAACATTTTGCCATATAATATAAAAAGGCTCAAAGTGTTTTCCAGTTGTCACCTAAGTGTTAGATGCAACTTTGTAGGAGTAAGTATTTGGAGGCAGCTTGGAGCTCTGATTGGTGCAGGCATTCCAGCAGGGCAGTGCTGCCAACAGCAGGAGAAATCCACCCAGCAGGACACAAAAGCCACTGAAATAGAAAGCAGTGTTGTACTCCTGCGTCCAGTCGTAAAACCAGCCTGAGAGTGGGGATAAGAGAGAAGAGCATCAGTGAAATGTAACACAGCATTAATAACATAGAGAAACAACATATAAATTTTAAAAAAAGCAAAAGTTAAAAAGAAAAAATAGACAAAATCTAAAATACTGTTTGACCTCTTAGACATGAAATGTTTTTTTCCTGAAAGCCGAATTAGAAACACCATCAGCCAAACAGCCTTTATTTTTTGTTGCAGATTTTGATTTCATCTTGCCATTACTATTAGACACGCAACAGCATTCTGTCTGGTTGTGACAATCTCACGTTCAGTTTATACTGTTGACCTTGCCCTTACCTACAATTGGTGGTCCAAGGCTATTCCCAAGTCCAGCGAAGAACATCAGTATCCCATAGGCATGAGTCAGCTTCTCGATCCCCACAGTCTTTGTTGTTACATAGGGAAAGATTGACCAGTTCCCAGTCAGAAAACCCAAGATCCCAGAAAGCATCGCTAAGGTAAGGTAACTTTTGGCAAATGGAATTGCAAACAAGGCCACTCCCATCATTAATAAGGTAGTTACATAGAGATATAAGGTGTTAACCCACTTAAAATCTGCTAGGATTCCTAAAATAAGTTTGCCAACAGTCGTCATAATGCCAATAATGGAAATAAGGGGCATATAATAATCATCTTCACTAATGTTTGCACTTCTTGCTACATCTTCCATGAGCAAAGAAGGAGGAAATCCACCAATATCAAAGAGCAAGATGGCAACAAAGAGAGCTGAAAATACTTTGTTCTTGAAAAGAACCATGGTCTCCTTCCAGTAGGTCAAATAGAGCTGCCACTTCCTTTTGGCAAGTTGCTTGCAGAAGTTCGTCTGTTCGACAACTTTCTTTTTGTAAGTCTCTTTCTCATTTATGTTTATTGAGCTCAATACATTCTTATTCAAAGTGATATCCTGTTTGCAATCAGGCACATTGTTCATACATTTTTCATCAACATAGCCCTTTTCAAGGATGCTAATGTTTTCTTCAATGGTCTTTTCCTTTTCATGGTAAACAAAATACTGATCTGGGACTTTGTCTACACACATTTTCTCTGGTTGAGGAGAACTGGATGATTCCAAAGGTCTCATTAGGCTGCCACATGCTAATATATTTAGAGATAGGGCACCAACTATTAGCAGACACCCATCCAGTCCATACAGCTCAATAAGCTCTCTTTGCAGTGCTGCATATATAAAGAGTCCAACACTTGAGCCTATAAAAGAAAAATAAGTTTGGATTAAACTGAAGAACCTAGACCATTCTTCCACTCTAACAATATTCCACAATTCAGCAGCTGTGAATACACTACCACAGGAATGGTAATTCATTTGTGCTCCTGTCTCCCAAGCTCAATGAACGGGACATCATCCCACCTGAAGTTACAGTTTGTTTATTGAGTACCCACAAAATAAAAAAATCTCTCAAAGTATCTGAAAAATTTATGACAAATAACACTAGCAGACACTTTACAGACAAGTAGGATCAATACTACATCTGATTAAAAACACCAAAGAACTATTCTGCCACCCTTCTGCCCTGCACTCATATAAATGTATCCTTCAGGTACCATTTTGCATTAGCACAGTTAGACTTTCCCACTCCAGCATTTTGCCCTTTTTTCTCTTTGCTGCCACCTTCCTCCTCCCAGGCAGAAACAGAGCAGGAGTTCAACAAGACCCAACCCAGAAGCAGCCTTTGACTGTCTGGTGTTTAAGAAGCAGGGTTTGCCTGGTGGGAGTTTACTCCAAAGGCATTTCTGAAGCTCTACAAGACTAAACATGATTTGAGAAATTGGACCATTCAGAAGAAAGCACCAAAGAGTGAGAAATTACTATGAGCACAAGCATTTAATGCAATCCCAGTAATGTAAAGAAAAGGCTCTTGATTGAAATGTGCACATATCCATTTTAACTAGTGAATGCCCTCTCACAAACACAGAACATTGGTTTTTCAAGTCAATTCAATGACAAACTTTAAAATTATTTGCTGAAGACTGTCTCTAGGTTATAGCCAAGCCATTTATATACTTAGGTGCTAAACACAGGAAAAATCAATTATAAAATCCACACTTGTTTTGCCTTCCAGGTGCTAAAATTAACCAGGGCCCTGTAAGATAAGGCTTTAAGGCAACATGGAATCTAAGACAAAGCCACTGAAAATTATCTGAATAAACATTTCTGCAGAAGCTCCTATTTGCTCAGCTTGTGGAGATGTGGTATTAGTATCTCACTACACTGACTGTACTGATCCTGTGTGTCCTTAGTGACAGCTCCTCAAGAAAAGAGGTCAGAGCAGATTCTCCATGGCACACAGAAAGCAAGGCATGGGCCAATAGCCATCTGTAACCATTCCTACTTGGGCCATAAAAAACGTAAAGGTACAGCTCATGTGAGGTAATGGTAATGCAGCATTTATATCCTGCATCTCCAACCTTTTTCTCAGCGCTGATCCTGGGTAAGAACTAAGAGAAAAAGGAGGACTCTATGGAAGGTTTCCCCTCATTATCCATGGCATGCAGCCCAAGCTACATGAGTCTGCTTTCACTTCAGGGAATATCCTTTCCTCATCTATATTGATGACCCATAGCACAAGCCTGCAAGTGTAGTTACTGTTTTATCTGGAGCCTGAGTTTTTCTCTTCATTGCTACTGATATTTTGATCTAAGAAAGTAGTAACTTTCTTAAGTAACTGAGAAGCAACCTAGAAAAACATAATATTCTGGCTTTTATTTCCAGGATAATGGTGGGTGTATCAGAGTTGAAAGGCTGGAGAGAAAGACAATTAAAAGTCCTACCTGTTGAAATCAAACCAAGAGCAAGGCCTCTTCGTTTGTCAAAATACTGGCACGTGATGGTAACTGTTGCAGTATACAAAAGGCCACATCCAAGACCTGGACAAAAAGAGTTAGATATAAAACATGCTACATCCTCTAGGAAATAAATGAATTTGTTATCCCCCAGGTGGTGTCATGGTGTACCCAAGTACTGAGGTAGCTTTTATTAACTGGCTCAGCACAGGGTGACCAGGCTGTCCCACCTCCCTTCCCCTGACCGCCCCTGGCTGGGTCTGAGGAGCTGCCCAGCTGAGCTCTGGGCTCTGTGCTAGGGCTGCAGGGCTCCGAGCCTGGCTGACCCCAAAGCTGGGCAGAGCTGCCTCCCTGTGGCACCGTGCCCGGCCAGCACAACCGTGTCCCCGCTGGCCAGCGAGGTGCCCAAATGCCTGACACAGTTAATTTGAGATAAGGAGCACAGAGGGGCAGGTCACCACCTGCCAGGAGAACAGCGTTTCCATGCCTCTAGCACAGCATTTTATGCTCAGTTCAGTCATGTGGAGAACAACATTGCTCCCTAATGATCTCCAATTTATCAAATTAGAATGAGTATGTGACAAAATTCCAGAAGAGATATTACTCTGTTAAGATTGTCATTTCACATGAGCAGAAGACCTGCTAGATTCCAGCCCTTAGGTAAAACCTCAGCTTCTCCATCTCTAACAATTGTGTCAACAGATGACAAACTGTTTTCAAACCCTCATGAACATTTACATTGTTTTTATTTTTTACTACATGGTAACAGTCTGCCCCTGCAACATCCCTCTCATCCAAAAGTAAAGTATTTCTTCATAAATCACCTCCCAGATTACTACTGCCTCTGTGAATCAGTTTCTCTTTTCATGAACCAAGACTCAAAACAATCAAGACTAAGTCTCAAAATGAAGGGAAGGTGTTTCTTACCAACAACTATCCCGTATGAAACATATAGGAAGTATATGTTAGGTGCAAAACTGCTCATCATGAGGCCCCCAGCCACCATAAAGCCACTGAAGATAGCTACTGGTCTTGCTCCAAACGATGATACACATATACTGCAGACAGGACCTAGAGAGAAAAAAACAGGAAAAACCTTCCTAGTAAACACCAGCACCAAGAAAACTTCTAAAAAAGTATCAATTTGTGAAAATCATTCTTATGATAACTATTTAAATGTACCATTACATTAGATAACAATTCAGAGTGCTCATTTTCACTGGATTCTCTAAAGCAGTCAGTTCTAAAAATATTCAAGGTCAGACTTGGAAAATTTTTCTCAAGGAGAAACTGAACATCAAAGCCATGAAAGGGTCCTTGGGGTGGGAGAGAAAGGAGTGAAACATTCCTTACACATAGGAAGATACAAAACACACTGGACTGTAACACTGTCACCACACAACTAAGGTGTACAAAAGTTCTGGAAAGAATCTTCCTCTTGCCACACGAAACCAAGGTGGAGCATCAGCCAGACCTTAAGCAAGCAGGTATTTTTTGACAGAGCACAGAAACTGGGTTTCAGAAATGCAGTGTCTGTATTTATCTTGATATGCAATTTATAAAACTGAAAAGGAAAAAGTGACCTGGGACCAGAGTCATGGTAAGAATGCTACCTGGTGCTTACACAGAGGGAATATCTGCTGGTTTACCAGACAAGGACAAATACCACTCTTCCCTGATTTTTGAGGGAATTAAATACCTGCTAGTCAGGTGTCCTGCCAAAGAACCCACTTCTCCTGTAAAACCACAGAAAATAGAAGTCACTTCCTGGGAGCAGCCAGACCAACATTCAAGTTCGTGAGGTTACTCCCCAATATTTCTTGGTCCTTAATTCTTAGTTCTTCAAAACAAGAACAAAGTGAGGAAGAATGCATATCCTGCCTCTACTCACCCAGCTCTCTCCTCACAGAAATTGTAGAACAAGCACTTACTTTCAGTTGTGTGACCTGGAATACACCTTTTAATCTTAAGTAGCGTGGTGCAAGCTTGGTGCCCTGCATAAATAATCAACCAGCAAGGGACTTGGCTTGCAAAGACAACTTATCTGAAACCCTGCAGTTCCAAATCTTCATATATAAAAACTTACATATTAGCCCCATTTCCAAACTCAGCAACTCTGAGATTAGAAGTTAGATACACAGACTAATGCCATTATTTAATACAAACAAAAAAACCACCTCACAACATCTGCATCTCATTTGAAGTGATACACATACACACCGTGGTAGATTCAATCCGCAAAAGCAGTAATTTTGGAGTCTGCCATTTGTCAAGGTTGGCGCTCCCTGACTCACATAACTGAGGTTCCCAGCAGATGGGAGGTGAGCCCAGAAAGGTGATCCGAGGCAAACAGTTGGAGCCTGGGGATGGTGCTTGCCTAGGTTTGTAGACAGGAGCAAGCAGCTGGGAATGCAGGCAAGGTTTTCCTGTGGTTGCCAGCCATGGGACAAGCAGTTCTGGCAGGCAGGAGCAGAGATTCGTCAGCAGGTGAAATGATCCTCAAAGACAAGCCAGGCCAGAACTTTTGCCCTACATTAGAGCTATCTGCCCAGGGAACATAAAAGGGGCTGAGTCTGAGCTGGGGCTTATCCAGGCATAGAGTCAGAGTTACAGAGGAATCAATAAAATATTCCAGGAAAGAAAGGTTTAATTGGATTTTGGAAGCAAAGAAAAAGGAAGATCTAAGCACTTGCCGCTTCTCAAGAGTCAGCACACTGTGGGAATGAAAGCTGGCCAGCATAACCTGGGCAGAGTAACATGCTGAGAACAAAAGCAGAGAGCATTATATTGTTGCTGATTCTTAGAATTAATTACTAGAGTTGGCAAATTAAGATTGGTATGTTTTCTAAAACCATGGCATTTAAAAATCAGCAAAGGATTGACTTTGTATTATATAAAGAATTCTTCTACATTAAAAGAACAGAAGGTAGTGTTAACATAATTCAATTAAGCAGAGGAATTTGCACTCCTTCTATTCTTTATTTCTAACTACCTTGCTAAGACAAATAGCATTTCCCTTCCACCCGCTCTCTATATTTTGACACAGCTACTTTCAGAAGGTCTTTGTCCACCAGGGGTGGTGATGCTGGTACAGACATCACTGACCCCTGATAGAGCATCCAAGGTGAAACTGGACCCTCTGACCCCAAGCCAGAACAAGAGAGACACAGAGCTGGAAGATGTAGCTTCATAACCAGATAAGGATATCTCCACTGGAGTATGACAAAAAGCATCCCTGACAAAGGCCCAAGGAGATGCTCTTCCAGCTCATCCCACTTACAAAATCTAATGCCAAAGGGGAAGAAAGAGTACAAAGAGATCTTTTTGCTCTAACATGGAAAACAACCTGCACAAAACTGAAGAACCTGCTCCAGTAAGCTCAGGATTAATCAGCCATCACACAGCAAGACATCTGGCAACTCAGCAACAGCCCTGTTTATAAGAAGGAGCACCAGTGTAAGCATGAAAATAGTTATTATAGGTCTCTGAGTTGAGCAGAAAAACAGCTCTGTCTTCCCCTTCACACTAGGCACAACTTTCACACTGCTAGAAAATGAGGCACAAAAGAAAATCCCCCTAACAGCCAGCATCTCTGTCCTTTCCTGCTTCCTTGCACTGCCTCCCTTTCTCTATTTCCTGTAGCATTGGCATTTTTTTTCCCACCAGGCACTGGACCTTCAGTTATTACCATGGTATTTGCACAAGAGTTGACTGTATACAAACTTGTTCTTTAAAAATATTTGAAGCACAATGGGTTCAAGGCAGTAAATTCTAGTAAAAATCCAGCTTTCACAGAGTGGGACTGAGACCTGCCCTGTGGATTTTGCTCAAAGTGGGCATTCTGAAGAATGCAGGAGTCTGCATATAGCCAATAGGAAACAGATCTTCAGGCAGTATAAGGATTTTCATTAGCTGACTCTCACCATAATATGAACAATATAAAAAGTCCCAGTGGCAATCCTCAATAGCAAGCATGAAAAAATAGCTTTTAAGCCAGTATTTTGTTCAGTCTGCCAGCAGCTCCAGGGGTTAGCACTGGAACCAGTACAATATTTGATGACAGTGATAAATATTTACTCCTTTTACAAATAAAATCCCTAGGGCTTTTTCCTTTCCAAATTATGTATCTTTAAACTAGACCAAACTCAATCAAAAAAAGCAGCACAGTTTAATGGAATGAAAGCTAACTCTAGGAAGAAAGACAGCACAGGAACAGACACTGCTCTTCTGCACACGACCTGGCTCGAGGTCAGCAACACAATTATCAGAACAGCAGTGAACAAGATCCCCAGACAAAATGCAAATCAGCAGCAGAAAGAAGATTGGTTTTCACAGCAGATCTTCAGAGAGACTAAAGAGGAAAAACACCAAGGAGGGATCATTTGTACATAGCTATTTTTATTAAGATTATTTTGAATTAAATACTTCACCCTCACTGAGACCTGGATGTGTCAGGCACATTTGTTCCACTGCTCTGTAAGGTGTCATCAGAGGAAGTCATAACCCAAGCCATTCTGTGAGGAAGAGGATCAGGACCAGTTCTCTGCCCCATCCCCTTTCCAGCTGACGAGGTGAACAGTCCAGCCCAGGCTGGACACTGGCCTTGGCAACACTGTCTGTGCTGCGAGCAAAAGGACAGAAATCAGACACCAGATGCCCAGGAAATGAATCCAAATAAACAAGGTGCTGTACTGGGTTTCTGTGTCTCCAGTCTAAGTTTAGCTCTCACATAAGTCAGAAGCAAACCTTTTAGAAAGGATACCAATGCAGCAAATGTGAAAGTGCTCGCCAGCATCAGCTGCTTAAAAAAATGTTTCAGACTACATGAACAGAGGGAAGGGGAGAAGACAAAGAACGTTTTTCTGTCAGATACCACACATATCTTCTTGGGTTCAGTGAAATCAATGTACTAATACAGCAGAGTCATTGGCCCTGACTTTCTCTGTTACAGAAGCTGGTGAATGTGATTGCCAGTGCTATCAATGAGAAAAGTCCTCCTAAGAAAATGGACACTGATTTATTTCCTGTCTGTGGCTGCCAATCTACCATAATTGCCATTCCTTTTCCAGTCTGGTATCTACAGCTTCAGAAAGGTGATGCTAAGTTGAAAAAAGCTCACAGAAGAATCTTAATGGCTCTCCAGTAAAGCCTTAATTAAAAGTGTGGGAGTCTTGGCAAAATGACTGTATCAAGTTACAGGCTTTAAAGAAAATTTAGAAGTAATTTGATTACATTCTCTAGACATCCATCACACTAATCAAGGGTCACTTCAAAATACACCACTTAAAGGTAACATTATTCATCAGCTGAAAACTAAAACTAAATAACTTGTATCAAAAAATTGCATGCTTTTAAGGAGGAAATTTAGTAGATTTGTTATAGGGTCAGATCTCAGCAGGTTGCCAAACAGCAGGATCTTTTACTTCAGGTAAAGCTGGGAACATAGAATTTGTTTTCAGTCAACTCTGGTAACATCAATGTAATTAAAAGACCCTCCCTGTACTTTCTTTTGAAGGCAATAAAAGGTAGGAATGGTTATTAAGCTTCTGAATGCCAAACTGAAGGAATAAAATCACATGGAGACAGCATTCCTCCTAACCTGTCAAACCTTCATTTAATCACTCCATACCAAAATTAGTACAAGAGCACATTTGATTTCTATTACTTATCTCAGTAGTTTCCATTTGCTGTTGTCATGGTTTAACCCCAGCCACAACCAAGCCCACACAGCCACTATCTCACTCCCTCACCAGCAGGAACGGGGAGACTCAAAAAGGTAAAAGCTGGAAAACTCTTGAGTTGGCATAAAGGCAGTTTAATATGGAAAACAACACACACTTGGCATGCAGAAAAAGCAAACCAAGGAATTCATTCACTGCTTCCCATGGCAGGCAAGTGTTCAGCCATCTCCAGGACAGCAGGGCCCCATCACAGGAGACAGTGACTTGGGAAGACAAATGCCATCTCTCAGAAGATTCCCCCCTTCCTCCTTATCCCCCCAGTTTATATACTGAGCATGATGTCACATGGCATGGAACATCCCTTTTGTCAGCTGGGACCACCTGTCCTGGGTGTGTCTCCTCCTAATTTCCTATGCACCCCCAGTCTCCTCACTAGCCTGGCAGCAGGATCAGCAGGAAAGACCTCAGCTCTTCTATCCCTGCTCACCAATTAGAAAAGCACCTCTACATTATCAACTCTGTATTCAGCACATATCCAAAACATAGCCACAGAGAAGAAAATGAACTCTATCCCAGCCAAAACCAGCACAGCTACAAAGCACACTGCTGAGAATTGCTTACAGTAGCAAGACAGAGAGCACTAAAATCTGGAAACTAGAACGGTGTTGACATAAGGGAAAGGGGACTGAGTTTCTTAAGAGAAGCCAGAGACTCCTCGTCTCCTACAAGAGGGTGTTCTCTTGAAATTTCCTTCTGCCTGGCTTTTCCTTCAGTAATTACCACGTTTATCCTTATTTTCCTTCCACTTCATTCCTCCACTCAAGTTTATTTAGGTCTTGATGAACTAATAGCAGGATTATAACCCATATATAACCCATAACACAGAAAAATAAATCATGATGGAAGAGCAATCTACAGTCCTTTATCCACTTACACCCTAAGACTGAATACAGTCTTGTGGTTAGTGATTCACCTGCCTTTGCCCATTTCTTTTCTGCCCATTTCATTTCTGGTGGTAAAAAACTAACCCAGGTGTGAAACCAGTATTTTATCAGTTCCAGGGCCATACAAAGCAGTCTTCTTCATTCAGGTCTGTATTGCTGTTGGAACACCAACTTACTTTTGAGGAGAGTTTCCTCAGGATCCTGAGCTGTATTTGTCCATTAAACCACATTATTGCTTTTGCCTGTGGCAGCTGCCCTGCTGACAAGCAATTTTTTCCAGATCCAGCAAATAGATAATAGCTCCCATGGTGAATCTTTCAAAAACAGAAGTTAGTGATATGACCCAGTAAATGCCCGTGCCTGATATTAAAACAACAACAACAACCTAGAAAAACTCTGCTGTTACTCTCCGAGTGACAATGTCTTACTAAAGGAAAGATTCCAGTAAAGTTACTTTATTTAATGCTACTGCTACCTATAAGTTTCCAGCCTTCAAAGGGAGTTTTTCCTCAAATAGAGAATGCAAAGGAACCCTCACTGGTTGGTTTACTGCTAGAATGGAAATATAAGTAACTGGTTTATTGACTTTTTTCCCATAAAGCACTTGAATAATTTCAGACTAACAGTTTGCTCTGATTTTACGACAATAATGTAAATGTTAGTGTTAAAGTCTCATTAAAAAAAAAAAATTGCATCAACAAAATTACTGTTCGGCTTCTCAGAATGTGTCTTTTCTAGCTTATTCAAATATAATCATTTTGAATTTTCTAAAGGGAATATTTTTATTGCCCTTTTACCATTTTATTGCTGGTTTATGCATAGTGAAACTATAAATATACTCTTCTTGCCCATCTTGACCTAAAATAAAAACGCAGCGCCCTCATTTGCAGCTATCTTTGATACAACTCCAAGAGCACACACAGACGAAAGCAGCAACTGGAAACGTTTCCCTTTAACATAGATACTGCACTTACTGGCAAGCAATCCAATTCCATTTGCTAGCGATCCAACCCAAGCAGTCTTGCCCTTCCCTTCTCCAAAAGCATCCAGCCACTCTAAATACAAGACTCCCACCGCCAGCGGTGATCCGTAACAGAGGAACTGGGTGAAGAAGGAAACGACAACAATCACCCAGCC
Source organism: Turdus rufiventris (assembly GCA_013186435.1). Lineage (NCBI taxonomy): Eukaryota > Metazoa > Chordata > Aves > Passeriformes > Turdidae > Turdus > Turdus rufiventris. Next base: position 342,631 of record PYHW01010784.1, on the reverse strand, counting down.
CCAGCCGCCATCCGGTGGCTTCCGAAATACCATCTTGTCAGCTGGGTGCAGAGGCAGGGGCAGCACCTGTGCAAACAGAACCCAAACAGAACAGAGTGTTAGAAATGTGACTGACCCAGGGCTGCAAACACAAGGGAGCTGTGCAGAGAAGTGCACGTTCAGGCAGAGCCTGGGTTCAGCCATCCTTCATGAGCAGCTGCAGCACAGCACACAGGCAATGGAAATTGCAACTGCCATACTTGCACCTCTGCTGTCTAACACAAAGACAACACCCAAAGCATAATAAGTCATACATACACCAGCACTGTAGGACAGAAGAACATTTAATTTTGCCAGTTTTTAGGTGTTTGCCAACAGGTAGTGCACTCTGGGAGGGGCAGAGCAAGAGGAAGACTGACATTTTGGCAGTAGTAACAGTTCAGTATTCTGCTCTGTGAACAAAGTGAGAGAGCTGTATCCAAAATCACTTTGAATACACTAGTGAAGTGAGCTCTAAGACTGTGTACAGGTGTGGCTTATATGCCAAGACATGACGGCAGCAAACATGTACACAAAAATCTGCTATAACCTGTTAGAGTGTCTGCCCTCTGTGCAGTTGGCACACATCAGCCTTCCCCAAACAGGCAATCACCTCCTGGACTCCAGAAACACCACCTTGCTCCTTTGCAAGGCACAATCCATCACCTGTGCTTTAATTAACCCACCACCCTCACATCTTCTCAAGACAAGCATGTGTAGAATGCAGGAATCAGTATTTCTAAAACCTGGCAGATTTAGAGGTTTTCCTCACAGAGGTTGTGTTGGAGTGTCCCTGTGCACACAACCAGCCTGCTCTCCCTCTCTACAGAGAGCAATCTGCCCAAGGGATGATCACAAAACACATGCTCTGCTCCTGGCTCTTCCACTAATCTGATATATGATTCTTAACAGTTTTATTTCCTTCACCCTGGAAGACAGAAAGATATAAGATCTTACCCTGTTTTCTCCATGAAATACTCTCAAGGACAACCTCCACACTGCAGCTTAAGCATTAAGACTGCTGCAGTGACAGCTCTGCTCTAGGAGACTCCCAAGAAGCAAAGCAGAAAAATAAATGCATTGCACTGCCTTTTTAACTTAGGAGCCCAGAGTAAATGGAAAAAAAGTTACTGCTGTATGAAAGCAGTGCGGAAAACAAGGAGACGGTAAGAGAACTCCCATTTGAGTTCTCTCTTCTCACACCCTTTTCTTGGGCAATTTTTTAAGAATTTGCATGGGAAACTTAAAAACACTATAGTATAAATTTTTGAGGAATTATATAAAGGCATGAAAAGGGCCAGCTCTAATTTACAGATGCACTTAAATGTTACTTTGAGGGTAGATACTCACAGATGATGGCAAAAATCTGTCAGCTTCCTATAAATGTACCTTCATATGACAACTACCTGCAGAAAAAGAACAAAGCAAATTTTCAGCCAACATATCACTGCAACAGTTAACACAACTCTGAAAAAATGGTGGCTTCACACGAAATTTCTTCTTTTTATAATCTTCTCAGAGGAACTTCAGAAGCAAACAAGTTCTCTCAGTGCAGAACTACTGATCCTCTGCAATTAATTAACATCTGACAGCAGCCTTGAGCCCTCAAACAACAAAAACATCGCTTACTAATGTAAAATACATTTTGACATCCTAGGTCCTTTGGGAGTGATTTACAATTTTAATATACTGGCTGTCCTTGCAGATACAACATTCCCAGTTATAAATGTTACAAAGTTATTTTGTTTAAACTTATAAATGCAAGCTCTGATTGACTTACTCCAATGCCTGGTGAGTGTCCCTTGATCCTGTGAGATGTGAGGGGGGCAGCTGGGATAGACAGAAGTCATAGGCACTTTCCTTTACACAATACCCTTTACACAAAAAGGAATCCCTGTATTTCTACATGAAATATTTGAGTTATTTGAATGCAGTCCCCAAGAGCTGACCTATGCATCTCTCCATGAATTAATTAATTATCACTTGGCTTGGCTTGTCCCTGCCTAGAGGAAAAAACAGTGGAAAAAAGTAACAGCTTTAAAAGCAGACAATGAGACAAAGCAAGGAAGTTTTCATAAAAACTCCACAATAATGGAGGTAGACAGTGCATAGCCCAAATCCATATTTTTTAAAAAAACAAACTTTTGGAAACAAACACATTTTCGCTGTTATATTGATTTCCATTCTATTGATGACCTAAAATTTGGCACAAAGACAACTCTTGAGTTCAGTTCTGATGCTCTAAACATTTGAGAGGAAGAAAGCAAGGATGGGGCAGGAGAGGAAAAAAGTTTTTGTAGTCTTAGGTCACGTAGTCTCTTCTAATAGAAAGACTAAAAACCTCTGGATTAGTTTGTCACCTGTTGCAGTGCTACGCAGTATAACTGAATGTAACCAACTGCACCCTATTTACAGCAGTAGAAGTGCTGACCTTCTACATCCTGACAACTCCTATTTTGCATCACAGATCTCTTTTGCATCTTTTACTAAAAACCAAAACTCTAGGCATCAAAACCATCTCTATTCCCTGAATGCTCCAAGCCATTTACAGTCCACAACAGTCAAGCAAAAAGAAAAAACACCATCATTTCCCCCCCAGGAATCATCCCCAGAGGAACAGGAGATATATAAAATCTCAGTGTCTCTTTCTAATGACCTGTCTTTCCCTTCCCTTCTCCTCCCTTTCCTTCCCTTCCTATTTTTGTGGGTTATTCCTTCACCTCACACTGCTGTGTGCCTGATACCTAAACTGAGGTATATTCTAACTCCTCTGAAGGCTCAAGGTCACAGAGAGCACTGGGCTGCCAGACCTGCATGAGGAGCCTGCTCCCCACAGCCCTCTGCTATGCCAGTTAACCATGTCCTGGACAACCAAGCCACTGCTGGGACCATGGATATCAATCCACTCTCTATTGGCTCGTTATTTCATGCTTCTCTGAAAGTGGCAAGATGTACTGTAATAGCTTGGTAGCAGGGAACAGAACTGACATAAGAACTGAACCTTCACTTGCATGGACACCAGATCTGTGCCTCTACTTGGGAGGGATCCAAAGTGCCTTTTACTATTTTGTGTCTGTGTAGAAGGAGGACACAAACTGTAAAGATAAATGTGGACGTCACAAATTAAGAAGCTGGAGCCCACACAGAAGGGAGTGTGGAGAGTCAATAGTTCTGGGTTTTTTTCTCAGAACCAACCAGGAAGACTTGTGTGATCCTGGTAACAGATAAACAACCATTTAACATCCAGGATTCAGGTGGGAACAGTTTCACAAACCTTTCTGTTCACTAAGCCTAGGGATATTGTTTCAGACTCCAGGAAACCAAATTAATTTTAAAACACTGAAAAAGAGACATGAAGCATAAAGAATTGAACAGTGACTTGAAATTTGGTGAGAAAAAGCTTTTCAGTGAGTAGTACTCACTGCGAATGATAATCAGAGGAAGAGAGCTGCTTGATGAAAGCCTTTACCAACCACAACAAAAAGAAACCCTAGAGAACAAACTGAACAACAGTTTCAATGTGGAAAGAGAGAAGTGTCTGGCTGCAACTATTTGCTTTGCTCTGAGCACCACTATCACAATACTGAACTCCCTTCCTATAAATCTTCGATTTTGGCTTAAAGATGACAGATGTGCACAAAAAAGGAACATGAGTACCAGTGAAGCATTAGCCCTCAGCACAGCAACTTGTATTAATCTGTGGCAAAAGGGAATCTTGAGAAAGACAGTAGCAATATGATTGTTTCCAGTTTGTTCTTTGTGCAGCAGGAGACTGGGTAAGTGTGCTGCTTTCTGCGAGTGGCACATGGCTGCAAAGAAAGCTGATGTCAGCAGAAACACAGCATGATTAACACTGGGCTAGTCGAGTTTTGCAAGGCACTGCTACAAATCAAGACGGTGCCAGCCAGAAAAGTAACTTCCCGCATTTTAAGATGAATCAGATTTCTTCTAAATTTCTTTTTATGTTTCAGGCAAGTTCTTGCAATTATCATCTGAAATTTCTGCTTCACTTACCCTGCAAGTAACACCTCGAGCATGAGAACTAGTGCAGTACAGTTGTTTTCAACATACTCATCACATCCAAACACCTGCACACGTACTGATGCAACAGCATCAAGCATTGTATTAAATTCACTGAAAGATGCATCTGTACTTTCATGACTTTAACATCAGACTTTAACTGTTCTAACTACAGTAGCTGCCTGCATGACACCGAATATATATTTCTTTTCTGGGTCTCAATATTCAGGTCTGCCTGTTTCTCACATTTTGCTACTTGCCCTTCTGTCAGTTAAGCAAGAGTTGTCAATATCAATGTTTCCTTCTATTTCTGATGGCTGACACAAGTGTGAAATTTCCAACAAAACAAAACACCAGAACAAAATGTACCAACAACAAATTTTGCTATTGTGCAAAATTAGTTTACATTAAAAAGCATCAGTAAGGCAGCACTTAAACCAGTTAGCTTTGTACAAATCTGTCAGCTCAACAGAACCAGTCCTACCTGTTTCCAGAGCCTCACTGCTCCAGAGTGGATGGAACCCCCCCGCCACCACCAAAGGCACACCTTTAGTGCCTGTTGGACACCAGCTCACAATCCATGCAGGCAGATGTGAGCCGGCACTGCTCAAAACCACCAGGCAACGTGATTTACCAGAGATCTCCTCTGCAAAACGAGAGCACGATGCGCGCCGCCTTACGCATCACAACCTGCGAGGGTTCCCTTGGGCATCTGCTCGCTCAGTCCACCCGTGCCCCTGGGCCAGGCTCTCCGTGGGGATGGATGGCCTCTTATGGCCCCCGGCTCGCCTCGCCTCTCCCCACGCCCTCGGGGGCCAGCCCACAGCCCCACGTTACACATTGACGCCTTCCACCTCCGGGCCTGTTTGAAGCGCTCATCCGCTCAGTGACCAGGAGGTGACTGAAGGTCGCCCTCGCCGTGCCCATGCCAGACACGGCCGAGCCGCGGTACCCAGCCCCGGGGAAGCCGCAGCCGCCGAGGTGCCAGGGGCACCCGCAGTGGGCACACACGGAGGCTGGTGGGCTCCCGCAGCGGGCATGCATTGATGGCGACGGGAGCCCGCTGCCATGTGCCCGCGGCAGGTGCTGATGTCGCACACCGCCCGGTTCCCGCTGGATGCCAACAGGGCGCACCGGGAGGCACCACAGCCAACGCTGAGGGGGGGTCGTCCATGGGCACCGCAAGGGATGCGCTCGCCCCGGGTCGGCAGCACGATCCGCTCCTGCTCCTTTTGCCGAAGGCTCTCCCCGGAGACCGCGCAGAGCCATCCCGGGCCCCCGAGCTGCTCCTGCCGCCCCCAGCCCCGGGGCGGCTCCCGCCGTAGGGCGGGACCGAACCGAACCGAACCGAACCGGCCCCCGCCCCGCGCCCCCCGCGGTCCCGTTACCTGCGGGCGGGCGGCCCGTGGGGCGGGGGCCCGGAGCCGCCCCCGGGGAGCCGGGGCAGCCCCGCATCGCGGCGCGGCAGGCGGGCCGCGGCCGGCACGAACCGGTTGTAACTCGGGCGGGGGAGGAGCTGCCGGGGGCCGCCACCGCCGCCGCCTCCGCCCGCAGCCCCGGCGCGGGGGGGCTGCCCCGACCCCCNCCCGCAGCCCCGCACTGCCCGGTCCTGGCCGAGGGTCGTCCCCAGCCTGGGGCCGTGCCGGAGCCGCCCCCGTGCCCCGAGCAGCGGCGGGGAGCGGCGCTCGCCGCGGTCTTCGCCGGGTGCCCCTGCCCGTCCCCACCATTGTCAGCGAGGCCCCGGCCCCGAGGCACGGTGACCACCCTCTGCCATGGCCCGCTCCTTGCACCGGTGCCCAGGCAGCCGCAGGGCCGGGCTCCATCGGGCACACCGGAGCGGAACCTGCGCGGGTCCCGAAGGCAGCGGAACGCCGCAGGACGGGCATGGGCGCTGGCTCCCGCCACCAACGATGCCAAAAGGCCGCAAACTTGCGCTGCAGACAGCGATACAGGCACCGCACATGCAGCCCTGCAACCTCAGCCTAGGGCAGAGACCACTCACTGGTGTACCATCGCACCCACTGCCTTTAGAGACCGCGTCATCACCGCCCTGGCCCGGACCCGTGCGCATGGCATGTCCAGCGCTGTCAGACATACGGCAAGGTAGCTGTCAAGTTGTCCAAGTTCAGCCACCTCCGATATTCACCCCCTAGATTGCAAAGGCTGCCGCAGAAGCTGACTGAACACTCAGCAAGCATCAGCCTCTACCCCGGGCGTGTTCAGCGTGACAGCTCTGCTGCTATCTCTACACAAATAGAGCTCATATAACCACACACTGCAGGTGGAAATATAATCACTTCGAGAGTGGAGTGAAATTCTGAGAGCTGAAATATTCCTAGACCTGAAATTCCAATGCAACCTCAGATATTCAAACTTCCTGCAGTTCCTACTGGTATGGCATCACTCCCCTTTTCAGACCTGCAGTCCAGACTTACTCCTTCATGAAATATTTAGAGAGTTTATGAACTTCAAATGTCTTTGATCCACGCCTCACAGTGTTCAGGCAAATATCCAAATTAATACTTGCTACTGGAAGGACTGACAGAAAAATGACATAAGCTTCACTTCTAAGACATCTCAGCTGGCATACGGTAATGTTGTGTATCTCATGTGTCGAAAAGGGCAGCCAACTGAAGGGGGCGGGGTGGAGAAAGGAGAACAAGAACTCCGAGAGCTCTAGAAATCTATTCCAGGGAGGAGAACTGAAATAAAAGGCATTTAAGCTAGAGAAAAGGCAGAGGGGAAACATAATAGCATTCTTCAAGAACTGTAAGAGGTTACTGTGAAGCAAAAGGAATGAACTGTTCTAATGCATATGCATTAGACAAGTAAGAGAGGGTAGTAGGCTTAAATTCCATCCCCAGGTAACTGCTATAGATATTTGGAAAAGCTGGGCTAGCTTGCTGCTTGCAAAGATTTCTCTGGGAAGCACAGCATTTTGGGAACACGTGCACTGGGGTTACTGAAACAAGTGACTGAAGACAGCTGCCCAAATAGTAAACAGACGCTGTTTACTTCGATTGCTTCTTGGGCTTCTGGACACAGGCTGAAATCGAAAGGTTATCTGAAATCTTTCCATAGCCACCCAAGAGATGGCTGGGAAACAATTCTGAATTCACTGTCCAAGATGTGATGTTTACTACACAAAACCATTTGGCAATCAAGTGCATATAAAGCTCCAGTTCCCATTACAGTGCTTGATACAGAAGGTTAAAAAATAATCTTGTAGGCTAAAATTAAATATTTAATTCAAGCAAAATTGGTTATGAGCATCTGAAAAAATTAGCATATTCACCAGTTCACAATGGTTTAGCTGTACAGGAATGTCCAGAAGAGTTAAGGCACATCAGTGACAGGAATATATTGACACACACTGGATCCTTATGCAGAGGAAGCAACCCCAGTTAGATGTAAACTAAACTGAATTTAGGTCACAGGCAGCTTTGGACCTGAACAAGAAACCCCACTTGAGAATAATTATGCACTTTAAATGAATACATATCGAGGCTGATTCCTTTACTCTGACTTCTCTAGATGTCCTCCTGATGACAAGTCCCCTGTTTTAAATAAACCAGTTCTTAATATGAACATGGTAGTCCAGTGCATACCATAATTCTGAGAAGCCAACCTTGCTGGCAAGAAACAGAGCTGGAAAAACAAGCCACAGAAAAACAAGGTTAGAGGAAACAGTCCCTCTTCCATGTCTCCTTTGTCCTTGATTTCATAACAAGCAATGCGGCTTCATTCAACTCTAGGTTTCTGCTCTCTTGGCCTATAATATTTTGGCTTAGATTTCAGATCACTGGTTAATCTTCTCATTTCTTCTCTTCAGAAACCCTTCCTACATGGCCTTCCAAGGCCTGGTGAATTGTAACAGTACCATAGCTGCACTGTTCATAACTACGCTTTCATACCACACATCACTAGAATTCTTAAATCCTCACTTTAAAATAGAAAGTGAAGTAAAACACTGAGTAATTCCTACAACCCACTCTTCCCCTCAGCCTATGTGGTCTAGGAATAAAAGAATAAAGGTACTTGTGTAGCATGACCAGCAATGAGAGCAGCAGCTAGTTAAAAAATTACCTGATTTTTGGTACACCATGGTTGCAGGATGTGCTGTTCTGGGTCACTCACAGCTGTACCAGTGAACAGATGATCGAGGAATGTTCTCTACTTCACAGACAGTGCACTAGCAGCAGCTTCTGAAGGTACAGAGAGGGAAATTAGAGGGTATTGAAACAACCATCTAGGAAGGAGTCCTTCCCAGCAAGGAATGTAGCTGGTGCTGAACACCCTAAATCTGATCAAAATCTTTATCACCCTGGGTAAAGAGGCAGCAGGTTTGGGGAGTTTTGGTTGGGGTTTTTTTGTATGTTTGCTTGTTTGATTTTAAAGATGGTCCCGATTCTGCAATGGAGGAAAATCTCAAAACATAACCGAATTCTAAATATTTGATCATCTATTGTCCTTTAAACCGTGGTCCAGGCTGGGGAGCATCCTTTTGTATTTTTGCAGTCCTTATGCAATCAGCATAGGAGGAAAGAGTCCAGAATGAAAGGGTAAGGCTAATATGTGCAAAGTCCATCTTAGGTGTTTTGTTAACTTGCTTGTGGAAAATGTCCATTAATGATTGAAGGGGGAAGAAGATGAGGAGAACAATCAGTAGTTTGACTGGAGTTTAATTTAAGCAGACATATTAAATATTTATGCACTTACAGAGTCTAAAGGACACTCATTTATCTTCAGCAGCTGCAGAAGAAAACCCTTCTGAAGTTATAAATTAACCCTTCATGTGAGAGGTGAGAAGCATGAAGCTTGACAAGTGCTATTTGACCACATTAAGCAGGGTCACTACACCTTCTCTCAGATTTGTGTGAAAGGTAACGACACTGTTTCAGCCACAAAGAACACAGATTTCCTAGGAGATGCCAATAAACTACTGCACAAAGCTCCCTGGTACTGTCACAGTTGCACTGACACAGAAAATATTGCCTACTTTGTCTGGGAAGATGTAGATATAGCGGCAGAACTGTCCCTCACTGGTAATATTAAATCCAAAGTTTCCACACCAGCATCTTCTGCAGAGGTGCCGTAACATGGGCAAGGCCTGAAGTCTGTGTTCAGATGAACTGTGTCCCCAGTCTAACCCTGTCTGACAAACTGGTCAGCTGCACACAAGAGAGATGGAGAGGAACTTTGTACAGGAGCATGTGGTGACAAGACAAGGGGTAATGACTTTAAACTGAAAGAGGGGAGGTGTATAATAGATACTAGGAAAAAATCTTTTCTTTGAGGGTAGTGAAGCCTGGCACAGGTTGCCCTGGGAAGTTGTGAATGCCTCATTACTGGAAGTGTTCAAGATCAGTCTGGACGGAGCCCTGAGCAACCTGGTATGGTGGAAGGTGTCCCTGCCCATAGCAGGGGAGCTGGAACGAGATCATCTCCAAGATCTCTTCCAATCCAAACCACTCTATGATTCAAATGCTGCTTCGTAAACCAGTTTTCCATGTTAGCCTTTAAGTCTACATATGTACAAAATAAACATCACATGCAAACCTTCTGCAAAGCTCACAACAAAAGAAAAGCAGCAGTCATCTAACTTCAAAAAATTGCAGTCTATAATTTCTTCTTTCTTATTTCTTTATTTTTACATGACTGAATGGGTAAAGGGTTTTTTATGTTCTTACACTACCCATTGTAGGTAGTGAGGATGTCATCTGTATTCCTCATGAGGGGATTACTACATGAGGGAAAAGTTATCTAATCAAAGTAATTTTAACTTGCTTATTGTAATTTCAATGCTCTTGCTACACAACACAATCAAACAATGCAGCTGCAAGGATCATTTTTTGAAGACATCTTAGGTACAGTTTCGTAGTAAAAGTTCATTGTAACAAATTGTGGCAATTTTTACATAACATAGTCTCTGAATCTGTTGCATATATTTGCATTCCATAAACTGATAAAGGAACTATTTGGGTTTGGCAAATAATGAAATTTTTCATATTTAGAATATTAGGGAAAATCACCTTATTTTAAGACTATTTTAAAAATCACATGCACAACTAAAATACAAAAGTGCACCATGTAATGCCAAATAAGTGCTGACAGCATAAATCACATCTGCTAAGAGTGTAAAATGGAAATAAAATTAGCCCTGTATCTCTAAGCAAAGGGATTTATCAGTGCTATTCTCTTCCAGGAAATATCTAGCAGTATATTTTTATTATGGCATAGGTCCCTCATGACCTTCAGGTTTGCCATAAATTCACAAAGATCAATGCCAGTACAAACCACAAATGCTACTTTTACTGAGATACAAATTTTCTGTTGTTCAACCCCAACTTCCCTTTCCTGATCCTGTCACATGCCCCTCACAGTAAAGCTAATCCCCATTTAAGATGGTGCATTATCATACTAGCACAACTCAAGAATGCACTCACTGTTTTAGGAGAAAAATTCCATCTTCTTTAGAGATCAGAAGATTCCTTATAGAGACAGGCAGGAGTCAGAGCTGTCTCATATGACAGCATATCTTGTATATATGACTACATATGGTTACCAGATGACAGCGAAAATACCACCATATTAAAGTAATCACAATACATAAATAAATCACTTTTTCAGAAAATAACTCAGTAACTTATCTTTTCCTCCTGCTGTCACACCCCTTTCTGAGCCATTGTATTTAGGGCACATAAAGTGCTTCTTTAGCTAGAAGGAGACAGGCTGGTTTATGCTATCTCTGCTCTTTTGTTCTTAATCTGGAATATCAGATCTCTTTTCTGAGTTCTATTTTGTATCAGCTTCATGCTTTAATGGGCTAGAGTGACCACCAGAAGAATACAATCCAAAATGGTTAAACATATTTTCACTTTCAGCAGTGGATGGAACTGGATCCTTAGTACTGCTGAAAAGCACTGTGATCAGGAACAAGGCAAAACCCAGAATGTCCCAAACTCCTGTGAAGGCTGCAGTAATTAGAGCTGTGGCAGAGGGCACAGTGAGGTGTCTGAAAGGCATTAAAGAACATCCTATAAGAAAATCATGACTCATTTGTTTTACACAGAATTATCTCCAGCTTCTCCCTGTTGAGCACTTGACAAGGAGGGGGCTGTTACCAACATCACATGCTGCTGATGCTCCAGTGGGACTCAAACCATTCATTACTGTGACAGTCAAATGCTCCAGAAATCCTCAGTTCTCTCCCCATGGGTAGCTTTTAGTCTTTGTAAAGACTATACACAAAAGACTTTGACACCTTTTTGCTCTGGAGCTGAAGTCATCTGTTTGGCCCACATTTGCAATCTCAACAAATCAAAGGCAAGTATTTCTGTTGAGGTGGTCACCAGGTAGAGCATCAGTCCTGGAGATGGCTCCCCAGAAGTAGTGTTTGCTTACTCCCTGCAGAAAATTCATCTGTTTCTTGCCAACAGAGGGTACTGAAGTTTAATGGCACACATTTACCAGGCCAGGAAGCAGCACAATGCATTCCTGTGAGACTCTGCAGAGTACACAGACATCTTTTCATCTTGCTTGAGCACTAAGTTCATTTAATAGACCCGAGTTAGCTTTTCCCTCTCTTATTTAACTATATTAAAGTATTAAGGAAGGCGTTTATTTTCTGTCAATTAAATGGAGAGGATAATAGTAGCAGTATAAAACAGCCAGAAACTTAACCTCATCTCACTGCTACCTCCTTTCAGTGCAAATGCTGTCAGTTTTTTCTGAGTAAGTATAATGCACTCCTGCCGCTTCAGATGTAGCATTATTCTAATGCTGCCCTCAACCTAGTGTTGAGTCCTCACAGGCTGAGACCACAATCCCAAATTACACTCCATTTCTCTGGTTATGCTCATGCTTTGATCTGTTGGCAATACAGCACATGCTAAAATAGTTCACAATTAATCAATCCAAATGTCTGTAAAGAGCCCTCAAAAACATACATCCTTTAATTTTGACTGGTGAGCAGAGAGACTAAAGGGAAAGCAAGATTCCACAAAGGGAGAATCTTATTTTAAGCTTATGTCAAGCTGACATCCAGGGCTTGTCTAAATATAGATTTGTCCACTGTAAACATCCTTAGTCTGCATGTAGTGCAGACACATGCAGTTACTCAGCAATGACAGACAAGCTTTGCATCCAAACTTGGGTCCAAAATAGCGCTCAATCATAACCAGTTCCTGAAAAAATAGTTTTTAAGTGGGTTTCTGCATGCAAAGAGAAGCATTAACCAAGAAAAGCTTATTTCCAGCTGTTGGCATGAAACTTTTGCCATCTAAGCTCTCTAGATGAGAAGCAAGCTCACCACGAGACTGCAGCTTTCAGGCTCAGCTCTTTTACTTACCATGATTTGCAAAGAACAGGTAAGAAGGGGCTGTGCAGACACGCTCCTTGGGCCTCTGGAGTGGCTGACATGTGACAGTGCAGGAAACAGCCCGCGCTGGGCAGGTATTGGGCATTGTTCTGCCACTCAGAAATCCTGGCTTTCCTACTGTGGTTTCCTGCTTATTCGTGTCCTCCCCTTGTTAGTGCTTGCTCTGAGTTGTTCTGCAGCATAAACATTGTGCTGTGCTGGACCCTCTGTCTCGAGGTCTGCGAAAATCCTGCATTTGCAAAGAGCTTGGACAACTTACCATCAATAAATTATCTGAGAACCTGTTTGCTCTGACAACTACAATGTAAACATATCCAGTGTGTCCTACCACTGCAATGTGATACTCCCTCCAAGTTTATGTGAATCATCTCCCCAGTGACTGTGAAGAGAACTGGAAACCATTGTCTGTTTACTGATTATTGGAGCTTCCTTACCAAAAAAGTACAAACACAAAAAACTGTGTCTTCACTGAAACAACTTGGTACCTCCTCTATAACTTTACTGTAAACCAGACATAAAAGCTTAACTGTACCTATGTTACACTTTCTTTGGATTTTAGGCTCTGCTACTTAAAGAGCTTACAGCAAAGATTGCTAGAAGAAAGGCTCAGAATGCTATATTACAGTAGGTTTGCAGCAAGTGTCAATTCTGTGCCCCTGTGCTGATCCAGAGGCAGAGTTGTGCAGGTAGCATTTGGGATGGTTCCAAACCTCAGGGTAAGAGCTGAACCTAGAGGGGTTTTTAACTCTGACATACAGCCCCCAACAACTGCCTTATGGAACAACATCTATCTTCAAATACCCTTGCAATCTACTTCAAAGTGGAGTATTCCAGCTTGTCCAATAATCATTACAGCAAGTAATAGAACAATGAGAGAAACTAGAAAACCAAATGTTCAGTAGGTAAATGTGTGTTACATCTCTGACCTGAGAACAGGACAAGGAAGGTTCCTTATTCTCATGTGACAGTTCTAATGCCACAAATCTACACAGCAGGTCATGCACAAGGCCCTACAGAACTCCTCTACCATTTTATGAGCATCAGGATTTACTTTTGATTGCCATTACCTGTGGCTTTTTCCCTATTAGAGGAAGACTCCAGAAACTTGTCACAAATACCACACTTTACACAACACAACCATGGCATTTTAACAGTCTTACAGATCATCTGCTGCTGAGCACAAATCAGGCATCAGATTTATCCTGCTTGCAGGAGTACCATAGTCATTAGGATGAACAGCTCTTCATAACTGCTGTCAATAATTAGAAATATTAATTCAACACTTGAACAAGGCAGAAAGAGTTTCTTTACAGCATTTAAGCCTTGGACAGTTGGTGTTATCCTTATTTCACAAGGGATGCTCGTAAGACTTACTGGTACAACAAGCTGAAAAGATGTATAAGGCAAGGAGAACACACCTCTTCTGCTCTTCTGCAAAGTGCATTTATTGTGTATTGGTTTCCTTTAACCTACAGAATTCCTGGGCTCAGAAACAGCGGATGAAAAAGTCTGTGCACCACACATTTGAGCAAGACAGCAAATGGCAAATTCCTACCAGCATGCTTCAGTCCATGCAATCCCACCTTGGAATCATAAAATCATTAAGGCTGGAAAAGACTTCCACAATGAGCCCAAGCTTTGACTAAACACCACCATGTCAACTAGACCACAGCACTAAGTGCCACATCCAGCCATTTTTTGAGTACTTCCATGGATGGCAACTCTACCACATCCCTGGGCAGCCCAAGGTTCCAATGTTTAACCATCCTTTCAATGCAGAAATCCCTCCTGATATCCAACCTGGATCTGCCCGGTACAGCTCGAGTCTATGTTCTCTCATCCTGTGGCTGGTTGCATGGGAGAAGCTGACTCTCACCTGGCTACAGACTCCTTTCAGGAAGTTCAGAGCAAAGAGGCCTTCCCTAAACCTCCTCTTCTCCAGGTTTAAAAAAACCCCCAAACCCATGACAGCAAGAGCAGAAGAGAGAGGCTGAACCACCAGCTCAGTGATTTCGATCTTAGAAAACCCAGTGCTCTCACACACATAAATAGAGCCCTAAGAGACTGATTTAGATGGCATTCAGACAATGTCACTGGAGAACTTGCAAGTGACTCACTCTAGTGAGCACAGACAGGTCTGCTTTAGAAATCTCATAGCATGCTCGTGTCCAGCCTGAACTCATTTGGACAAGCTTCTGGCTAGGGGTTGCTTTGATCCTCTTGCCCCTTACAACAGCTGAACCTGAAAAGCTTTTGCTTTTGGTTAGCAATTAGCCCACTTACCCCATCTAATACAGAGAGTAAAAGCCTCTACCTTGGATTCACAAGGCTTTGGAGAAGCTATTGTTGTTATAGGTGGTTGGTTTGGTTTCTTCCCCAAGCTAACTCATGTATTAAAGACAAAATACTGATCACTTTCAGCAGGAATTCAGGGAGCTTCCTGAAAGGAAGCACTCCTGCCTTGAGCTGTGGGAGTGCACAAGTCAGAGACCGACATGAGAGCAAACACCAAGGCTCAGCAATAGGGTGTGATTTTTGGAGGGTTAAGGCAGGGCTTTTCAAACTCTTCTCTTAAGGAAAGCCTGCCTCAGAGAAAGATAATTCCCTCACTGACTCATGTGGATTACTTGGAAAGTCCCTCCATTACCTAAGAAAGAGCCATTACCTCCAAAAAAGAGGCATAGGATCTGCAACGATTTGAGAGTCTGAGGCAAAGAAAACTGTTCATTTGACTAAAAAAATTAGAACCTTAGGTACTTGATGGTACTTATCTGCACGTTTCAGAAACAGAACACTGGAGAAAGTTTATTTTAAGTATGTCTACGTGGGCTTGCAATTTATTTTTAACACACAAAGCATTCCTCTACAGTTAGTATTTGTACGAACTGATACATGAATTTCCTCTTCCATTTTCTTATTGCTGTTTTTTCCTCTCCCATATCCCCATATGGTCATTAAAGGAAGTTACTATCAATTGACCAAGAATCCAATTAGCAGAGACTCCATATGCAGTAAGATGGCATCTTAAACAGCAGGTTAACGTTTTCATATGAAATGTTATTGCTTCAAGTTGCAGAAATGTTTTTTCTTAAATATTATTTTATATATCTACCACTGAGGAGAATAATCTTAGAGAAGATGTACCCTAGTTAACAGAATTGAAGTAAAACAGATTTTAAAAGATTAATTGCAAATCTGAATATGTCAACAACGAATTAAAGCTGCATTTGCAGAAGATAATTATTGTCCTTCAAGGGAAGTTTTCTTTTTTAGGCTGACAAACCACCTTAAGTTTCTACAGTCCAGAGACTGGAAACATCCTTAATGGCTTCCGCTAACCTATCTTTGAAGTCGTGCAGTAATTATGTAACTGCTCTGGAAACAGGAGAGGAGCAGCCAGGAACCCTGCCTCTGAGCAGAGCACTTGGGAGCGCAAATACAAACAAAAAGTCTTTGCCCGAATCCCTGCTCTTTGTTGAGACTTCCCCCCCACCTCAGCCTTAGGCCAACTTGGATTGGAAAGCTGTAGCAAGTGTCAGGCTTTCAGTGCCTGTTCTATTTTTGGGGATTTGTTGTGGAAGAAGAAAGTGCGGCCTGAGCACCATGTGAGCAACTTTAATATGATGGTATGACTGCCAGCAAAACAGTTCCCCGGCTCCTTCTGCCCCTGTGGGAATAAGGTTGCTGTGCCTTTCACTGAACTCTGAGATCTGAGGCTTGGGGGAAAGCATTCACTTTAGAAACCACTTGACATTTTCAAAAAGGTGTAGAAGTCACAGCTAATTTCACAGCCCACTCATCCATTTGGAATTTGCAACCAAATTCAGTCCTCATTTCTGCCCTTCTAAGTCCAAAACAACTTCAATGTAGATATTTAATCCATGGGAACCAGAAAAACAGTTGACCCACAATGTGTAGGTAAGTGCCAATTTCAGCCCTCAACAAATGCAAGTGTTTTGGAAACTTACCAAAGGTTGACTGATGATTTGTTGAATTACAGCATAACAGATCCCTTGCAATAACAAATTTTAAGTAAGATCAGGTGACAATTCTTAAATGCAAGTGACAGTGCTATTAAAAAATAGAAACATTATGAGCTCTTTTGGGTTTTTTTCATAATGGGTTTTAAACCAGGAATTTGGAAGAAAGGAAATATCTGAAAAGCATTTGTGAGTATGGAAGTTGTACTGTCAGCAGCAGACAACAGTAGAACCTTCTGAAATTCATTATCATCTGTAAATTACAGGACGTTTGTACCATTAAAGTTAAAACTGTAAAATGTAGTTCTGCACTGGTAAAGATTTTATGACGTAAAATGCAGTACAGACCAAAGAACAAGATTTGTAAGGGAAGAAAGTAGTAAAAAAATAAAACTGGCAGCATGTTAATAAAAACCCCAAACAACCAAAACCCACCAAAAAAAAAAAAAGAAGAAAAAAAAAAAAAACCCAACTACCCCAATGAAAAACCCAAATTAAATAAAGAAGGCAAGAGGATTAAATATATTTTCATTCCAGTATAAACTATTCAAGATGTGAAATCTGTAGCCTGAAAGACTATCAGTCATAACCAGTTCCAACAGTGTAGTTCATTCAACATTTTATGGTTTTACCTTGAAAATCTCTATCAAATCTTGAGCAAACTTCTTTTACTATCATGAGGCATCCTAACTCTAATCAATTAAACATTAGTATTTTGGAGGAAAGAAACTGGCTTCCTTTAAAGCTGTCTTCCAAGAGGTAACCTGGGAAAACAAAACCTTTTTAGGATTAACAGAAACATGAAACTGAGAAATAGTTTCAGAATCAGGATGAGAGCTCTGTAATGACTGAGTAAAGTGCAAGTATTTGGAAACCCAAGCTCTTTAACTGCAGTAGAAGTACTGCAATCTGGCTCCTTTTCTGTTAGGAAACAAGCTGAACTTCCCCCTCGCTCTAGGCCATGCAAAGACAAGTACTCTGCTCACTTTATGTTCTTTTCAGCCTTGTTATCTCACTGGTGCACCCAAACTATCTTCATGTACTGCCATAATGATTCATCTCATTATTTGAATCAACAGGTAGGACACTGATGGTATATCTAACCCCACTTGCACATGCAGGGAGATTTTCCTAGGGCAAAAAACAAATCTCTTAAAAAAAAAAAAAGATTATACTCCAAACAAGCTTAGCAAGGTTATTGCTATCAAGAGACTATGTGTTCCCAAGAATCTAGGTAAGATTTGAGCTGGAATTATAGTTAACATAAATTTTAATGCAAAGAGCCACCATTTCAGTTAGATGGATTCCTAAAATACACCATAAAGGAGAAGCCAAAGCTTTATCCTGCAATCTTGAGTCACACTAATGGTACTTGCAATAAATTCTCCCTTAAATCAGGGAGGCTGCCAGAACAAGGGCACAGCATTCCTGAGAGCATCTCTGGAAAGTTCTTGGAATGTTTAATCTAAAAAGATAGGTTCCCCTCTTAATCAGACATTAATTTCAGTTGCATGATGTCCATACATATATACATGTATAGACATATATCATAGTGTGGGATGATTTAGTCCAAATTTTTTTAAAAGAAACTGAATGTCTTTTCAAAATATGAAAGAGTTAACTTGAAACCTCTCAATTACCTTCAGAAACTAACAGCATAAAAAATGTATTTAATTAATACTCAAGACAACAGCCAGACTAATCCCAGAATTCCTTAATAGTGTGAAGAACGCAGCAATTTTTAACAGGTTTAATTCATTTGATATGTCTAAAACAGCTAACACTTGTTTTGGACAGAAAACCCAAGAAAATAATTTTAAAAATAAAATAAATAATAAGAATAAATAATAAAAAAAACTTTTGACACTTACTGGTTTCCAAGTCTGCTGTATAAAAATCTATGTGCAGGAAAAGTGACTAAACAATTTTAAAATATACAGAACTATGTCCTGATGACCAAAAGCAACACAAAGTACATTAAGTTTAAAAGCTTTAATCACTTCAATTATTCATCCACAGAAACTCGTTCCCAGCTACAGTTTTTGTGGAAATAAAGATTTTGCAAATATACACCACTGCAGCTGGGGTTTTCATCATACTTAGGAACGTTAATTTCTCTATTGCCAAATCTGCTCCGGTTTCCACCTTATTCCTACTCAGCTACGAGGATGGATGGAGGAAGGCCCTGTTACACAGCTTCAGATCCACCCTGAGGGCAACTGAGCATGGTGCCACTGCCCCAGGGCAGGTAGGTACCCTGAAAGGGGAAAAAAAGCCAGAGGGGAATTATTAAAAAAAAAAAAAAAAAAAAAATTAGAATCATAGGGTATGATTCCAATCCAGAAATCACACCATGTGCTCAAGAACGTTGTTCAAAAGCTCCTTGAGCTCTGTCAGGCTTGGGGATGTGACCACTGCCCTGGGAGCCTGTTCCACTGCCCAG